>OZ024810.1:3425503-3885503 GCA_964017045.1 Omphiscola glabra | reverse complement strand
AGACATAGATAAGCTAGACATAGATAAGCTAGACATAGATAAGCTAGACATAGATAAGCTAGACATAGATAAGCTAGACATAGATAAGCTAGACATAGATAAGCTAGACATAGATAAGCTAGACATAGATAAGCTAGACATAGATAAGCTAGACATAGATAAGCTAGACATAGATAAGCTAGACATAGATAAGCTAGACATAGATAAGCTAGACATAGATAAGCTAGACATAGATAAGCTAGACATAGATAAGCTAGACATAGATAAGCTAGACATAGATAAGCTAGACATAGATAAGCTAGACATAGATAAGCTAGACATAGATAAGCTAGACATAGATAAGCTAGACATAGATAAGCTAGACATAGATAAGCTAGACATAGATAAGCTAGACATAGATAAGCTAGACATAGATAAGCTAGACATAGATAAGCTAGACATAGATAAGCTAGACATAGATAAGCTAGACATAGATAAGCTAGACATAGATAAGCTAGACATAGATAAGCTAGACATAGATAAGCTAGACATAGATAAGCTAGACATAGATAAGCTAGACATAGATAAGCTAGACATAGATAAGCTAGACATAGATAAGCTAGACATAGATAAGCTAGACATAGATAAGCTAGACATAGATAAGCTAGACATAGATAAGCTAGACATAGATAAGCTAGACATAGATAAGCTAGACATAGATAAGCTAGACATAGATAAGCTAGACATAGATAAGCTAGACATAGATAAGCTAGACATAGATAAGCTAGACATAGATAAGCTAGACATAGATAAGCTAGACATAGATAAGCTAGACATAGATAAGCTAGACATAGATAAGCTAGACATAGATAAGCTAGACATAGATAAGCTAGACATAGATAAGCTAGACATAGATAAGCTAGACATAGATAAGCTAGACATAGATAAGCTAGACATAGATAAGCTAGACATAGATAAGCTAGACATAGATAAGCTAGACATAGATAAGCTAGACATAGATAAGCTAGACATAGATAAGCTAGACATAGATAAGCTAGACATAGATAAGCTAGACATAGATAAGCTAGACATAGATAAGCTAGACATAGATAAGCTAGACATAGATAAGCTAGACATAGATAAGCTAGACATAGATAAGCTAGACATAGATAAGCTAGACATAGATAAGCTAGACATAGATAAGCTAGACATAGATAAGCTAGACATAGATAAGCTAGACATAGATAAGCTAGACATAGATAAGCTAGACATAGATAAGCTAGACATAGATAAGCTAGACATAGATAAGCTAGACATAGATAAGCTAGACATAGATAAGCTAGACATAGATAAGCTAGACATAGATAAGCTAGACATAGATAAGCTAGACATAGATAAGCTAGACATAGATAAGCTAGACATAGATAAGCTAGACATAGATAAGCTAGACATAGATAAGCTAGACATAGATAAGCTAGACATAGATAAGCTAGACATAGATAAGCTAGACATAGATAAGCTAGACATAGATAAGCTAGACATAGATAAGCTAGACATAGATAAGCTAGACATAGATAAGCTAGACATAGATAAGCTAGACATAGATAAGCTAGACATAGTTTATATAAAAATACGTATTAATTTTTTTTTAATGTTGCTAAACTCTATTTATTTTTAAAATGTCTTTGTTTAGCACTGCTGGATACACAAACGGACTGACAGCCATCCTCAAATATTTCCAGTGGAACACCGTGGCCGTTATATACGACCCCGACCACAGCGTGGGTGTGTTGCTGAAGGATGGACTCGTGTACAAGTTTGGGTAAATTGCAGTCAGCGTTTTTATAGGATTATGTATACATATACATTTATATCTTTTTTTTGTAATTTCCAGCCACCAAATATTAATTAATTGTAGGTGGACAAAGGATTAGGAAAACACAATTGGTTCATAATGATTACCATTAATTAAATTTTAAATTCCAGAGATGTGCTGATTATGAACTGAATAAGCGTTCCTAGAACTTCTTCAAACAGACATCAGAAATATGTTGCTTAAATCCTTTATTGGCCAGTGTTACATTTTGGGGAGAGTAAAGGGCATACTAACACAGTTATTCACAGCAATATAAACCAAGAAATAGTCTGACTAACCATAACATGTAACATAACCGAACTAACTGACTTGGCTAACCATAACATGTAACATAACCGAACTAACTGACTTGGCTAACCATAACATGTAACATAACCGAACTAACTGACTTGGCTAACCATAACATCTAACATAACCGAACTAACAGCCATGGATGTGTCTTTTAAAATATGAACTAACTCAATAAACCCTAAGTCTGAACCACTATGTTCAATATGCCCTAAATTGCAATAATTTTAACCGCCCACAGAAACGCTTTCAGGGTGATCAGCACTTACCAGATCAGAGTCGATGCCTACACCAACGACAGTTTGAGAAAACTTTGGATTGAAGCGTCACAAAGAGCCAGAAGTAGGTCACTTGTGTTCGATAATTCGGCGTCACAATCATTTTCGTCCCAAGTCCACTTATTTTTTTTTTACAGTCTTTTATATTAACTTCGCCTTAGTTCTTCTGTTTCTTTATTTGTGGCGGCAAAATCTTCGGAAGGCTAACTGACCCACTTCCCGTCATCCCGTCGAGCTGAAACTTGGCACATAGACTCCTTGCAAATGACAACACATTCTTACAAATTTTCAGCACCACCCCTAACCCGCAGAAATCAGTTTTTCCTGTTTTGCGAGAGGAAGATGTTATGTAATGATTTCATCAGAACTGTAGCCATCGGTCACACACAAATGCATATACAAGATTTTTACGAAAAACTTCGTTTTTATTTGTTTTAAATTTTTATTTAAGCCGAATTAAAAAAATATTTAAATTGCATAATTTGTTTGTATGAAGCCGGTCATGTTGATTTGTTCTGAGGATATTCAATATTCTGTGTTGTTTGACCATTACGTTAAAGAATAGGATTTTTTCAATCTTCCAGTATTTCTCATATTTTGTCGTGAGCCAGAGACGCGAGCTCTGCTGATCAACGCCTACCACCTGGGCTACGCCACTTCCGGTCAGTTTGTCTTTTTCATCATCGAAAATCTGTCCAGATACCCGAGGAAGCGTCATTGGGAGGTTGGCGCTGTCGATGACAAGGTTGGTGAAGTTCCAGTGAAAGTATAATCGCTCAGCAAGCCTCGATTTTCGTTAGGTTAATCGCTACATAATCTCTGAACTGGCACGTGCATTATCGTATGCTTTATATGTTTGTTGTTTGTGCAAAGGCAGCGGTGGTTTGGAGCCGGTTCGGTCAGGTTCGTGCGGACCGTTAGTTCAAAATAGTAAATATGCCTAAAATCAAGTACTAATATTAAAAAAATCAAAATTTTTTTAATTGAAAAAATGTCCGTTTCTACAAATTTAAAAATGCCTTGGCGGATGGACCCGAAACTCCGCTGAAGGAGCTTCGTGGGCCCAGACGCCAGATCCCCTAATCGTAATTTGACTGACTGTGGCGGTGATCGCTATGGCATAAGGGGACATACTAGCTGCGAACCCTTTGTTACGAATTTGGCAATACACCGCTGTGCAAAGGTGTTTTGCCACGTCTACCAAACTGAGATTTCATGTGACTTGAAAGTTTGCGAGTTAGAAATCTGTTGCAGTGACCGATTCAAACCAACATGCCCTAAGTCAGGGGTTCTCAACCTTTCTAATGCCGCGACCCATTAATACAGTTCCTCGTGTTGCGGCGACCCCCAACAACACAATTATTTTCGTTGCCACTTCATAAATGTAGAGAATATGTGTTTTCCCGTGG
The DNA here is from genome assembly GCA_964017045.1 of Omphiscola glabra. Taxonomy (NCBI): domain Eukaryota; kingdom Metazoa; phylum Mollusca; class Gastropoda; family Lymnaeidae; genus Omphiscola; species Omphiscola glabra. The sequence continues at coordinate 3,881,673 of OZ024810.1, read as the reverse complement.
TCTTTTGCGACCCAAAGGGGTCGCGACGCACAGGTTGAGAACCGCTGCCCTAAGTAGTTGTTGAATTAATTATATTTTTTTAAAGAGCCCTCTTACCGCTTATTACATGTTTCGTTTTATTGAACTCATTGGCATTTCATAGAAATGAGTTAGAATGTGTTAACCACACCTCAATCGCTTTCTTTGGTCATATTCCCTACAGATCTTCTTGAAGTCTTTGGGGCATGCCCTGTGGCCCTATGTGGACCGCTGGAAGTCTGAGAACAAAAACTTTACAGCAGAAGTTGTGAGGAGGTCTCTGGCCGACTACGGCTTTGATTATGAAGGGGCGGAGGTAATACTAATTTGATACACTAGTGTTAACCATTCGTGACGTGAGTTCGCTTTGATATTCCATGGAGAGTCATCTGACTCCTGCTCAAGGTCATGACTCCTGCTGGATAACATGGCGTAAATGAGTGATATTTTTATATAGCCGATTAAATCTTTGTGAAAGTTATCCACCCCCCCCCCCTTTTTTCCATTCTAATGTGTACAGACATTCTAATATGTACATAAATTTATAATGTGTACAGACATTCTAAAGTCTTTTGATTTATGTCTCAATTCTGATGGAGAAGTGACGGATACATGTCTATGATTGAGAAGGATACATTTTCTATGATTGAGAAGGCTAAATGTCTATGATTGAGAAGGATAAATTTTCTATGATTGAGAAGGATAAATTTCTATGATTGAGAAGAATACATTTTCTATGATTGAGAAGGATAAATGTTTGTTATAGTAAAATATGATGCCAACTCGTCTGTGTTCTGTGTAACAACTCATCTTTATTTCTCATTCTACATTCTTTGTATACCTCACATCCAATGATCACTCACTCCAGTTCTCCAACCAATATTCACATCCAATGATCACTCACTCCAGTTCTCCAACCAATATTCACATCCAATGATCACTCACTCCAGTTCTCCAACCAATATTCACATCCAATGATCACTCACTCCAGTTCTCCAACCAATATTCACATCCAATGATCACTCACTCCAGTTCTCCAACCAATATTCACACATTTAAGTTGAAACATTCATGAAAACAACTTACCACGTCCAGTCGTAGCACATGATAACATCACAGGACAATCAGGTCACCACGTCCAGTCATAGCACATGATAACAACACAGGACAATCAGGTCACCACGTCCAGTCGTAGCACATGATAACAACACAGGACAATCAGGTCACCACGTCCAGTCATAGCACATGATAACAACACAGGCCAATCAGGTCACCACGTCCAGTCGTAGCACATGCCAACAACACAGGCAAATCAGGTCACCACGTCCTGTCGTAGCACAATCCAACAACACAGGCCAATCAGGTCACCACGTCCAGTCGTAGCACATGCCAACAACACAGGCCAATCAGGTCACCACGTCCAGTCATAGCACATGCCAACAACACAGGCCAATCAGGTCACCACGCCCAGTCGTAGCACATGATGACAACACAGGCCAATCAGGTCACCACGTCCAGTCGTAGCACATGATGACAACACGGGACAATCAGGTCACAAAGTCCAGTCGTAGCACATGATGACAACACGGGACAATCAGGTCACAAAGTCCAGTCGTAGCACATGATGACAACACAGGACAATCAGGTCACCACGTCCAGTCGTAGCACATGATGACAACACAGGACAATCAGGTCACCACGTCCAGTCATAGCACATGCCAACAACACAGGCCAATCAGGTCACCACGTCCAGTCGTAGCACATGCCAACAACACAGACCAATCAGGTCACCACGTCCAGTCGTAGCACATGATGACAACACGGGACAATCAGGTCACAAAGTGCACTCAATACACACCACAATAATCATCAGTCTTACACACTATCTCAATGTCTATGATTGAGAAGGAATGGGGGTGCTTTAATATGCTAGATGAATTTCTTTTGAACATTTAATTATCATCACCCGATTTCCGGAACCATGCCTTAGAGATTATTTGAAATTATGAGACGTATTCAATTCAGTTTTTAACCGTTTGAGCCACACAGAACAGTGCCACACAGAACAGTGCCACAAAGAACAGTGCCACAAAGAACAGTGCCACAAAGAACAGTGCCTCAAAGAACAGTGCCTCAAAGAACGGTGCCACAAAGAACGGTGCCACAAAGAACGGTGCCACAAAGAACGGTGCCACAAAGAACAGTGCCACACAGAACAGTGCCACAAAGAACAGTGCCACAAAGAACAGTGCCACAAAGAACAGGGCCAAAAAGAACGGTGCCACAAAGAACAGTTAACTTATGGCTGAAAATAATATTTTTATTATTTCATTGTTTACAAAACCATATTTGTAGACAATGAAAAAAAGGCCACACAATTTTAAGTTAGCCTGCCACTTTTATTTATTTATTTAAAAATCAAGTTTTACATTTCTGAAATTAAAAATTGTGCAAACAGGTCAGACATTTTAATCCAATATTCATTATTTAAGGATTAAAAAAACAAAAACAATTTGTATCGCTGCCTACCAGGCACTCTTTAAAACAGCTGACTTTTCTTGAACCTGGATTTCACAACTATGACACAGTTATTGCTCTTCGCATCAATTTAATATGTTCATCCTTCTTCCGGAGATTTCCCAGAGCCTTTAATCATTTGATCAGAATGGTGTCAATTAGAAATGTTCATCAAAAATTGTTCAGTAAACATCGTTTATCCGGTCCAAAGATTTGTAATTTCAGAAGAAAAACATATCTGACGGCGTAAAGATTATTTAATTAAATGTCTGTGGACATTCAAATTTCCAGTTAATTTAGGAAGGGGTCGGCAAACTACAGCCCGCGGGATGGATCCGGCCCCGGACGGAGTCATTGGAGATTTTGAAATCACCGAATATGCATAGAACGCATTCAACAACAGGGGAGAAATTTTCGATGTGGTAGATATGGCAAATTCTTAGGCCAATTGTGCTTGGTCAAACTTGGCAGCAAAATTTGATAAAACATGTGCGGTAAAGGAAAAGTTTAAGTTGGTCAAGTTGCTGGCATCCGTCCGTCACTAGGTGACGATGGTATGGAATTCGCAGGACGAATCCTCAAGGCCTGGCATTATTCTTCTAGGATTATTAAGCTGGTTCCCAACAGCAAATCGCCTCTCTCCACGACAGCTTGGCACCAGTGGCGTCGCAGGAGTTGTCGGAATGTTTCATTTTATTAATTTTATCCGCCTTTCGGGACTCCATCTCCGGGTTTGACTTCAGAGTTGCCTTCTCTTAGATGAGTTGCAGTCCAAGGTTAACGAGTCCCATCCACCCGGGGTGCTGGTGGTGTTTTTGCTTGACTGGGCTTTGGCGGGGATTGAACTCCAGACCATCAACTTGAGATTTGCTCAGTTTAGACGACTCGGTCAATTTACAAGGCTGTTTAAATAATAGGCTTTTTAAATATTTGGCTGTTTAGATGGCTGGCTGTTTTAATGGTTGGTTGTTTAAATAGTTGGCTGGTCCAAGCCTAAGTTTCTTCATTGCCTAATTCATCAATGGGCATTGTGCGGGCATTAAAACAATTCATTCCATAAAAGTAATTCACTCCATAAAAGCAATTCCTTTCATAAAAACAATTTTCCTTACACTGTTATTAACTACAATTACAAAAAAAAATAAAAATAAAAAAAATAAATAAAAAAACATGTAGTTAATAATTGTAGCCACGTGTCAATAAAAGTGATGATAGTGTCTGAAAGAAGATATTAGAATCAGAGTTAATGAAACAGTGACTGTGTGTAAAATAACATAACCTATTTCATTCAGTGCCTATCTAGGTCATTGAAATGACCGATCTGATCAATGATTACTGGTTTGATCCAGAATTTGAAAAGATACCGGGATAATGTAATGGACGAAATAATGTCAATAATTAATTCTAATTATATCGTAATTAAGGATAATGATGACATCTGTTTTCATAGTGAAGTGGGTCATAGGAAAGTTAAAAAGGATTGTAGCTCTGATCAATGAAGTATCCTTAGATCCGCCCTTGAACCGATATTTGAATTAATCTTAGTCTTAGATACACCTTTGAACCGGTCATTGAACTATTCCTAGATCTTCTCTTGAACCAACGTCAAACTATTCTTTGATTCACCTTTGAACTTATTTACTACTCATTGAAATATTCTTAGATCCACCCAGGGGCGTAGCTAGAGTTAATGCCAACTAAGGCGGGCCAATATGTTTGCTGACCCCTTCCACGAAATAAACCCTGGTAGTTGGCCGAAAATTCCGCCCCTCAACAAAAAGAAGAAAAAAATTGGTGGACCGCTACCCCCACCCACACATCAGTGCATGCGCCCTTGAACCCACATTGAACTATTTATAGATCCGCCCTTTAACAAATGATCCAATCGAAAAATCAGGGTTCACCAATGTCTTGATTTGTTCTCGAGGTTTCCCAGTAAATTTCCTGTTACAATGTCTAAGACTTGATTTGTTCTCCAGGTGTCCCAGTACATTTCCTGTTACAACGTCTAAGACTTGATTTGTTCTCCAGGTGTCCCAGTACATTTCCTGCTACTATGACGCGGTGATGATGTACGCCACGGTCCTGAACCAGACGATTCACGAGGGAGGGAACCCCCTGGATGGTAGAACCGTCACCCGGAACCTGTGGAACAAAACGTTTTCTGGTATCAGATAATTTAAGATTTTATTAATTTATTTTGACTTGATTTTACATTCAGAACCAAGCTAAAGAGTTTCGACGGTTTCAAAATGATGTATTTCGCTCGAGTGAAATCTAAACTGACACAAATTAGTTCAAAGATGGTAGTCATGGTAACGTTTTCTTCAATAATGCATGCTTCCAAAATACATTCATAAAAAAAATATTATGCGAGAACGATTTGTCGACAAAAATAATAAAATAATCTTGCCATGATCAATTCTTGGAATGAAGAATTCTTTGAAAATCATATGTTCTTTAATGACGCCTATTTCCAGACATCCTGTTTTTGTATTACCTGTTTTCAAATGATAAGATACCCCGCAATTTAATTAATAATAACCATTCAGAGTAAAGGGTATTTCAGCGCCATTTTTTCTCGCTTAGAGTTATTTCCCCATTTTTAAAAACATTGTGAATGTTTTATATGACCGTATTAATTTCGCACAGAGTAGCATATACAAAGATATTGTTTAAAAGTATGTTTAAATATATGTTTAACAGCCCTTAAATTAATATTGAAACTTGCCCAATGACTGATCCGTTTGATGCCTAATGATTGGTCCATCAGTTGCCAAATGAATGGTCCATCTGATTCCTAATGATTGGTCCATCTGATGCCCAATGATTGTTCCATCTGATTCCTAATGATTGGTCCATCTTATTGGCTCATCTGATGTCTAATGTTTAGTCTATCTGTTGCCCAATGATTGGTCCATCTGATGCCCAATGATTGGTCCATCTGATGCCCAATGATTGGTCCATCTGATCAAGTTTGTGCCTAACTCATTACGCAGGTGTCCACGTGCCAGTTCGAATGAATGAGAACGGTTTCCGGGAGAGTGACATCACTTTCAGCTATTTCAACTTAACCACCGGCCTGCTGACGGTACTTTCAATGACTTTTTCAATTTTGTAAACGGGTTATATACTTCAATAGTCAATATATCAAACATTCACAAAGTAATCTAAACAATACAGTTTTACAAAATTTTGTTAGGCCTTCAGACGATTTGAAACATTAACTAACATTTGTTTCTGTTCTTTTAATTCCATCATTTACTTGTGCTCATCTATCTATTTATAAAGTTGTCTTTCCCAAATTGTTTTTCTCCAAGCCCCACCTGGGCACCAAATGCGTTTTAGGCGCCATCCAACCCATACCGTTTTGAAATTAACTTCTTACAAAAAAAACTATTAACTATTAATTCTTGACTGAGATATTAATGAATTATGTATGATAATATAAGCATTACTCAGATGGGGACTGTAAAGATGGGAATTATAACTGTATAGAATTTGCTGCTAAATTCTGTCCAATTAACTCCGTTGTTTTGTTTGTCTTTTTGTTTTTTTAAAAATTGAAATCCCAGCGTGCCCTTATCTGGCAATATGAAACCAGAACAGTGGAACTCGTGCCCGATGGCTACCTTTCTTGGCCCTACAACCAAGGGGTCAAACCCTTGGACACGCCCAAGTGTGGATTCGAAAATGACTCGTGCGTGACTGACAGTAAGTCGTGTCCGATTAACTAATGAAGGTATTTTAAGTAATGTTGATTTGCATTGGGATCTTACCCGACATGAAGTCAGTATAAATGGTTTAATTTTTTTATTGATGAAGTTGATTATAATTAATGACGTAAGGAGAAGGAGTTGTCAGGGGCGGAGTAGACGGTCAAGGGCGGCACTTTTTTTTTCTTTTAATGGAGGGGCGGCTCTTTCGACTAACTGTATTTTTTTCTTGGAAAAAGGGGCGGGGGTAAAAAAAAATCTTGGCCCGCCACGGGTGGCACTAACCCTAGCTACGCCATTGATTGTAATTTTATGAGAACAATCATGGAATGAATATGAGTACTAAGCTAGAGGAACACTTTAGATGTCTTGTGTTTGAATTGTTATCATTGTAAAATGTTGTCTTGGTTTAAATATGTATTTATTTATGTGCTGGAAAGGAATATGTGTAATGTAATTTAAAATATTTCAATTTATTTGGATCAATAAAATAATCTTATCTTTATCTTATCTTTATCTTATCTTTATCTTATCTTTATCTTTATCTTATCTTTATCTTATCTTTATCTTATCTTTATCTTATCTTTATCTTATCTTTATCTTATCTTTATCTTATCTTTATCTTATCTTTATCTTATCTTTATCTTATCTTTATCTTATCTTTATCTTATCTTTATCTTATCTTTATCTTATCTTTATCTTATCTTTATCTTATCTTTATCTTATCTCTATCTTATCTCTATCTTATCTCTATCTTATCTCTATTTTGGTAGTTCGTTACGAAATATATCACTGCTCAGAGTGTATAGGAAGAAACAAGTCCAAACATAATTCCCGCCATAGGGTGTGTATCTACGATGATTTCTTAACATTTCCGTGTGTCATTCAGGTTTATCAGGGACTCTGTCAGGCATTATCGCTGGTCTCATCTGTTTCATATGTGTGGCTGGAGTCATTGTGGCTGGACTGCTGTACAGGTGAGGCCACTCCGACCTACTTGTTTGTGTCAAATGTGTGTGCAGTCGAGATGGGTGTTCATTGTATCATGATATAATTTATGATAGATGACATTCAAGATTAATCATTAAAAAAACACGTGTTGGGGGTCTTGAATTCGTGTATTCGTTATGATTTCATCATGTGTGTGGCGTTAAAATGTGAGATCCATTGCCAGTAGTTATATCTATACACATTTTCTGTCCAGAGAAAAAAAATCCTATGCCATTTAGCATCTATATGTGTATACCTGATGAAAGTAGTGCGATAGCTGTGTCAAGGCGTATTAACTTATGCATGCATATCCAACCTTCTTACTGCACAGAGCGTGGAAACGACAATACGAGCGCGACTTGTGGTGGTGGAGAATCCAGTCCACTGATCTGACCGTCAGCAACTGGACGAAAACCTCTTCGACGTCATACCGGGGGTCAAAGGTCAGTTTTGGAGATAAGGGAAAAATACCTTTCTATGGTTCCGTTGGGCAAACATTTGGAATAATTATGAAAGAAAGAGTGTACCACAAACAAAATGTACCATGCAGACTTTGTTGTAGGCGGGCCTTCTGAGTCAGATAATCTAAAGTGTTCTTATAAAGCTTTAAACCAGTGGTTCTCAACCTCCCTAATGCCGCGACCCTTTAATACAGTTCCTCATGTTTTCTGATGGTCTTAGGCGATCCCCGTGGAAGGGTATAAAATTCCTAAACAGACATGTTTTTTCCTCTTATTTCTTCCCCGGTTATCTCACTAAAACAGCGGTTCCCAATCATTTTTCCCTCCCGCATCCCTTGATAGACTTTTCATTAATTAGTAGCCACCACCCTCACCCCTTTTTTTTCCCTTACGTCCCCACTCATCCCCAAAAAGTATTTCAAGTGCATTGGTCTGTTATCTGAAGCATATAAAGCAAATGAAATGTATTGGGGTTTAGTTTCTAGGTTACCAGCGTTTTCAGTTTCTTGTTTTTCCACTTTTTTTTCATTCTTTCTCGTTTCTTTTTTTTTTTTGTGTGTGCCTTTTTTTAATACTTATAACAAATCTAAAAAGAATCAATATTAATATTTGTCCATAAAAAATGGGGCGGGGGGGGGGGGGTCAATAAAAGCGATCAACATCGGTCTTTAATACTACACTACGGTGTGTTCAATAACAATATGGTATTCCAAAAAATATTTGTATGGCTAAAATTAGTAATTTACAGCGAGTTGTGGAAATATAGCTTCTCGTAAATGAAAAGGGTGTACACTTTTTTTGTTGTGTACTCACACTTGTACCGCCGCGTACCCCCGGGGGTACGTATGTCACGTGGACCGGTGCACTGTATGTCACGTGTACCGCTGCACTGTATGTCACGTGTACCGCTGCACTGTATGTCACGTGTACCGCTGCACTGTATGTCACGTGTACCGCTGCACTGTATGTCACGTGTACCGCTGCACTGTATGTCACGTGTACCACTGCACTGTATGTCACGTGTACCGCTGCACTGTATGTCACGTGTACCGCTGCACTGTATGTCACGAACCGCTGCACTGTATGATACGTGTACCGCTGCACTGTATGTCACGAACCGCTGCACTGTATGATACGTGTACCGCTGCACTAGAAGGAACAAACTAGCTGTTTCGTTCATTCCATTAAATCTATCTCTGTCCGTAATTCAGCCCTTAACTCTATTTACTGAAGTAAATTATGCCAAGGAGAGTGCCATGTCCTACTAATACCAGAGGCGTAGATGTTACTTTTTTGGCACGGGGGTGATCAACCTTAGCCATTGTTTGAGCACAATACGCCAAGTAGCGTGCGATGTTCTACTAATACCAGGGGCGTAGGTTACTTTTTTGGCATGGGGAGCGTGGTCAACCTTAGCCATTGTTTGAGCACAATACGCCAAGGAGAGTGCGATGTTCTACTAATACCAGGGGCGTAGGTTACTTTTTTGGCATGGGGAGGGGGGTCAACCGTAGCCATTGTTTGATCACGATACATTGCTGTGCTTTACTGCTTTATAACCATTAAATATTTTTGACGCCAGCAGGGGGTCAAGACCCCGGGACTCCCCCCCCCGTCCAGCTACGCCCCTGACTAATAACCTACATACAACTAAATTATACCCTAGAGCTCTTTAATTACCGGTGGCATCCTTGCGAACAACTTTTTCTTTACTGGTCTTTGACGGGAATTTTATTATCTTATGATTTCTCACAGAGCAGCGCTCAGAACATCGGGTCTCTTACTGGCTCCAGCACAACGGATGAGATGAGCCCAGAAAGTAACTTTGCCTTATGGAAGGTATGGAGACGGACAACGTCGATTAAATTTTGGGTGTTTATGTTTGATATGATTATCAACTCTGTCATTTTTTAAATACTTTTTATATTAATTTTTACAAATGTATTTATTATTCTTTTGTAACTGCAAAGTATCACAACATTCAAATAACTCTCTAGAAATAATCTCTCCCACACCGCTTCCTCACACCGCATCAATTGTTAAACATGTGTTTAAAAGTGTGTGTGTGTGGGGGGGGGGAACATTTCTATTTCCATACTTTCCCATTTTTTGGTTTCCGTTTATTCATTATCATCATGCATGATTCTCAATGTAACTATGTCCGTCACTAACATCAACATAAATCTCTATATACCACTGTCCGTCACTAACATCAACATAATTCTATATATAACACAGTCCGTCACTAACATCAACATAAATCTCTATATACCACTGTCCGTCACTAACATCAACATAATTCTCTATATACCACTGTCCGTCACTAACATCAACATAATTCTATATATAACACAGTCCGTCACTAACATCAACATAAATCTCTATATACCACTGTCCGTCACTAACATCAACATAATTCTCTATATACCACTGTCCGTCACTAACATCAACATAATTCTCTATATAACACAGTCCGTCACTAACATCAACATAATTCTCTATATACCACTGTCCGTCACTAACATCAACATAATTCTCTATATACCACTGTCCGTCACTAACATCAACATAATTCTCTATATAACACTGTCCGTCACTAACATCAACATAATTCTATATATACCACTGTCCGACACTAACATCAACATAATTCTATATATAACACAGTCCGTCACTAACATCAACATAATTCTCTATATAACACTGTCCGTCACTAACATCAACATAATTCTCTATATACCACTGTCCGTCACTAACATCAACATAATTCTCTATATACCACTGTCCGTCACTAACATCAACATAATTCTCTATATACCACTGTCCGTCACTAACATCAACATAATTCTCTATATACCACTGTCCGTCACTAACATCAACATAATTCTCTATATACCACTGTCCGTCACTAACATCAACATAATTCTCTATATACCACTGTCCGTCACTAACATCAACATAATTCTCTATATACCACTGTCCGTCACTAACATCAACATAATTCTCTATATAAGTAGGGTTGGTGAGTAATATGTTCGTATGTTTTACGGAAATAATTGGTGTAATAAACCTCCGTTGTAAAAGGGGCTGGGACATTATAATATTAATATTGTTCAGGGGCAGTCGCGTACTATGGAGGGGGGGGGGGTAGAGCAATAATTGCGAATTTTATAAAGTGCGTTACTTGAATGCATATTTTCTCAAGTAACTTTAGCAGATGGGATGTTCACGCATTGACGCCGCCATTGTTGGCGGGCTGTAGCTACTATGTTATTTGATACTTTTATTGCTGAAAAATAAATGCAACATCGTCTTATCTTGATTGTTGCGGTCTACTTTCGTTAGTCTAAGGTCACAATGTATTACCGCCTTCTTACTTTGGTCTTCTCTAATGTCAAAGAATGTTTCCTGTCACACCAGGTCCGATAAAGAGCCAAACGACAGCGTTCAATGAAGATCACAAAAATAGTACTTTATTGACATGATCTAATCGCAGCCAATGTCAATTCACAACGACAACGATCAATGGAGATAATAATAACTATCAATTCTCTTCTCTCTAACTACTTTCGACTCTACTCTCGGCTAACTCGCTTCTCTACTCAACTAACGATCTCTCGGCTCCTCTCTTGACTAACTCCTGGCTCCATTAATTCTCAACTACTAGCTCACAACTCTTATCCCCTCCGATCGTTTCACACACTGTCTTTTATATCTCTTCACACCCACCTAGCAGCATACACTAAAGCTAAACACCAACCAACTTCACCTCTGACCTCACGATCAACAACTCACATATAACACTCACACGATCGACAACTCGCCCTACCACACATTCATAGCAAATCCAGATCACAGCAGTTATACTTAAATGAGAAAAATAAGCGCAGTTACGTCATCTTTTCACCTATGACAAATATACCAAGCCTTCTAACCTTAACTCACGGGCGGTAAGAAATTAGTTTGTTGAGCACTACGGTAGGCAATCAAAAGGAAAATTCAAATGAGGAAAAAATGACTTAAGACTTCTACAGTAATATACAATGTTACAAACATATGTATCCTATAATTTTTTACATAATTGTATAGCATAAAATATGTGGCGGGTGCCAGTTTCGGGTGGCGAAAATGATTTCTCTGCAAAAATAATTCGTGTAATATGATTTGTTTAGGCTTAACAATAAAAGACACGACGATTAAACGGACGTTTCAGCTATTTGCCTTCCTCAGCAGAAAATACAATAATAAACAGATACATTTAAAATCAACAATTAAAACTTATATCTTTGAAGATCAGAACATTGTCAACGTATCTCAAAGTTCAGAACGGGATGCGCTGTATGATATCGTTAGAAACTATTTACTCAACACTTCTTGAGCGCAGGCCGTCCTATACAGTATATTGTCTCTACAAATGATCATTGATAGAGTGAAATAAGTGGAATATAACTAAAAGTAAGTATTACGCGTCTTTTGGCCGCTCGTTTTATCAGAAGAACAGACGTGCACTTTTCCAGGCCAGTTTTATAAAGCGTTGTTTTCTTTACCAGGGCCAAATAGTCCGCTTGAGGAGATTGCCGATTAAAAGCCTGGCCATCACAAGGACAGTGCTCATTGAATTCAAAATGGTGAGTTGACTCATGATGTAAATTTAATTAATCCCCATTTTATGACGCCATTAAAACGGTTGATGAATTAAACGTGTGCTTCACTTTGATGGGTATAAGTTTTATACACCCTCAGAGGCGGATTCTGTTGCAAACGTTACCCCCACCCATATCAATAAATTTGTTATCATATCAACGCCTTGACTCCGCCCCCCCACCGGATAGGAGAGAGTCGAGGCCCAAAGAGTGTTAGTATCGTACTAGGAAGATTGTAGAGTATTGGGTATAGCTTTTCTCTTTTTTTTTTTTTTTTTTTTTATTTTTTTTTTTTTTATTTTTTATTTTTTTTTAAAAACAAGTATTCCCATACATTTTGTGGGTAAAACTGCGCCTTAATTTTGATACCTTATTTGAAATTTATAGCTAATTACAGTATACCCTCTTTGGAGTTTCAGAGGTCATTGCAGTCTACCATATTTGTCTGTGGAATTTGGAGCTCATTACAATACACCCTCATTGGAGTTTATAGTTCATAGCAGTTTACCCTCTTTGGAGTTAAGAAGCTTATTATAGAGTAGGCCTATATCTATCTGGGGTTTAGACATCATTATAGAGTAGACCTATATCTATTTGGAGTTCAGACATCATTATAGAGTAGGCCTATATCTATTTGGAGTTTACACATCATTATAGAGTAGGCCTATATCTATTTGGAGTTTAGATATCATTATACTACACCCTCTGACAAGTCATATCCTCGTCTTTGTGGAGACAAAAAGGAGGGGGGGATGTTGTATGTGGGGTACGATTGCTTTTTAAATTTTTATATACATTTCTTTACCTCCGTAGTGACCTTCATTTATCAGTTCCGATGTCTCAAACGGTCACTAGAGTAATGAAGACACTACGGGAGATATCGATCAAGCTTGCCAATGATTATTAAACTAATCCCAGATCTGTGAACACAAGTTACATAAAAAATTTCATTCCAGCTCAGGGAGCTGAATCACACAAACGTGGTGCAGGTGATGGGAGTCTGCTTTGAGGACAACCTCAAGGTGTTGGTTACAGAGCACTGCGTCAAAGGTAGTCTCCAGGTAATGGCAACATCGAACGCTTCCGGTTCTAATCATAGAGCTACAGTGATTTCATTGAGATTTTCAAATAGACATAAGATTTTGATTTTTTTTAATTTCTTATTATCTGTTGTTTTGTATTGTCTGCTGAAGAAGGCATCTAGCCGAAACGACCGTTTCATTATCTTTTCATTTCACGCCTAAAATTATCTTGTTCCCTTATTTCCTTCACACGGATTGAACGCCATCTCTTATTTTATCCAGCTTAGGGGCCGTCCATAAAGTACGTAGCGTTCCGGGGGGGGGGGGGGGGGTGGTCTAAGAAAGTGTGACAGTTTGAGGTACGGGTAAAAAAAAACGCGTGACGTCACACATAAAATCTTTTTTTAATCTTACATACAAAACATAAGATAGGCTGTGATGTTGAACTTTCTATTGTGATGGATGTTTTATGACAGAAGATGTCATTTTTATCAATTTTATAGTTTAATAGTGATATATTAAATTTTAATTAGTTATTAATTTTTTAACCATTTTTTAGTTCGAAAGTGTGATGTACTTTGAAAAGTGGTAGCAGTGAGTCTCAAATTGGTGAAAGATTGTGACGGGGGAGAAGGGCACATTGTCCAAATATAGTGTCACTTAATTTATGGACGGACCCTCCGATTCTGGTAGGGTACGTTGCTGCATCCATATACTGGCATATATGCAACGGTTGGGGAAGCGATGCTGCCATCCTAACGGCTCCTAGAAGATTGACCCAGACACGCAGCGCCGCCATTCGCACCCGGGTACCATTAGACTCAATGCTATTCTGATGTCATTTGTGGTAGTTTATTTTAGTAAAAGTGAATAATTAAGATTACAAACGTATATTACATTTAATTATCTTTCATTTGATACCTCATTTTATCTTATAAACTTAACAATAATATTTTAAATCGTTTTTTAATCCCAACCTCTCAATTCTGGTACCCGGGTACCAATAGGTGCAGCCTTCATTAAATTTCATGCCACATTTGTCCGCCCAATTCATAAGGCACTTCAAATCTGCTTGAAGTTGGTTGTGGTCATCGAAGCCCTTATAGGAAGCAGGGCTAAGACTTGTGTTCCAACATTTTGTTGACTTAATTTAGACTTAATGCGATCTTAGTAGGTATACACAAAATCACAATAATAATAAAAAGCAGTTACAAATACTTTTTTAATACATATTTTATAGATTTTTTTAGGCTGCACCTATAGGTACACGGGTACCAGAATTGAGAGGTTGGGATTAAAATAACGATTTAAAAAAAAAATTTGGGTTTGTAAGACCAAATGAGGTATCAAATGGAAGATAATTGAACGTACTATACGTTTGTAATCTTAATTTTTCATTTTAACTAAATTAAACTACAGCAAATCACATCCGAATAGCATTAGTCAAAATATACACGGACACGCAGCGCCGCCTTTCGGACCCGGGACACATTAAAATACCGTGAGATTAGAGTGAACGTAGAGCTGTAATATTGAATAGACGTGGACGCCATAAAACGTATGGATAGTGAATGGACACTGTGTATACTCGAAAAGTTTAAGTTTTAACGTCTGTGTTCAGTGTGCTAGAACTAGAAACGTTTTATCGCGTTGTGTTTTTTCCTTGGAGTAAAACGCAGTATTTGGATAAGAACCATTCTATTTCAAGAAAGCCCTGTACTGTATAGAATATTATAGTAGGCGGCTCTACATAGCATTTCTAAGTTGAAGTTCTTTGGCTGATCCGGATCCGGTGCACGACAAGTTACAGATTTCTTTTCCGCGCCCTGCAAATGCAAGAAGGCTTAGACTTAAAAGTTAGGAGCAAGTAGAAAGGCGCCTTATCCCTGGACAACTTGCCGCCACAACAGGTAGGCCTGGTCTTGGTAGGGAGATTTGGCAAGTCAAGGTTGTCCTAGAATCCCCTTCACAAAGATGTGTCTCGTATGTGCACTGGAGCTTTGCATCAATTAAACTTGACATAACGGCATTATGATTAACGGCTGGGTTGGAAGGAAACGTATTTTTGTAGTCATTGATTATTTTAGGTTTTTGTTGTTAATTCCACAATATAAGTCCAGTAAACAAAAGGTGCTGAGGTGGGGATTAACTTGAAATTTAAAAAGTTTGAATAAAAGTCACATAGTTTTAAGACATGAATATTCGAGTATTTGTCATGTTAGTCATAATTTTTAAAAATATCGAGATCTACTTGTTCTGCCATCCATTTTCATCATTATTGACACTGACTAAAGACATTTTCATTTTATGTAGTATTTGTTTTTGTGACAGAATTATGAGTTTTGTTATAATAATAGTATGAACAGGTCTGAGTTGGACTGCAGGCTGTAGATGACCAACTCTGACATAACTTTTTAAGATTCAATAATTCATAACTCATAATATGATTATGATATTTTATGATGGTTTTATACATACGGATTCTAAATTACAGTTAACCCAGTTATAGTATAGGGCCTAACATTTTTTATGATGATGTCTTGAGGAACCCAAGTTTTGACAATTGTTGGATTACTCATGATCATGTATGTAGGCCTATCTGTCATTAGCATATCTTCAGTTTTATTTAGAATATTACCAAAGGTAAAGCAAAAAATAGTAGGCTCATTGATGTCATCACTAGATTATTAATTTAAACTGTTTTTTTAAGGATCTGTTAGGCAATGCTGACGTCACACTGGACACACAATTTAAGTTTTCACTCTGCACTGACATAATAAATGTAAGTAGGCTATTAACATTTGTAAACATGTGAGTTTATGTGAGCAATGTAAATGTAAGTATTCAAAACATTGTAAGCAATTAAAATAAAGACCTAAATATTTAAATTGTAAAAAAAAAATTCAAGCAGGATAAATTTGGTATTTTATCATAATTGAACTTTGATCTTAAAAAAGACCTCTCCACACACAATTATCTGTTAGCATTTTCAGTGACCCTTCCCTTTCCTACCTCGTGCTGCATAGTTTGTAGTTTGGGAAAGTTACAAACATAGGCAGTATATAAAAAATTTGTTAAAATCTGATGAGAGAAGAACACGATAAGTCTCAATAACAAAGCTGTCAACATATGAATTGTATAAACAAGCCAAAAATAGGATACCCATGGGAACTGTTGGTGTGAAACACAGTAAAATGTAAATAATAAGCATCAAAATAAGATAACAAACAAACTAACATTCCAAGTGGTTGCTGATTTATTTTCAATGTTATAATGAAAAGTGAGTAGAGTTGTGCAATTTCTACTATCTATAACAGGGCCTCTGTTACATTCATGAGTCACCTGCCAAATATCACGGCCGACTGAACAGTGAGGTGTGTTTGATAGACAACAGGTTCTCGGTCAAGTTGACAGACTTGGGCCTCCCTACCCTATACAGCAGCTTCAATGTTGACGTCACCAGCCAGGAGTTTAAACACGGTTGGCAAAAACTTAGATATTTGCAACTTTTCCTTTTGTTTGATTTCATGCTTATATTTTTCCATAATGAATTTCATATTGCAACGGGATGTCTCCATGATGGGACTGATACCAGTGCCAACCCCTCAACTTTCCAAAGAAAACATGGCAACCCACTCTGACATAACATTATGCATTCCAGTTCTTACATTTTTTAAACTTAATTACAGAATGTATGTGGAAGGCACCGGAAGTGCTCAGAGGTGGGAGATTTATGGCTGAGACTAAGGAGGCAGACATCTACAGCTACGCCCTAATCCTACAGGAAGTGATCACAAAGGATTCACCATACTCTGTGGAGAGTGTCTACCTAACCACAGATGGTGTGTAAGGAGATACAACTTAAAAAATTTTGTTTGCACACATGAATGAAAGTAGTGCAAGATATACAGACAAGCAACAATAGTCATTTCACAAAGTTTTTATTCCCATTTTTGGACATTTTAAGTTTCTTGTACTGGGATATAAAATATTAATCAGATTAATCGTTAATAAAATGCGCATCTAGATAAAATATAACCAACGAGCATTTTTCTGATAGTTGATGAATGCTTGGAAAAGTAAATGTCTAAGTAAATAGTGTAATATACCTATAATGAAATAGCCCTGAAGTAAAAGCGTGAGATGTTCAATTAACAAATAAGTAGCGTATATAAAATTGTTTAAGATATTTCTTGTTATAGATCTTACTTAACTTCAATAAACTTTAATATAATTTCAGAAATCATCCAAAAAGTTCAAGCAGGAGGTAACCCTCCTTTCCGTCCCTCAACTGAACTGCCCATCAACATGAGTGGAATGCAAAGTCTAATTGAGAGCTGTTGGGCAGAAGATCCTAGGCACAGACCCACCAGTCAGTCTGTCAAAGCGTCAATCAAGAAGATAGCCAGGTATTTTTACATCCACACACAAACCCCCCCCCCCCCCCCATTAATTTTTTTAAACTAAGAAAACCAAAGTGCATTGATCTAAACAATATTTGACGTGAAGTAGGTGTCATAGCTTGCAAGTACAAAACCTACTGCTCAAGATGTTCCATTTACTTCTATCGATACCTTATGTGATGGTCAGTTAGTGGTCACTATACAGTTTATGTATGACAACAAAAGCAAACATACTATTTTCATTATTCATCAATTAAATAAAGAATAAAGTGTTCATTAATGACACATGATCTCCAATGTGGTTCAATGGCATCATCTAGATTGCAAAAGGATTCCATAGTTTAACTATAAACCTTCAATAGGGATATGAGATATAGAACGAACCAGCTTTACAGGTTTACAAAAATGGACTTGAATGAATTTCTTTACCCCGACTCCATATCTGAGAGGTGTCACAATTTCCCATTTCGTTGGTTAACAAAATTAAATTCATAGGTGCATGAACATTACCAAACAAGATAAGTTTTGTGTAAGTGACTTATTCAACATGTTCACAAACAAGAATTAAATATTTCTTAACACAACCATGTAGACAACCTCAATGGTTTTAACCTGATAAAAGACAATATATAAATTCAGATATAATATAATACATGGTATGTAATACTTTAAAAAAACAACATGAAACTGATATAAGCTTATTTAATTTATCTTGAATCCATTATTTTAAGAATTTAAGGCAATCACAAAGTTAGACAATTTTTTTTAGTACAATTATTTTAAGTTGCTGCCCTTGCTAAGTAAAGTGGGTGGATGCAAGATTTCTACAGAATTCTAGAGATAGCTTGTGATTTCCTAGTAAAAGAGTTGATAACCTTGCCCTCTCTGTCACCTTCTCGTCCTAATAAATATCACTGGGACATTTTTGTCTAATTTTGAGAACCACTGTCTTGAAGTAATGAAAATTCATTTTAGTTCCCTAGGTGAAACTGGAAGTCTTTTGGATAACTTAATGAGAAGGATGGAGATGTATGCCAACAATTTGGAGAAAATGGTAGATGAGAAAACGCGAGAACTGAGAGAAGAGAAAAAGAAATCAGAGGAGCTCCTATACCAGATACTGCCAAGGTACTATTGTATCAGGTGCATCAAAATATGTCTTAAAAGAAGAACAGCCTTGTTTTAAATTTTTAAAAAAATAATTAAAGGCTGGTATAGATTATTCATTTATGTAAATCATATAATAAAGAAAAGCTATACACAATAAAGGATTTAGATAATAACCTAACACCAGAAGTATTAGGATTTTCATAGAACTCCTACTGACTAATATTTGTCACATTTGATACCACAACATGTAACATAGGTTTTGAGATTCCATTAATAAGAAATGCTAAGCTGATTTCACAGACCCTGTTTTTAGAAGTAAATTACTGCTTTGTGATATTGAATCCCAACACTATGAACACCCTGAACAGGAGTGTGGCTGATCGCTTGAAAGCTGGTCTCAGGGTTGAACCCCAGGCTTATGAATGCGTAACAATCTACTTCAGTGACATTGTGGGATTCACACAGCTGTCAGCAAAGTCCTCACCAATGGAAGTTAGTCAATTAAAATCAACAAACCGTTTAAGTTTTCTAAAACTTGTCCAGTTAAAAAAATAATAATTTACATTAAAAGAATTTGATCTATTTAAAAAAAAAATTGTGTTCCTTGATGGGATGTCCAATAATAACCGAACTCAGTTATTGCCAATCATGAACTTTTTAAAAATATATTAGTGAGCTCTGTCCATCCTAAATGCTATCTCGAAAACAAAGTAAAACTCTAAAATCAAAGTAAGCCTATTAATCTTAGTACGGAACATTACTTGATATATTTTTATCTCCAGGTAGTTGACCTCTTAAATGACCTTTACTCATGTTTTGATGCCACAATTGAAGAATATGATGTGTACAAGGTGAATGGATAGTTTCTCATTTGTAATTACTTGATATTATGATAATATATATAAAACCTATATTGGAATGTTGCTTATTTATTTATCATTAAAATTATGCGAAGTTACTGTAGCAAAATGAGATTTAAAAAAGGGATATCTATAATTAATATTTTTTGTTAAGAACAATCCTATATTCATTTTTAATATGTACGATTTTTTTCTCAAATCATGTATTTTGAAGGGAGAAGCAAGATCAGCAGCGGTAAAAAAATTGTACCAAGACAAACTCTTACATTGTTGGTGATTGCCTTAAATTCTTCTTAAAATAAAGGATTCTAAAAAAAAAATAAATGGGCTTTTTTAATTTTTATGTTGATTTTTAAAAGAATTACAATGTATTATATTATTTCAAATTTTATATTGTCTTTTATCAGGTTGAAACCATTGGAGATGCCTACATGGTTGTGTCTGGTTTGCCGCAAAAAAATGGCAATCTTCATGTTGTGAACATTGCCAAAATGGCCATTTCAGTAAATATCTTTGCTTTGTATATATAAATAATCAAATTTAAAAAAAAATATTATTAACAAAAACGCCGACAATAGTCAGGAATTTTTATGTTTTTAGTTGGGAAAAAGTAAGGAATTTTGTTTTTAAAAAAGTGTGGGAACCCTGATCAATATAAAAAAAATTATATTTTTAAATAGTATACTTTATATTTATTGACTGTGATAGTTTTACGTTCTTAGTTATATTATGTTAAATGATTGGCTTCTAAAAATACAGTGGCCTTAATACCTGACTAAAGATTTTTGGAACTTGAACCCAAAGCCTATCTCATCCTCAATGCGGATCAGCTCGCTGCTTTCTATAGGAAATAGCTTCACACCAATTATAATTAATTCATTATTCCTAAAATGAGTTAGCCATAATTTGTCATACAAATTTTTTTATACAAAATATTTTAGAAATAGGTTTAATAAAGAAAGAGAAAAATTTAGTCAAATGAGACAGTAGTTAGTGTTTATATTTTAATTAAAAAATATTGCAAACACTGCACCCACCACAAGATTTACATACAGCATTGGCTTGGATAAATTATTAATAAGAAAATTATCAGGATTTAATACAAAGTTGTTCAAATTGTTGAAATAAAGAACCCTAAATGTAACAACATGGATGAACTGGTCATAACAAATTTTCTACAGGTGTTAGAAAACATTTCTGAATTTAAAATTCGTCACCTGCCAAGGGAGAGATTACAAATTCGAATTGGCCTGCATTCAGGTAATGCATAAAAAATACCATTGGGGAAAGAATTTTCAGTTGAACTTCATTTTTAAACACAATTTAAAATCTTTATCCATTTGTTAAATTACTCCCATAATTAAAAACTAATTTATAGCTTTTACAATTTGTGTCAAGAGAAAATATTTAAAATCAAACTTGCGCAAATGAGATGAATAAAAAGCATTATTTTTATTTCATGCACCATTGCTTCCTGTAAAGGTCCAGTATGTGCTGGTGTTGTTGGCTTGAAAATGCCCAGGTATTGTCTTTTTGGTGACACAGTCAACACAGCATCTAGAATGGAGTCTAATGGCCGAGGTGATTAATTACTACCCTTGTTGTTTAGAGTCTTACAATGAGTAAGTCTTGATTGCTTTGAGTTAAAGATGATTCAGTATTAACCTGAAATCTTCATGATGTCTCTGTTGTACAATCTGTTTGATGATATTTATTGAAGAGCATCTTGGCTGTATCAAACCACAACCACATAGCAAACTCTTGATCTTGGGCTAAGTAAAATAGATAGGTAAAACTATAAATGAAAATAATGATATGTAGGTAAAACTATAAATGAAAATAATGATATGTAGGTAAAACTATAAATGAAAATAATGATATGTAGGTAGAACTATAAATGAAAATAATATGTAGGTAAAACTATAAATGAAAATAATGATATGTAGGTAAAACTATAAATGAGCATAATAAGTAAGTAAAGCCTTATTTGTTTAGTGATATATGTGATTTTTAAATGATCTTTTGAAGAAATTTATTTGAGATATTTTAATGTGAAATCTATTTAAAAGATATATATTTATTTAGATTATATTTTACAGAAAAGAAAAAATATATAATTGGCTAATATACATTGCCTGAATTTTATTTTGCAAAGCCATGATGATTCATATCAGTCCTTCGTGTAAAAAGCTGTTAGAACAATTTGGCACTTTCCACATTCAACCAAGAGGACGCATTTCTATAAAGGTGATTTTCTAAATAGGTTTATCTGTTGAAATTAGAAAAATATCTCTGTAAAGCTTGTCTTCATTTATAAATTTAAAACAACATCTGTATTATTTTTTCTCTTCACATAACTTTCAAATAGTTTGATACACTTTTGAAACATTGAAACGGTTTTGTTGCTGAATCCTTAAAAATCTTAAGAATTGATATTTAAAATTTATTTTATGTTTTCCCCCAAAAATATTTAATATTTACCCTTAATTTTGAATGATTAATTAGATAATTAATTTGGAAATACATGTGAAAATATGCAAATAGAAATATAAAATTAAGTGTGTTTGTCTTTATCTTCAGTTTCCAATTTTGTATAATGTTTTAAGATCTGGTAGATTTTATAAAAAATTATATAAATCTTAACAAGTGAGCTATCTCATAGTGACACCGCCTGTTTTGACTAGGCAGTGAGCCTATACGTTCGTTTGTAAAATTTGTTGGCATTTTTGTCATTTCGATTTTGATTAACAACACGTGTGTTTCCTATTGAAAACCTCCAATATGTTGATCAGTTTACAAAATTAAATACACCTGAAGTTGGTTCTTTTAATGAAATATGGCTTAAAAAAATGGAATCCACGTTTTGTATAAAACAAATTAGAGGATAACAAGAGGAAAGTATATTGAGGCTATTGCAATCTTTGTAAAAAGAAACCATTGATATCTCATTGATGGGTGAAGGAGCACTGAACAGCCATGCTAAGGGTAAGCTACAGTAACTTAAACCCATTTATTAATTTGCTTAGCGGAGTGAACATTGGATGACATAAAATTTTAATTTGACTCTTTTTCTATTTTTTTTTCTATAATATTTTAATTAAGCTACTAATTTAGCTACAAGTGCTACTACAAATTATTTTATCCAGACTTAAGGCTACCAGTTAATTTTCATATAAGATTAATAATATTATATCAGGATAAGCCTAAGACAAAAGCACATTCATAATGAGAAAGCTGCTATTCCTTTGACTCCCATGACTGGATATTTAAATACAACTAATAATGTTGCCCCAGTACCATCACCATCAAGGGTCTCTCATGGACAGGACCAGTACCATCACCATCAAGGACCCATCATGCACAGGGATCAGTACCATGACCATCAAGGACCCATCATGGACAGGGATCAGTACCATCACCATCAAGGGTCTCTCATGGACAGGACAAGTACCATCACCATCAAGGGTCTCTCATGGACAGGGATCAATACCATCACCATCAAGGACCCATTATGGACAGGGATCAGTACCATCACCATCAAAGACCTCTCATGGACAGGTATCAACAGCAAAACCTGTTAATATTCAGTCTCTCTGCACAAAAGATGTACATGCTTACCACTGAAATAATTTGGACAATGAAATGTCTAAATACTAAATAGCCCTATAACAGCTTCAATTCTTCCAAAGACACTGCAGCTTGCTTCAATGCTGTGTTTCTTACTTGTGAAATAGCACAAAAAACAGTTTGCATGTGTTGAAAGAAAGTCAGCATTTTTGGCATAGCACCCTACTTTGCTCACATTATTATTATTATTATGGGTAGTTTTCTATAGCGTGGTACCCCAGCCTAGGGCTGGGCTCACCACGCTGTACATACAAATTAAAAATGAACTTAAAAAATATATATTAAAAACCAACCATTCCATATCAATTTACAGGTGAAGCCATGGACGGCACTCTGCAGCGTCGTTTAACTTTCAGAGGGGGAATCAGTCAGGATAGTAAAGTTTAAAGAGATGTGTTTTTAGTGCAGTTTTGAAGGCTGTGATGGTTGATATATTTCTGATGTGTAGTGGAAGAGAATTCCATTGTTTGGGGGCACAGTAAGAGAAAGATCTTTCACCGTATGTTTTTGTGCGAGTCTTGGGGACAGAAAAAATACGCTCGTCTGCGGAGGAGCGAAGCTGTCGAAGGGGTGAATAGACAGAGAGAATTTCGGTTAGATAGGAAGGGCAGGAATTCGAGAAAAAGTTGTGGCTCAGAACAGAGAGTTTATAATCAATCCGTGCTTGTACAGGAAGCCAATGAAGTGAATGAAGTAGTGGTGTGACGTGATCACGTTTTTTTGCCTTTAAAACTAGCCTAGCAGCTGAGTTTTGAACCTTTTGTAATCTTTCTAAGAAGTGTTTTGGTGAGCCTGACAGAAGAGAGTTGCAGTAGTCAAGACGAGAGAGAACAAGAGCACAGACTAAGGTTTTTGTTGCACTAACTGTGAGGTAGTGGCGGATGGAGCTGATTTGACGGATAGCAGTGTATGCAGAGCGACAAATGTGAGATATATGTTTATCTAGAGACATGTTGTTAGACAGAATATAACCAAGATTCCTAGTTGAGTATGTAAACTGTATGTCTGAGTTACCTACTTTAAATGAGGTGGGGAGAGCTGAGTTAGAGGATGATTTGTGATCATGAATAATTTGGAAATACATGTGTCATCGTTAAGTTTCAACTTGCTGAGTGTCATCCATGACTTGACATCACCAATACACTCCTGCAAAGTCCGGACAGCTGAATCGACAAGAGAGGGATGGGTATGCTTGTATAGTTGCGTATCATCCGCGAAAGACTGGCTCTCCACAGCATGCCTCTCGAGCAAGAGGAGCAGTGGCCTGGTATACATTGTAAATAGAACCGGGCCCAAAACGGACCCCTGTGGCACTCCATACACCAAGTCAGCACTGCTGGAGATACAGCCATCGACAGCGACTGCCTGCATTCTATCGGAGAGGAACGACCTAAACAAAGACAAAACAGAACCAGAAATGCCAAAGTAATTTTCAAGCGTTTTGTAAAGGGTTTCATGGTCGACAGTGTCAAAGGCCGCATTGAGGTCCAAGAGGATCAGGAGGGAGACATCACCACTGTCCAATGCAAGCAAGAGGTCATTGGTGACTTTCAAGAGAGCCGTCTCAGTGCTATGGAAAGGTCTATAGGCTGATTGATTAGGACTGAGAAGAGAGTTGTCATTTAAGTACGCAAAAAGTTGTTTTAGAACTAGTTTTTCAATGACTTTAGATAAAAATGATAAATTAGATACAGGTCTATAGTTTTTAAAATTATTTTCATCCAGACCAGGCTTCTTAAGCAATGGTTTGATGACAGCTGACTTACAAATAGATGGAACAGTGCCCGAAGACAAGCTTTCATTAACTATGTTGGTTATTGTTGGGAGCAAATGATCTAACGACTCAACCAACAGGGGGTGGGGATGGGGTCCAAAGAACATGACGTAGGCTTAGACTCCAGAATAGTAATTTTGACCTCTTGTTCTGAAACCGGCTTAAAAATTTCGAAATGTGAACTAAAACAAGAAAAGGGTGGCAATTCTAAGGGGGGTATGTCAAGACAATCAAGCTCAGCGCGGATGTCAGCAACTTTGCTTGTAAAGAAATTGCAGAACATATCTGGTTGCTGGGGCAACGGATACACTGAAGGAAGAGCAATTCCTTTGTTACTCCCTCTGAGAGTGCTACAAACATCGAACAACTGCTTGCCGGTTTTACCCATAATTATCTTTTGGCTAAAATACAAAGTCTTTGCTCGACAAACAATTTTGGTCACACGTTTCTTGGCAGCATAATACATCTGCCTAAAAACAACAAGACCTGACCTAAGCCACTTCTTTTCCGCACTACGCCGCTCTTTCTTGGCACTGCGTAGTTCCTCCCTGATGGTTGCATACCAGGGAGCTGACCGTGCTGCCCCAACAATACGGTGGGTTAGGGGGGCATGCCGTTCAAGTAGGGCAGAGGGCAGGGGACACTTCCAAACTCAGATCAGGCTTAAAGGCATCCCTATTTATAGTACACAAACTGCGGACCTCCCTGGACCGAAGGAGAGGAGAGGGTGCATTAACGTTAAGCTCACAAACAACACAGAAGTGGTCTGAGGAAAGCTCTTGAGTGACTGAAGTAGAGGTAACTACAAAATCATGAGGCTTATGTAGCACCCAATCAATAATATGTCCACGATTATGAGTCGGTTGGTCGACTAATTGCTTAAGACTAAATAAGTCCAAAAGATCAATCAATTTAGCAGTGGAGGGATTCTATGGCCGGTCGAAGTGAATGCTCATATCCCCCACTACAATATAAGTGCCAGCCAATGTGTTGCAATGATCCAGCAGATCCGGGAACTCCCGATGAAACACAGCATCAGTAAGTTTATTTTTCCTGCTAGGGCAGATGCGATAAATGCATATAAAATGAACGATCTGCTGGGGCACCGACAAGGTAAGTTGAACCGCTTCAAACGATGTGTGAGCAAACGAAAACTCTGTGACAAAGGCTAGATAACGGGACAACGTGTCCTTATAGATGACAGCAAGGCCACCACCACAAGTTGCACGAGGAAATGATCTGGCAGAATAACCAGGGGGAGCGAGATCGGTACATTTCCCTTCATCACCAGTCAGCCGAAACCAGGTCTCCTGGATAAACAGAATGTCAATCCGCCTATCTGTGATAAACTCGGAGACTGCGATGCGTTTCTCACAAGAGCCAAGCGACTGAGCGTTAAATGAGGCGATGCGAAGCTGTCTGTTGCTGGAAGGTGCTTTATAGCACCCTTCTTTGCTGATATGCTTTATAGCACCCTACTAATCCTCTCCATTTTCTTATATGCCTGTGAGTCCTGGACATTAACAGCAGAACTTGAAAGGAAAATAAAGGCGATGGAGATGAGATGTTACAGAGGCATTCTTGGCATCTGCTATAGAGACCACATCACCAATGAGCAAATAAAAGAAAGGATTCGTCAGGCAATTGGGCAATACGATGACCTCCTGACGTCTGTTAAAAAGCGCAAACTTGAGTGGTATAGCCACGTGACCAGAAAACAAGGGCTCGCCAAAGAGATCTTGCATGGCACTACTAGAGGAGGGAGAAGAAGAGAAAGAAAAAGATGGGAAGATAATATCAAAGAATGGACGGGATTACAACTAGGCGATGCTATGCGTAGGGCAGAAGACCGAGAGGAATGGAGAAGAATAGTGTACATGTCATCTGTGGCGCCCCAACGGTCGAAGGACTACGGGACCTGATGATGATGATGATGACTTTGCTGATATGCTTTATAGCACCCTACTTTGCTGATATGCTTTATAGCACCTTACTTTGCTGATATGCTTTATAGCACCCTACTTTGCTGATATGCTTTATAGCACCCTATTTTGCTGATATGCTTTATAGCACCCTACTTTGCTGATATGCTTTATAGCAACCTTGCTATGTTTCTGTGCCTGGTGATTCATCATGATTACAATGTTTCTGTGCCTGGTGATTCATCATGATTGCTATGTTTCTGTGCCTGGTGATTCATCATGATTACTGTTTCTGTGCCTGGTGATTCATCATGATTACTATGTTTCTGTGCCTGGTGATTCATCATGATTACAATGTTTCTGTGCCTGGTGATTCATCATGATTACAATGTTTCTGTGCCCGATGATTCATCATGATTACAATGTTTCTGTGCCTGGTGATTCATCATGATTGCTATGTTTCTGTGCCTGGTGATTCATCATGATTACTGTTTCTGTGCCTGGTGATTCATCATGATTACTATGTTTCTGTGCCTGGTGATTCATCATGATTACTGTTTCTGTGCCCGATGATTCATCATGATTAATATGTTTCTGTGCCTGATGATTCATCATGTTTACTATGTTTCTGTGCCTGATGATTCATCATGATTACCATGTTTCTGTGCCTGGTGATTCATCATGATGACCATGTTTCTGTGCCTGATGATTCATCATGATTACTATGTTTCTGTGCCTGATGATTCATCATGATTACCATGTTTCTGTGCCTGGTGATTCATCATGATTACCATGTTTCTGTGCCTGATGATTCATCATGATTACCATGTTTCTGTGCCTGGTGATTCATCATGATTACCATGTTTCTGTGCCTGATGATTCATCATGATTACTATGTTTCTGTGCCTGATGAGCTCCATGACATCATGTGATTGAGAGGTCTGAAGTTTTGTAATGACATATTTTAAACTATGGAAAATCGGATTAAGTAACATTTCTATTAAAATCGTGTTTTGTTACATAAGCACTGATAGAAAATTAGCAAGATCTTATTTATGTATGTATGTTATTATTCATGCTATTTAAATGACATTTGAATTGGAGTCTATTTCCACACATAAGTTTTAATAATTTGAAACAATTTGTGTTAAATATTAATAACTCTGGCTCAACAGGGTGCAGTATTTTTTTACACCGGGTCCTGGGTATTTTTTCAAGTGTTAACGTCTCTGTTTCTGCAATATGCAATGAAGTCTACTGCCCTGTGTCATAGTGAGAATGTATTGCCCTATGTCATAGTGAGAGTGTACTGCCCTATGTCATAGTGAAAGTGTATTGCCCTATGTCATAGTGAGAGTGTATTGTCTTTGTCAACCGTTTGTGTCAAGAAATAACCCACTGATAGAAACAGGCAGTTGCCAGATCCTGGAATAGAGATGATGTTGTACACAAACCAGTTGAGAGAGAAGATTCTGTTGTTCATTTTATAACAAATACTTAGGAATAAACTTAGCAGTATAACAAAAATAGCATTACTTTCCTGTACCAGGCTACGGAAAAGAGGCACAGGCGCACACTTGCCACAAGTGAAAGGAAGGCCCTTGACCCAGATCTGTGTAGTGTGCAGCCCTAGAACAAAGATTTGAAAAAACTGACATTAAAAAAGAATGTCTTTCTAAAGAACAAAAAAATCAATCTATTTACCAGAGTTCAAACGTTACGCATGAAGCTCACTGCGTGACAGCCTTTTTTAAAAACTCAATACTATTAATATAAAACATATTGAGTTGTTTTCTTTTTTTTTTTTGAGGGGGGGGGTTAAAAGGAAGCAGGACATACCTGAATCAATATATATATATATAAGAGGTTAATATCACAGCTTGTCATTTTTTCTGTTCTGTTTAGTGAAAAAAACACATTTACAGATTTTCCATTCCCATATAATTCTGTGCCTGATGAATCATCAAATATTAAGTAGGGTTTTCAAAATTAAAGTGTTTTTTTTAGTTCAAAGTTACTTGGTAGTTTTGTATTTTAAAATCGATTTCTATGACGACGCAACAAAAACCCCGCTGACGAGCTGTAGATCTCAGGGTTGAGACGATCTATCTACTCTTACTGTCGGACGACAGTTATGGTCTCTAAACTCTTCTGGAGAGTGCAACTTATATTATATGTTAGTCCAATGCACAACACTTTGATGCCATCATATAATTCTACAAGTGTATTATCGTCAGTTGTCATTACATATTGAATGGTCATGTAACATCGCCTCCAAATCCAAGAGATACACAGAACTAATCACTACTTCACTATACGTCTGACAGACTCAACAACACACAACTCTCGTCACAGTGAATATAATACAACTCTTGACTAAGACACAGGTCTGTCATCTATCGCACAACGCTCTCAATATATATTCTCTCGCCCATCATTGACAATCTCACGCCTTGTTCACTCATGCTTGCACTATTTAGGGTGAACATCATTTACTGTAATTTCAAATATGACAACCCGCCACAACTGTTGAGATGATTGAAAAAAATGTTACAATTTTATTGTGAACATTTCAGACATTTTTGTTGTTGGATTAAGTTTTAAAAATGCATTATAATTTTTGTTTTCTTTTCTGTAGGGTAAAGGGGACATGTTTACATACTGGCTAGTTACATCTGACAAGAAGGAGCGAGATATCATTGTAAACAGCGAAGAGGATTGATCTGAAAATTATGTCTAAAGCCTGAATATTTTACCTTATTTTCTTTATGACATATCACTGAATAACAGAGATTAGAAAAGTGTAAAACATTATGTTAGTATGTTTATAAAAGGACTTTGTTATTAAGTTATTATTAATAAAGTTATTATTAATAAAGTTTGTATAAAAGGTGTAATATTTGTTGTAAATACATGAAGTGCAATTTATGGGGCTTTTCTCCCAAAGTTCTTGAAAATTCCTAACAATTGTATATTTGTGTTATATATTTATCCAGATAAATGCCACTGGTGTATATCTTTGGCTAATAATGAAAAGATATGTAGACTTATGGTGAGACTTTCAATTATGTTTAGTATCTACAAAAAGAAAACAGCTAACTTCAACTCAGGGCTATAACAAATATATTTGATATTATTTTCAAAAGATACCTAAACTAGTTTAATGTCATGTAGCTTTTTAAAAAATTTTAAAAAAAATCTTTTTAGAATTTAAAGTTCTATTAATTATAATTATCGGTACTGTGGTTATGTCATTTAGTGTACTTGCTGTTAATAGGAAAATTAACATTTCTGAAAGAACAACAAATACATCATTAAGAAAATCATAGCTACTTATATGTATAAAACAATTAAGTATTCACATGGTTTTCGTATTAAACTACTGATACATTTTTTAAATAGATGGTTGTTATGAGCTGCTAACTGGATAAGCAGTTTAATTGTGTCGTTACTTCTAGGGGTAATTGTTATACAATTAATCTCTCTGCAACTCCCTTACTAGCAAAAAAAACATCGCCATGAACAATGTCATCTCCCATACTCAAATACAAAGCACATAGAACAGCTACACAATCTCTGCACCAAAACATGCACCCATATAACACAAACAAATTATTGACAATGGTTTTAATTTTTATAAATTTTTTGGTTGTTATCAGAACTATTTATCAACCATTGTAAATAAAAATGATGATGAAGTTACATTTTATTTTTTCCTTAAAATGTATCGTTATGTTTAATATATCCAAGAAAAAAATAGAATTAAAGCATTTAAAAATAATAAGCTTACAAAAAGTAGACTAGATATCTAGTCTAGGATAGTTTTTTTCGGCTGTTTAAGTCTAATCTGATAGTAGTAGTGTTATATGAATTCTTGTTATTGTTTTTCCCTCAAATTTTTAACCAATTTTTTTTTACTAAAACTTTTACATTAGTTTATTGTCTCGTTTTTATAAGATTTCAAAAGTTAAGCAATGCGAAGTACAAAAACTAAATAAAAAGAAACACTGAAAATGCAAGAAGATCTTGTATTATATCATCCAGTTGTTTTCTTCTGATCAAGAAAGAAAGAAATATCACACAAACTAAACATCCTTCACTTGAAGAACTATTTTAAGAAAAATGCTGTTGTAAATTTTTTTTTTTTTAAATTTGGATGATACATCCCACACTCTTTATCACAGATACCTAAGATCAGCCCCATCAGGGCAAATTCTTTCCCTTAACTTAAAGTTTGGACCGAAAGATATATAAAAATTAATTTGTTCCACAGACTGTAATAATTTACCAGCGTGCAAATCCAGTGGTTATGACTAATTAATCACTAATTAATGCATTATATTCACTAAGAGAGTTCATCTTTTTGGTATATAATTGCGGATTTTTACGTTAGAGAAATACTTTTGATGTCCTGTGTTAAAATGGTTCTAATTGTAACATGCTGTCTTGGTTAAAAATTGTATTTATTTATGTGCTGAAAGCTGAAAATGAATGGGCCTATGTACAATTTAATCAAAAAACATTTCCTGTTTGGATCAATAAAAGAATATTATATCTTATGAAATTCATTTTTTCATTTTTTTTTTTTTTTTTTTTTTTTTGACAAATTTTTTGTAATGATAACAAAAAGATATTTAAAAGTTCTTTGCAGGATTTAAGGTTTTCTTACTTATTGTGATTATGTAATTTTCATTTAGTGTACTGGGTATTATAGGAAAATTAACATGGCTATAAGAACAACAAATACATAATAAAATATATACAAAGAAAACTGTTGGTTATGCATTGGTGCATTTTAAATTTTTTTTTATTTAAAAAGAAATAGCTATTTATATGTATAAAAACAATGAAGTGCTCACATGGTATTGGTAGCATTAAACTACATTATCTAATAAATTATCAAATAATAAATAGCAAAATACCACATTTATTCTTAAAAATAGAAGATAATTTTTTTCTTAATTTAAAAGAAAAGATGGCCATCTTAATGTTCAAGTCTCATTTAGTTAAATTTAGTAGCTAATTATTGGAAATAGTTAAATAAGGGCAGAGACATGTATTTCAACATTTGTTAATACAAAAATTTTAAAAGAAAAGTAGATGATTTCCAAGGTATTTTAAAATATCTATGATATTTGACAGTAAGAGAAATTTATCAACGTTCATGAAATGGGAAACTTTGTGACATACAGTCTTTGCACCAAGATGTTGATGTTTAAAACGTGTGCATTGTCGCATCCGCGCTGCCCCCTCCCACTTTTGGACCAAGCCATGTGGACGAAGCCACTACAACACATGCCCTTTTGTCATCCAGACTCTGTACATTTCCTTCACTAAATGGTAGTTTTCAGATAAGGGATAGTTTCCTTTGTATTAGCTGTAATGTTGTCTATGCCAGTGTTTGCACCTGCTGCCATATAGGGTATCTAGGTGTGACTGGTCACCGGCTCTCTGACAGATATACTGAGCTCCTCCATAATAGTGCGAAAAATAAACAGTGTCCCATCTCCAAACACTTCAATAGAAGCGACCACAAGGGCTTTGCTACCACTGCCATTGTGTCTTGTACAAACACACAAACAAGGTGAACTTGGAAATAAACTGATTCAGACTTATGGAATCTTGACAACACATGGCATGAATGTCATGTGCTCATTCACTTGTTAAACCTTTTCTCCCCCCCCCCCCCCCCCCCCCGGTTATGACCATTCGAAGTGGACTTAGTTTATAGTCTCTTCTGTTCAATTTTGCCTATATAAAATCTCTCACCTACTTATGTTCTCTCGCATTCCTATAAACTGCAACTAAGTGTTTATTTTATATCGTTTTTCACTGTGTGGGAAGTCTTCTTGCCAACATGTTCATTATGTTTTTTCAGGATTTTCCACACTTTGTTTTGCTCACGTCTTAGATTTTAATAGTTTTAAATTTTTATGTTCAATATTTTAGTTTGGAAAGTATGATGTACTTTGTGGAGGATGGTGTCCAAAATATGTGACATTTTATGACATGGTGATAGGAGTAATATTTTTTTTTTTAATTGCGTAATTTGCTTAATTGGCTGTCCATAAGTAGGCCTATAACATCTTCTGTCAGAATACATCTATCACGAGAGAAAGTTAAGCATCGCTGTCAATTTCAGTTTCAGGTTTAAATTTGTATCTATGATAGAAATTTAAAAAAAAGTGTCGTGTGACCTCATTAGCTCCTTAATCTTTACCTTTCTTCCCCCCCCCCCCTATCTCAATTTGTCAGACACCCCTCACACTTTTTCCAGAACTTGGCGTACTCTATGGACGACCCCAATGCCAGAAGATTCTATTAACTTTTACCATTTACACTCGACATACGAGTGCCCTAACATGAGAGATTTGTGAGATACGAGCCGTCCAGCAAGCTATGTTTTGCTTTGAAATACGAGAAACATTTGAGATACGAGGAACTGGGTCAGCGGGTCGGCCGGCTGCCCACGACACACCAGTCGTGCCTCGTCACGCAAATTTTGCCGATTTTGACCCCCCCCCCAGCCCCCATCGTCACAAAAAGTTAGACCCACCCCCTTCATATATAACGTCACAAATCTCTGCACCCCCCCCTATAAAAAGTCCATGTGTTCACTACTGTCCTTTATAAACCCTTAAGAAATTCACCTCCCGTGGATATCAAATTACTGCACCTGTGTCAGAAACATTTCCCTAGTTAGTGACAAGAAGCTATATCCTGCTAAATTATGAGAAATAAAACTATCCTTTGATAACAATGGGCGATACTAAGTAGGCCTACATGTCACATATCTTAAATACATTTAGTTACCTCCTGATCTTTAATTAATTTGTCTTTGTTCTTGCCATTGCTATGCTGTAGACTATAGACTAAGTTTAACGAGGGGGTGGGTGGGCTGACACCACGAGCTTACCGGATCGTGTGACACTAACCTTTAGCTACGCCACTGATTGTATTTGCTGCCATTGCTAGCTGTTGATGCTTTTTAAAAAAAAACTAAGTTTTTATGCATTTTGATTAGCAGCAGTAAATGTTTATTCTGGTTAATTTTGTTGGCGCATTGCTTGTATTGGTAATTTTCCCCTTGTTTATACAAAGTTAATTAAAGAAATAAAACGACGATAACTTAATTATTTAATTATATTAAATTTTATTACAAAATAATTTATAGGCCTACGGTTGGGTGGGGTAAAAAAAAGGGGGGGGGGGGGTAAAACGGAGTGGGCCTGCAGCGCTGCAAAAAAAAAGTTAAGAATCCCTGCCCTAGAGCATTTACTATGATACAACCCCCACCCACCCCCCTGGCGGTCAACTATTTTCGTTCTGTCCCACTTCATGTGTCAGGCCCCTTAGTTCTAATTATATGACTCGCGTGTCCACATTTAGCCATAAATTCTCACGACGGCCAGTGTAACTACATTCGGATTCTCCTTCTACTTGGCTGCCTGTAACTTGATCAGATGACATTATTCGAACCTCGCATACCTGTACTGATTCTCTCAGTGAACGTACTTTAAAAATAAAATAATTATAATTGTTGTATAAAAGAATAATGTTAAAAATGTTTGTAATTTAGGGTAATTAAGTGCAATTCTGCACTACAAAATTCCGCTTTTCATGTGATGTGACATTGCTTGAGCCCTCCCCCCCATCACACATCGTCACAAAAATCTGACCCCCCCCCCCCTTTTTTTTTTGACGCGCGACGTCATTTATGGAACGACCACATTCGCTGTTTAAATGTTTTGAAATCTTATTTTATTAAGTTTTTTCTCGCCTGTTGTGCGAATCGGCTACGGAAGGCTCGCGGACAATTGCCGGCTTGCGGATTACTACTGTGGGAAAACTGATCAATTCAGTTGGTCTCAATGTGTGCTTTAAGGGTTCCGCGTGCTCCTCTCCGTGGCTCCGCGGGGTCTCCAGCTCACTCCTCAATTCTATTGACTTGTAAGATATAGGGTAGGCTTATGGGTCCCTCTTTAGAAAATTATTCTCAAAGTGCACCGCAAATAAAAAAATGTAAGGAAACTACTGAGCTGGACCATTTGGTCAAATATTTGATCTAAAATCGAAATGCTCTTGTTTAAATATATCTGGCAGTTCCGGTATCCTGCTGCTGTAAAGTGAAATCTGGCTCATTCGAGAATAGATTGACGACTTTGTCAGTTTGTACTACCTGAACACCAGCAATTACAATTTATCCCGAAGAAGTATTTAGAAACATGTTTCTTTTCATATAAATAGCATTTTCAGATTTATCCTTTTTTTTAGAAACACAATTTTATGTTATTTAATTACCAATTTACACTGGATCTATGAGTATGATAGTATTGTATTCTATGCCATTTAAAATGACCGGGCATTTACAATTTTTAAAAATTCAGAACGTGTTTCTACAAAGTTAGTTCACGAGCATATACGGCTAACTTTTGCTGCTGCTCCAGTGCCTTAAGAATGTGGTAAGTTTGAAAACTGTTTTTTTCTCATAATTTGTTTAAAAAAAAATAATTTGGGTTAAATTTAATTTATGCAAATGGATGCTGAAAGTGAATTTACTGCCCGTTTTTGGATTCGTCTGGAATGTCAGGGTAAAAGGAGTTTGATAGATTGGTTGATGAATTATGGTCTTATTGCAGATAGGTACGAATGCCCCAATTGTAAGAAAGGTATGAAATTGTGTACAAGGGCAGACATTTCAGATGGGTTTGTATGGAGATGCCGCGACAAAAGTCATGGTAATATTATGCGTAGTTTAAGAAGGGGATCTTGGTTTAGTGACAGTTGTTTGACGTTAGTTGACATTCTTTTATTGACACATTTTTGGGTGGAAAAAATGCCTTTCCAAAATATTGCGACAGAAGTAGGTGTTCGTGGAGGCACTGTTACTGACTGGGTTAGATTTTGCCGCGAGGTCTGCGTGGAAGCGTGTGTTATGGGGAGTGAAAAATTAGGCGGAGTGGGTAAGATTGTGGAGATAGACAAGTCCAAATTTGGCAATCGTAAACAAAATGGAGGAAAGCGGGTAGAAGGAAAATGGGTGTTTGGTGGGATTGAAAGAGAATCCAACAAATCCTTTTTCAGGATTGTTGAGAACTGTGGTAAAGATGTCCTCCTGGCAATAATTAAGGAATTCGTGCAGCCTGGGACCACAATTATTTCTGATTTCTGGAAGTCTTACGACTGTTTAGAGGATGAAGGGTTTCACCACCTCACGGTGAATCACACAATTGAGTTTGAATTTGAACACTCTGAAACGGGTGAGCACACCTACACTATGGAGGGCACATGGAGTTCAATTAAAAGATCACTGCCCAAAAGAACCTGTACTGGGGATGAGCAGTTCAATTCATATTTATATGAATATATGTGGCGCCGCTCATGTGGCAGGAAAGATCTAATGAAAGAATTTTTGAATGTTATTAAAATTGTTTATCCTCCCTATACTAGAGATTCTGTTTTGTGAAAAGTTAAATATTTGAAATTTCGTATTTAATTTTGTTGGTTTTGGGTTATTCCCTTTGTTTTAGACTGATTTTATGCCCGTATATTTACATTTAAGTTAGATGGGACTAAGTTTAGGGAAGAAATTACAAACGCTTCAGTTTGGTATACTGACTTAGCATTCAG
This sequence comes from Omphiscola glabra, assembly GCA_964017045.1. NCBI lineage: Eukaryota > Metazoa > Mollusca > Gastropoda > Lymnaeidae > Omphiscola > Omphiscola glabra. Next base: position 3,844,980 of record OZ024810.1, on the reverse strand, counting down.
GGTAGGCAGAGTTGTAGATTTTAGGTTTGAATTTTTTTCTAAAAACAAATTAAATATGTATGATTTATTTTCTAATTTTTACATTTAAATACATAACTTTTAAACTAATAAAGCTACTGCAATAAAACTTTAAGTACAAATAGATAGTGACAATCCAAATGTAATATTACATCCTCTTGGGCTGAGATTACTCTCTTATAGCCCTGACTAGTATTGTGGCGACTTGTCTGATATGGTGGACATCACCAAAAATCACATTTTCTAGGCAGGCCTCTCGGTCCCGTTCTACGCCCCCTTCCCACTGCTGGGGCAGCCAACCACAAGGTGAGACACTGTCTTCTCTCTGAACACAAAATTGGCAGTTTGGCTCCTTACTGTCGTCAAATCTATGGAGGTAGCTGCGCATCGTTCAAAGGACTGTTCTCATCTTGGTGATGTTCTGCTCGCCTCCCTTCAGTTTCGGTTGCTACATTTTCTGATAGAGCTGTCATCCGGTTTCTTCTGCGGTGCAATCGCTTGGCCACTTTTAGCCACACTGTGACCCCCAGCTGAGTCATGGGCCGTGCCTTCTTAGCCCAGGTAGTCTGTCCCTTTTGTGTTGTGCCACCTCAATGTGCCCAGTGATAAACTGTCAGATTACTTTGTTGCCTTTGGCATGGATGTTACCTACTGTCTCCAGAATGGCGTTCACCATTTTTATCTCTGTCGAGCCCCTCCCCACATGCTTGAGAGCAGAGCTTAAGTCAGTAAAGACCACGATATCTGGAAAATTTTTCCTCTTCGGTAGGCGTTGGTGGACTCTCTTTAGGGCAACCAGTTGTTATGAAGATGACGTTTTAGCACGTCTATCTAACCTCCCACGTGCATGACCCCTCGTGAACTCTTGTGACCGCCTTTGAAGTGTGGCTAGGAAAAAAAACTTGTTTACAACATTTATTATCATCTCTTCCAGTCGGGAAAACTGTCGAAAATAATAGAAGATTCTGGATAAAACGGGAAGGCAAAACAATGTGTTAGGTGGTTCGAGAGACCTTAGTAGGAAATGCCTATAAAAATCATAAATGGCTGACCGATAGAGAGGGGGAGAGATTTTCTTTTGATCACGAGTCGTGCAATGTGTCATTATTTAATACTTTGTTGTGTGTAGATTTTTCTATTTCCTCGTTGTACAATTCTTTGCTCGTTGTATTTTTATATACGGTACCGGTACGAGCAAATCTGTAAGGTTATAATTTTAATCATATTTCTCTTGCTGTTATTATTTAATTGAAGTTCACAAATTAAAAAGTTATCAATTGTAATTAGCTCTGACCTTGTCGTTTTATTTGTTATTTCTTTTAAACTTTGGTATCGTTCTTTATTATGGACTGTTTTTAGAACGAGCCATAGACTAAAATTAAGAGATTAAATTCTCCATTTATAACGGTCCGTAATACAGTATTGCCTCGATCTCCGCATTGACGCTCGTTCTGCTTTTCCCACTGGTTTCGGATAGCTCCTTGGGTGGAGCTATCTCTTTGGTATACTGGATGAGAGCACCACCCCTGCTGGTTAACAAGGTGTACTAACTTGACCTGTTTCCTATTATTACGTCTACTACTGGGTCATGAAACAGTGCTGCTAAGAACTTGCCTGTAAGGTAAGGCGTGTCTATGTGGACGTAACCGGTAGAAAAACATCGGACTGTCCCATGTATCAGTTTTAAGGCAAACTATTTACCTAACGACTTATTACAGAGTTTTCTGTTCCCTTCTAAACTATTGAATGTTTCTAATCTACATGAGATGGGAGATTCTGCATTGTCTACGCTGACTTTACAAGCATTACAGTGTTCCAACGCATTCACTGTTGATCTCATTTAGTCAGATTGGTCTAAATTGTGTTTGCCTATGTCTACCTGGGTTGCGGAATGTATGATTGTTCGAGGAGATGGACTGCCTAAAATTTATAACGTCCTTTAGTGTCTTTGCCTTACACGCTGGGCAAGCAATAGACCATGCCATGAAATTACAGGAGCTCCTGGATTTTGAAAAAAAATAAAATCCTGGAAAACTCCTTACATTTTAAAAATTCTCCTTTAATGTCTTGAAATTCTTATTCCACAGCAAGTAGTGTAAACGATCTCTCCATTTTCCTGTTTTTTTTTTTATAACCCCCTACATGCCAGATTGCAGTTTTCAACTGAAAGCATATTCACAAAAAACAAAACAAGAAATTAGATTTTTATTAAATTATACCAAAATTATTTATTGATGCTTAACTTTTCAAACTAAAACTAAAAGCTAGTTCACAAAATAAATTTATATAAAATTATATTGTAAATGTATTGAGAATGTAAATTAAACAAGTTATTATATCAGAAACATTGAAGAATGTAAATAAAACAGTTATCATATCAGATATCTTGGAGATTGTAAATTCAAAAACCAGGTATCATATTTTCAAACTGGATAATTATCCGTGAAGATCTTTAAGAATTGTAACATAGCTTGATATACTTGTTCAGCTAGTTATCTACCACTCACTTCATTACTCTATCATCCTTAATTTCACTGCCATCTTTCATCTCAAGAATAGAATAAGGTCTGATCTATCGCACAGTTCTTTATTTACATAGTCAATACAAATATTATTCTTGATTCAGATAAGTCCATGTAACAAAGGTAGTTACAATATCAAATAAGAAATCTTCAGTACAATTCCACTCATGAATTAATATCACATTCAAATATGACCTCTCCGACTCAAAACGTGTCCTCACAATATGGCTTCCAGCCTTCTATTTCTAAAAACATGCAATCCTCTTCCGCTACTAAAACTAGTTCCTCTTATTCTCATACTCTATGGTTAAATCACTACGCCTCCGTGCTGAGGTATCATGTGACTGAGTTTCGTTAACTTGTGTTACACGCCCTATCCCCAATAAAAATTTTGTACAACAAAATTTTTAGCAAGCAATATACATATACAACTTGTAGTGTAACATCTAAGTGATTATCTCCCTTGTCTTATAATTTCATTTATGTATAACATTATGAATGTACAATATAAACTATCAATACTCTTATAAATCACTTTCAATCATTCAATATTCATGTTATATATATGTGGTAAATCGCAATATTAACAATAAAATCAAAGTTATTGTTGGAAAATCAATGTGTCTCACAAATATTCTATGTTATACATTACTCAAAATGCTTAAACTTTCATTATGTCATCAAACATGGAAAATATATTGGTAGTAACAAAATGATCATGGCAATTTACTCTACTCATTGTCAAATATCAATATTCATCATTACAATATCTAACATCCAAGTCATGAAATTCCAAAAAAATGCTTCATAATGATACAATGATGCTTGAAATGTACACTTATTTTATTACATCTTGAATAATGGCATACATTATAATAGTTATGTATATTTTATTACCACTTCTTTAGCCTTGATAAACATTTCAAAATATTTACATATAATTTTACAGCTACTGTCCTATTTTTTTTTAAGCAAACTAGAATGTCTGACTAATGTGTTTCAGTTCCATATCTCTGGTATTGTCTGTATAGTCTATCTGTCTGGATAGGAAATCAGCAACAATATTGTCTTTTCCTTTTATTGATTTGATTTCATACTGGTAATCTAACAAAATCAAAGACCATCTATTAATCTTGTTGTTGGCTATTCTCTTTTTATTAAGTGCCATCAGTGGTTTGTGATCTATTAATAGGTTAAACTTTCTACCTAAAAGATATTTCTGTAATTTTGTTAATGCCCATACTACAGCTAGGCATTCTTTCTCAATTGTTGAGTAATTCATCTCTGTTTTACTTAATGCTCTACTTAAGTATATAATTGGTCTGAGTTTGTTATTGACTTCTTGCATAAGGCAAGCTCCTAATCCATAGTTTGAAGAATCTGTTACTAATGTGAAAGTTTCATTAGGATTTGGTGATATCAATATGTTTTCACTTTGAAATATCTCTTTTATTGTTGTTAGTGCTGTTTCACAATCTCTTGTCCACACTATCTGTTTATTGTTACCTTTATTTATTAACTGCCTTAGAGGTGATGTTATATCTGAAAATTTGGGTACGAATGTACTATAGAAGTTGCACAGACCTAAGATAGCTTTAACTTCTTTTTGATTTTTTGGAGTTTTTATATTTAATATTTTCTCTTTGTTTTGTTCTGTTGGTTGAATTATGTTTTTACCTACTTTGTATCGTAAAAAATCAATCTGTTCTTGTGCGAATTTTAATTTATTTGGTGCAATTGTTACACCATGTTCTCTTAATTTATCTAAAACTTGTTTTAGTGTATATATGTGTGCCTTCATGTCATTTGTGTGTATACAGATATCATCAACAAAATGCACCACATTTGGCATACCAGTAAGCATCATTCTCATGAACCTTGAGAATGTAGCTGTTGAATTGACTAGTCCAAATGGCATCACTGTCCATTCTAACAAACCCTCCTCTGTCGAGAATGCAGTGTAGGGCATTGAATCTTTTTCCATACCTATTTGCCAAAATCCTCTGTTGAGGTCTAAATGTGTAAAAATTGTGGAGGCACCTATTTCTTCTAATAATTCCCTTGTGTCCCTCATTGGTTCTGCATCTAGTTGTGTTATTTTATTAAGTTCTCTATAATCACAACAGATTCTAATTTGCCCATTTTTCTTTTTTACTACCACCATGGGTGAAGAAACTGATGAATTTTTTACATTCTCTCTGTATGCATATGGAATAGGATACATTTTATACTTAAATGATGGATCTGCTGTTAAAATGATTTTATGTTCAAGTGTTTTGGTGTGACCAATATTTTCAGTAATAACATCTCTATATTCATTCATGATTGTGGACAAATGTATGTTATTACCCAAGTTTTTTGTACAATCATCTAACTGAATTACTGTTGCAATCATTTCTTTACTTGAAATGTCATCGGTAACATCATTTAAATTATCTGGACAAGAGTCAATTTTTCTAATTAAGTCTATGTGCAAAACCTTCAATTCTCCCTTCATGCTAATTACATAGTCAACTGAATTTATTTTGTCATGGACAATAAATGGTCCCTGCCAGATCTTTTCTCTGTACTTTGAGGTTGTCCTCAGGCCAAGACGATGGTAATGAAACCATTCGAGGCAACCCTCACACTCTATCATCTTATACTGGCTATCATCCATTATAAAACACAAATTGCAATAAAATAAATCTTTTCCCTTCTTTTCTGCAATTCTGGCCTCAAGTATTTCCCATGCGTCCTCTGTAAATAAAGGCTTAATAGAAGCTAAAAAAATATTGTCATTGGCACATAGAGAAAAAATGTTTTCCGTTGACTTCAGTTGTAAAGCAGAGAAAGGTGGGAGAGCAGTAGAATTCAATAGACAACCAGAGAGAAGCATCTGCTTCTTCATCTCATTTGATCTAGCATCAAAATCCAGGGGACATGCTTTTCTTTTTCTGTACCGTCTGGTGAATGACTGTACCTGTCTAGGTCTGCCTTTTGTCTTTACCAGGGACAGTTTAACATTGGAAAATCCACAGGATGATCCAGCAGAGGAAGAAGAAGGAACCAAGCAATCAGAAGAAACAGAGGGTGGTGGTGAAGATAAAGGTGGCAGGACAACAACACCAAGGCTATAAGAAGACACAGAGGGAGGTGGTGAAGATGAAGGTGGCAGGACAACAACACCAAGGCTATCAGAAGACACAGAGGGAGGTGTTGAAGATGAAGGTGGCAGGACAACAACACCCAGGCTTTCAGAAGACATAGAGGGAGGTGGTAAAGATAAAGGTGGCAGGACAACAACACCTAGGCTTTCAGAAGACATAGAGGGAGGTGGTAAAGATAAAGGTGGCAGGACAACAACACCAAGGCTATCAGAAGATGCAGTGACACCAGCAAGGTTTTCAGTTTCAGGATACAACGCCTGATTTGGAAGAATTATATCTCCTTCAGAAAGATCAATAACCGCTACAGGGCGGTCAGCTTTAATTAGAGTGAAAACTCTTTCAAGGTGAGATACCGCAGATTGGAAGGCGTGTTCTCCCAATAGAGGAAAGAAAGATTCAATAGCTTTTGTGATTCCTTTCGTAATGTGGTAACGTGATTCAGGAGTGTTTGCTTTTCTTGCTGGCAATACTTCATGTGTTATGTTGTGGTGGTCATTGGAGCTAAGAGAAGAAATGACAGCAGTGCTTTTGAAACGTTCATTACCACAGTGATAGAGAGGCAGACAAAGTTCAGACCTTAGAGCAAAGATGTGTCGACAAGGCAAACAGAATTTCATAAAGAAATCACACGAACAGGAGTAGATAGTGCAGTTGTACTGAGATGAGTCAGAAGTTGTAGAGGACAGAATGTATGTATCAGGACAAGCGAGAGAACACTGAGAGACATAGCGGGTATGTTGAGAGAGAATAAACTGTTCTGAAACAAGTTTGGCTGCAAAAGGAGTGAGGTCATTCTGTATTGTATTGATCGTGTCAGAGTTATGCTTTGTGTTGTATTTTATTGACATAGAGTGTATGGAAGCAGATGCATCTCTGGATTGCATTGTGTACTTTGTCAGACTGAGTAGCTCGGTGATGCAGTTGCTTAGTGGAGTTTTAGCAGACAGGACTCTCTTAATTTTCTGATGGAAGGTTTCAGCATGATTTGTGGTTGTTATATGAAATGTTGGAGATTCCAGGAAAGAAGCAGCCCAAAGTTGGGGACAGTTCCACCAGTTAGAAATAAAGTAGGAGAGAATGTCAGGAGATGAGAGTTCAGAAATCTTGTCTTTGAGGGCATTGTAATGAGACATGTGTGTGCAGGATCTCTGTTCTATGAACAGATCAAGTAGACAAGATATTTGAGAAGAGGACAGTTTTTTTTGCTGTAGAGCCTTTTTTACAGCAGTGGTTGTGTGGAAAGCACAAAGTCGAATGCTAACAGATGGAAGTGATGATTTGATAGCTCAGATTTCTGCCATGTCCTTGTCAACAAATATGGTTTTGGTGAGATGAGATGCGAAGGAACTTGCAAAAAACAAAAGACAAGAAGAAAGGAGAGTAGAGTCTTCTGACGCAAGAAAAGCATGAAACACTGGTCTGCCTTGGCCATTACTGTCCACAGCTAGGATGTTGAGGAGAGGGTAGTTTTGTTTGTTTACTTTATATGTGACATCCATAATAAGAATCTCTGGAAAGTTATTGAGGGAATTAAGCATATCTGCCGTTATGAATGCCAGAAATTTTAACTCTCCACTCTCACTTGTTCCATACTTAATAACACCCCCCTCAGCCTGCACCTTTCCCAAAACTTTATCAACATTTTCTGCCTCTTCTCCTCTTTCATGGTGACAGAATTTGTTCCTCAAATTTCGTATATCCTGGGCCATCAACATTTTCCCCTCCTTTTTAGCAACCATTTCTTGCACCTCTTTGGTAGATGCAGATTTAATTTTTAGTACATCTACCAGGTGCTCTGACACTTTTGGCATCCTGTTTTCTGGATATAGTCTTGAAAACTGGAGAGAAAAAATTATTTTGGGTAAAAATTTTGTAACTTCATTATCTGGCAAAAAAGTGACGTACTTTTTCTAACTTTTAAATTGCTAATCATATATTAAAATAAAAATTACAATAATTACTTTTCTAATCATTTGACAATGTTGAAGACCTAAGGCATGCGCTTCTATGCTAGATAAAAAATACTGGGGCCTAACACATGGTTAGCGGTACCGTAGTTAATATAAGGAAAATAAAATACTATATAAAGTATTTAAAAAAATATTAATACCTCTAGTCCAGTGGGATGGTTTTCATGCACCAGGTTGCAGGTGGTCAGCTTTAACTTGTATACTGTACCATCTGCCACCAGATTGAACCTGATAAATGCAGGGCATGCAGTCTTGAATGTTCTGAAAAACAAAAAGGGGAAACCTGATTAACACTGACTGTCTTTTTCATTATTATTATCCTTTGGGGCTAAGATGCGATATATTGGACTGTATTTAGGTCATGGAGGTTTCCCAGAACTATTGACCACAGTTCCGTTTCTCAAGATATTTCAAAATTTTTGTTCTCATTATTTGTTTTCTTTTAATAGGGGAGAGGGTCTCTCCCCCCCCCCCCCCCCCCCTAAAAATTATGTGAAACATCCTTTTAAATTCCAACACTGACTTTATAATTATAAATGAGTGGCATACTGTAATTAAGTTTTCAACCAATAAAAACAGCACCTATGACCGTGAATGTGTCTTTTTTCCAGTACTCATCTCGGGTTAAGTATGATTTTCTCATTTTAACGCTCAGTGAAAAACAGGAAGCGGCGAGAAGGTAAATGTAAAGAGATATCACCACGTTTTTTTACCATGACCGCCATTTTGGTTGCTGCGACCCATGAACTTATTTCCAAATTTTATCCCTAAACCTAACCTGAACCCTAAATATATCCCTAAACCTAACCTGAACCTTAAACTTATCCCTAACCTGGGTTTTGAGCCAGGGACAAAACAAGCAAATGACATCATGGTGATCAGTGATATCTCTTCGCAATTAGTCATTAGCCAGTGAGAAAACTCTTGGCAAAATCCATGCCGTTAAATACACATTTACCTTACATTTCAAATGAAACGTTACATTGCTAAGCTTATTTACTTATTTCCACTCTATTGACAATTGACAGGTGAAGTATTCTAAGAGTGCAAGGGAATAAAAGACTTACTTAAGGTTTGGACGGATGCCTTTGCTTGTACTTTCTTTAGTACGATGCCCTTGTTTGCAAACAACTTAGCATGGTCATACTTAAGCGTATCCACAAATTGTGACTCTTTTCTCAACTGAAAGAAAATAAATATGAAGTCAATATCAAGACCCAGCCAATTTTGATTACCCCATATATGATTTGAAACAAATATCTATTTTGTCAATATTTAATTATCTTTTTAGGGTAAACAGGGGTATGCAGCACATATATTTCTACATATAATAGTATTACTCACAGTAGAATCACAGTACAGTAGTGATTTTGCCGCCAAAAAAAAGCAAGTTTACAGAACTATACACTTAATAAATACTTAAAATATAATTAAAAATACCATAAAATTAAACATATTCTTACTTTTTTTGAGCTGTATGTAACATACAGCACGCCACATTCCTCTTCATGTTTCTTTAGCGCTAAAAGAAAGTCATTGTAGGTTGAAAACATAGCATCTTTCTGGATCGACATTGTTGATATAGATGGCTAACAAAGGCGTCTCGGTTTGTTGATGCCAAGCGGAAGGAAGTAACCGTCATAATAATCACGTGACCAGCCGAACATAGACATCACGTGACTTGCCGACTGCGTATAACGTTGAGCGTTATACGCAGTCGACTGCGTATAATCACTCCGTTCTCTAATCTTAGTAATGATGTCAATAGTGTCTTGTTCTTGTGCTTTCTGTGATAAGATATTTTCCTTAAACAAAGTCAAAGGTCCCTTAGGATTGGCTCCAAACATTAGCTCAAAAGGGGAATAACCAGTGGTATCTTGTATGCTTTCTCTATATGCAAATAGAACCATTGTATGTATTGATGCCACTCCTTGGGATTATCTATTGTGACTTTTGATAGCATTATTTTCAAGGTTTTGTTCCACCGTTCTGACATGCCATTGGCTTGTGGTCGGTAAATAGTATAATGAACTTGTATAATGTTTAAAAGTTTTGTAACCGCATTAGTCAAATTGGAGGTAAATTGGGTACCATTATCAGAAAGAATTTTATCAGGAAACCCATATCTAGTGAAAATTTCTAAGAGTGCCATGCATATTGTTTCCGAATTTATATTCTTTAATGGAATAGCCTCTGGCCATCTAGAAGACATGTCTATCATAGTTAAAATAAATTTATGTCCTTTGTTTGATGGGGGATTTATTGGTCCAATGATATCTATGGCAACTTTTTCAAAATTTCGTCCAATTTTATCTGTTGGCTGTATTGGAGCTTTATGTTTGCCATGTATTGGATTTTTAGTGATGCAAGGTTTGCATTTATTGATATAATTTTTGACATCTTTGTGAATGCCTGGCCAATAAAAATTCTGGGTTATTCTATTTATAGTCTTCTTAATCCCCATATGTCCAGCCAGAGGGCTGTCATGTGTATGTTGAAGGATTTTATTTCTCAGTATTAGAGGTATTACTATTTGAGATCTTTTGGTTTCTCCTTTTTCAAATATTCTGATAAGAATGTTGTGTTTTATTGTGTAGTGATGTCCTCTAAATATTATTAACTCTTATCTTTGATTTTATCTTTTATTTCTTTAATCTGACTGTCCTCTGTTTGCATTTTAATTAAGTCCTCCCTTGAGATTTGTTTTGGTATTTCTAATACTGGTTCTATATCTGTTTTGTTAATATTTTCTTTACATTGTTGTCTTGTTATGGCATTAAATGACTCAATGTTGAAATTTCTTGATTTAATCCAATTAATGAATAACTCTTGTGAGTTATCTGGTATTTCTTTGATATTACCTATAATTAACTGGCAGACAGGATTTTCCATAACTACTGCCTTGGTATGTCCAGTAAACCATGGACAATCAACTTTTATATTGGCTGTGCAACATTCAATTTGGGTGTTATTTGCAAGCATTACTGTTGTGTTTTCCTTAGTATAGTACTTTGGATGTATTAAGTTTTTGTCTACCACTATTGTAGTACACCCTGTGTCTCTTAAACACTCAACTATCTGATCATTCACATAAGCTGGGAAAAATTGCAGTTTACCCTCAGTGTGACAAGCACTGGCTAATGTTTCTGGTGTGGGTTTACTATTTTCTTTTCTATCTGCCTGACCATTATTGTTATGTCTTTGATATCTATTGATTCTATATGGTTGTCTACTCCTGTTCGTGTTGTATCTGATTGGGCTATTGTTGGATGAAATTCTGTGATAAGTGTTTTGTCCTCTATCCATTCTAAATTGTCTGCATTCAAATTTTCTATGACCTGGGATGCCACAGTAGAAACAGTTGTTGTTTTTGGAATAGTTTGTGTATGGTCTCTGATTCTGCCATCTTGTTGGTAAGCTCTGGTATCTTCTATTTTGCTGTGTATTGTTTCTCTGAGGTTCCCTATTACTAGTAGTGGTCTTTATGGCTGCGAAAGTATTTAATCTATTATCTAGATCTTCATTTTGGATGTGCATCCTTGAATGTAGTTATAGCATCAACTAAATCTTGCTCATTTTTTATTTTTCTTTCTTTAAGAAATGAAAATAATGGGACTGAGGCGTTCCTTAAAACTTTGTCAATGATGAATATATCCAAAAGCGCTCTTGGATCATTAGTATCTATTTCAGTAAGTTCTAGCCATTTGTTTAGATTGTCCCTGATGTTGAATATTGTTGTATTTGGGTCTATTTCTTTTTCTAGTCTGATTTGGTGGAATTTTCTGCGATAGCCATCTTCAGTATTTCCATAGAATTTTAGTAGAATTTTTTTTATGTAAGTACTAGCTGATATACCCGGCATTTGCCGGGTTGTTACTTTTGAGTACCGGTACAAATAGGTAGAAAAATACATTTCATTTTAAATAAGGTTTAATGGTTGTCCTAATTAATGTAAAGAAAAACAAAGACAGTTAAATTAATTTTTAAAAATGTTTATTGTCTTTAAAACTTTTTTGTTTGAGCACATCACATAATGTAATTTTTGTTGTTGAAAAGAATTAAATGTTTTACAGGAAATTAACATTTTAATGTATACGAAAAACTATTAAATTGTAATTATTTACACAAACAATGTGAACGCTAAATATAATCAAATTAATGTATAATTTATATGGTTGCAAATAATGTGTTTGTTAAATGTCTACAATACCACAACAAAATCAAATTGAAATTAAGTATTATTATTTTTTAAATAATTATTTAATAGTTAAATGTCATCATATATATAAAAGTTAAATATTAACCCTTGTCTATGTCAGCATCATGGATAACAAAGAGAACAGCATGTAAAACTATGCGAACAGCACGTATTCTAAAAGCATTTGTTTCAATATGTAATCCAGCCTTGGTGATTGTTGTGTTCATTGTAAAACTTTTTTATATACAACATTTTTTGTTTTTCCATCTGGAGCATAGATGAACAAATGCTTTGGGGAGCCTACTCTTGAGCAGGCTACGTATAACTGGCAGTGGGAGAAACATGGTGACTCCAGGTTAATACCACAGCACTTTATTGACTGGCCCTGTGCCTTGTTGATGGTGATACCGAATGCCAGTCTTATAGGGTACTGTAGTCTCTTAAACGTGAATGGTATATCTGTTGGGATCAGAGGGATGCGGGGAATATATACGTCACGTCCCTTTCCCTTCCCCGTCAATACTGTTGCTTCTATTAAGTTCGGCATCATCCTCTTGATACAAAGCCGAGTCCCATTGCATAGAATAGGTGGATCCAAATTCCGAAGCAGTATGATGGGTGACCCAACTTTAAGTCGCAGTCGGTGTGGTGGCATCCCAGGCACGTCGAGGGAATTAAGAAATTCTGTTGGATAATTTACGGCCTCGTCAACATCCACAACCTTGTCAATCGACTTATACTCAGTTATGGTTCCTGGGATGAGGTCTTGAATGAGGTTGTTAATTTTATGGACGGCATCATTTTTGGATGCGAGGATTGCTCTCTCACACAGCCACTTGGTGTTTTGATAATTGTCTGCTATATTTGGATATACTTTATCAATCAGCTCTGTGACTGATGACACCATGTGACAAAAATCATGTGGAAATACAATTTCGCCTGATGCCAATTCAGTGGGAAAAGTACCTTCCCCAATCTGGAGAAGTTTGTCAGCGAAACTTTGGGCAGCTGGATCTCCTAGCAGCCTGACTCTCATGTTCGTCCTAAGAGAAACCTTAACTACCTCTGCTGGCGTCGACTTAGGTATCACTGGAAGTGTTTGCGGAAGTCCCCAGCTAACACCACCAGAGCACCTCCCATCAGTTGTTTACTGTCCCTCAAGTCTTGTAATGTTCTATCAAGGGCTTCCAGCGATTTCTTGTGTGCCATGGTGCATTCATCCCACACGATAACTTTGCAAATTTTTAACACTTGTGCCTGGCCACATCTAATATTGCTAATATTGCACGTGGGATTTTGTTCACATGCGATGTTCAAGGGCAATTTGAGTGCTGAGTGTGCTGTTCGCCCTACATCCATGAGTGTCGATGCTATCCCAGACGAAGCAATTGCAAGTGCCACATCATTCTGTGATCGAATTTCGGCAAGCAATACATTTATTAAAAATGTTTTTCCAGTTCCGCCGGGTGCATCGATGAAAATTATTCCACCTTTTTGCCCACTGAGATAATCCATAATAGTTTCGTAAGCCTTTCTTTGATCGTCTATTAATAAAGGCTTGTTTATTTCAACATATTTTCGTAGGTCCTCAACATTGTAACTCTTTTCTCTAATCAGATCTGTATTGAAAAGCTCCTGCTGATTGCGTTCTGGAGATTGAATTCCTAACTCTGATAATTTCTTGTTGTTCATAATCAGACACTTGTCTTCTATTAATATAAGGGCCTCGTTAAACATTTCTGGGGAAAAATGTAAATCAGCAGTAGGATTATCTCTACGGGCTCTGGCGAGTATATCCTCACTCTTTATGCTTTCTTTATATTTATCCCATAAACTTTGAGGGTTTGACGGGTTGCAGTTCGTAAGGATTATTGCAAAGAGATTCCTTATTTGTTCTGGGAAAGAATGTAACGCTGCCTCTCCTAATGTGATGTCCCAGTGTTGATCATCTTCCAATAATCCTAGCCTTTGGCAAGCTTCTCTATAGGTTTGGCACACTACTCCATCTACAGTTTTCAGAGCAGTGAAGGAGACAGGTCCTCAAATGGCATGAAGCAACATTCGAAGATAAAAACATTCAGCGTTATTTGGGTGGACAGTGTATACACGACCCAAGGCTTCGCTGGCAACTGCATCATAGCCGGAAACCGGTACTCCTTGTTTTCTTTTGGAGAACATTTTCCTGGATGGGTTCCAAGTGTAATATCGTGGAACCTCCGGATACAACAATGTCCTCGCAAATTGGTCTTGTTGACACAATTGAAAAAATGCTGTCAACGTCGTGTTTGGTGGATTAGCAGCAACTGTCCGGGCGTTATCATGTGTGAAATACACCCTTTGGCCGTTCTCTAAATGAACGCTAAGGTGAACAACTGGTGGGTGGCGTTCGTGAATCGGGAAGCTAAAGATCCGCCAAACTGCTTCATTACTACTGATATACCTTCCCAGCTGGTATTGGGATACCTCATCAGTGGTATTTTCAGTGGCGAGTCCGAAAACAGCCATGTCACTTCCCTTATTAACATATTTACATATGTACTTTATGGATTTAACCGAGTTACAGTATTCCACATTAATGTGCGCCTGGAACATTTTGGATAGGAGTGGACAGTACGGAACAACCCATCTGTTGTCCACTTTTATTTCTGTGTTGCAGCTAAGTTTCAATATTCCTGTGAATCCTCCATCTTCTGGACTCCTTCTTCTATAATGTGGATATCCATCTTCTCCTGTTTTTGTTTCTTTTATTAAATTTCTTGGATACTTTTTGCTGCACCTTCCGTCCTTCATACATGGTGCATTAAAATTCAGATGTCCACATGGACCATGAACCATGTGTTTCATCACCACACCATATAGGTCCGGGTCTTCTTGTGGATTTGGAAACTCTGCTGATATTACTTGATCTATTTCAGTAGGACGTATTTTCTCTCTGAGCCATATTAAATTATGAGAGTGGGGAAGTCCTCTTTTTTGCCATTCTATAGAATACATCCAACATCGAGTTTCCCCAAATACATGACTCTTGATTGTTACGTCCATGAATGTTATTTGTTTTTGTCTAAACACCCTGGCTATTATGTCATGACGATCGCTGGGTGTCTGTCCAAAGGAAAGTTCTTACTTTATTTCTGACCAAGCAGGATTACATGTATATGTAAAAAAATAAGTCGGGACGCCCATAAGCTCTTACATATGACATGGCATCTTGTGCATATTCGTGCATATGCCTTGGGCTTCCTATGAATGTGGCAGGAAGAATGATAATTTTGCCAATGTCATCTACGCTCCCGTCATT
This sequence comes from Omphiscola glabra, assembly GCA_964017045.1. Classification (NCBI taxonomy): domain Eukaryota; kingdom Metazoa; phylum Mollusca; class Gastropoda; family Lymnaeidae; genus Omphiscola; species Omphiscola glabra. Next base: position 3,829,825 of record OZ024810.1, on the reverse strand, counting down.
TGCCACTGCATCCCTTAAGTGTATGTATTCATCAGCTCTAAGTTTCATTTGATTTTGACGTATGAAGAGGAGGCGCTCACTTTCAATTTTTGCATACATGTCGACAATAATTTGATGGAATAGTTGGCGACAATTCAAGATATGGTTCGATGAATTATCTCTAATCATCATCCTGTATGAATAGAACTCCATCGCTGTAACCTTCTTATTAATTGTCGCACCTGAGGTTGGGTCGACTTGCATGATGTTGAAGTGATAGCCATCCTCTCCTTGCCAAAATATCAGGGGGTATTGTAGTGCATCATATGATCTATGCGTTTCTGAAATGCGTTGTAGGGTGTCACACCGCCTCTGAATGATGATGTCACGGCGATCACATTCGTCACCTGATATGACGATGGCTACTTCATTTGTTTGAGGGGCATTGAAGCGCCTTTCGTGCTCACCCACTGGTCTTTTATCAGCTCTGATAACTACCTTGTATTCATCTGTAGGCATGCGTTCTAATGCTGTTTTGAATACTTTAATTAAGAAGTTGTGTTGATGTAGCATTTGTTGTAAGTTCAACACAATATCATTCCTAACTGCAGGGATGTAATTACATCTTTGATCCGCTTGCTGTTGATCGTCTCCCATAAAGTAGATTTGCATAGATTTGCAAAAACTTTGGACTTTGATTAGGTAAAGGCAGTAGAGATCCTGCCTTATGATAAACCTGACCCTGCACTTTGAAAGTTGTGGTAAAACCGCCTTCTTCAATGATATGTGTGGCCCCAAATGATGTCATCTGAAAACATGAGTTATATTTCCGTATGTGCTGTAAAAAATGCTTTGAATCCAAGGTAGTTCCAGACATGTAGGTGAGCAGGGCATCGGGTGGAATTTCAAGAGGTGGAAGTTTAACTTTGCCACTTCTACAACACATTCCAGGAGACTCCAGTTTAAATTTCTTGGCATGACAGAAGGTGCATATTTTATTCATTCGTCCTATGAGAACAGTTGCGTTTTCATTATAGCGCTTGTTTGGCTCATAACGAAATGCTTCACACAACAAAATAGGATGCCTTACCGCTCTTGATGCACTTGCTCTTGTCCTCTCTTTCTGAATTCGTGCCTCATGCTTTTCTGCTGTCTCTGACGCCCTTGATGCACTTGCTCTTGTCCTCTCTTTCTGAATTCGTGCCTCATGCTGTTCGGCTGTCTCTGACGCCCTTGATGCACTTGCTCTTGTCTTCTCTTTCTGAATTCGTGCCTCATGCTGTTCTGCTGTCTCTAACGCCCTTGATGCACTTGCTCTTGTCCTCTCTTTCTGAATTCGGTCCTCATGCTGTTCTGCTGTCTCTGCCGCCCTCGATGTTCTGACTCTTTCCCGATCCATTTGAAGTCGCCGTTCTCGCTGTTCGGATGTCTCACTCGCACGAAGTAATTTGGCTTTTTTGGCTTTGGGCTGGACTTTTCCAATGGATTTCCTTTTCTTGGTTGGCATTCTGTATACAACACTACATGAAAACAATACACCTTTCTTTATTAAAAGTTTGATTACAATTTCCATGGAATATGAAGAAACATATGTCAACTTTTGTAATATTATAAATTTTCATAAATTTAAAATCAATTCGAAAACGCCAAAAATAAGATAATAATTCATTACATTCAAGGAAATTCTTCGAAATATTATTTCATCGGCTCCTTAAATCAAAGTAATTTCCATATGTTTCTCAGCGTTTCTAAAGCTTTCTTAAAACGTTAAAATATTATTAAGTCATCTTGCATCGCCATCAGTAAACACAAAGAAAGAGAATGTTATAGAAAAGTCTTGAATCAATTAGGCAAAACAAAAATAAAAAACAATTCACCTTACCTTATAAAAAGGTTTGTTAACAATAAGTTGTTGACTGAAATCAGTTACTTTATTTGTCGTCTAGTGACTCTTGTTTATTCTTTACTCCTCCGATATAGTATTTGCGATCAAAGTAATAAAAACTCTAAACCTCATTAATGGTATTATAGTATAGACTAAAAAAAACTATGACCGCACTTGTTTATATACTAATGCTTAAATCGGTCAAAGGGCGCACTTCCGGTTCTAGTTCTAGACTGATGGAGAATACAATCAAAATAGGTCAAACGATCAGCTGCCTTTCCTGGAAATATTTAGATTAATGTGGAAAAATGATAAACATCCGGTTCTATAATTAGAACTGAGAAAAAAACTAAAGTCGCATTATTAATTATAATAGCATACATTATAACGATTGTAAAATATTCCATGAAATGATTTCACAACAAATAATACTTTTAATTGTGTAAATAAAATATACTACAATTATCTCCAGTCTTAAAAATAAATGATTATGTCTGAATAATTACCTTTTAAATAATATGTATATATAATATAATATATAAATATAATATCTGAAAAAACAATATCACAATAACATGCAGCATGATCAATGTAACAAACAGTACAGGGTATCAATAATACGATTTATTTTTCATGATTTTCAAAAAATTAATTCACAAGTAAGCATGCATGGCATTCTCAATCAGCAATGAATCAATGGTTATAAATCAATAGTTATTAGTTGATTATTTTCAGCAATTTTTGCTGCACAAAAAAAAAAGTTAGTTTCAGAACAAATAAAATAATATGAAATGTTTAACGTTTGCCTACCATTCCTGGCTTTTGTATTCTTTTACCAAGGCCACATCATACTACACTCTTTATCTTTTACTAATAATTAATGTATTCTTTTTAATAATTTATTCACATACCATTAAATAAATACAGTGATCAAAATATTTACGAAGTTAAATTATATGGACAGATCAAATGATATAACAGTTTATTATGAATCAATTTTAACATATTCAAGTGTTGAAAAAAGTTTAATTAAACTGTAATTTGGATTAAATATAAGACCAGCAGTAATAAATTAAGATTAATTTTTAAATGCATAGGGTATTCAAGGATGATGGAAAAGGTAGTTACTTAATTAAGCATTTCAAGGTCACCTAAAACTAGATCAGTTATAAAATCATTGAGGGGCATTTCAAAATCAGAACTACTGCTTTCCTCCTCATCCAGTTTCCAGTAGCTGACTTTAATATATCTATCAACTGAACCAGACTTTTTCCTATCAAATATGCTAACTATCCTTCCCTGATACGGAGTATCTTTTCCATTATCCTCCCAGATGTGCTCAAATAAATAACCCCTTAATTGTTTAGAAATTTCTAATGCAGTTTGGTTGATGAACAGCTCAATGTACTGCATCTTATCTGCAGAAACACTAGAAAAGACAGAGTCATCTTTTAATTTGTTCTCAATGGCACTTTTTACTATTTTACTAATTGATTTCCGATGACTCTTGTCACGTTGCGCAGCTGCAACGTTTTGGCGGTGAGCCATCTCTTTTTCTGTTATCAACCTCCTGCGTTCAGAATTTTTCCTTGCCATGTACCCCTCCTTGAGTGCTTTTCTCTCAACCTCCTGTTTCCTGAGAAGCCAAGAAACAGTCCCATTCATGCGTCCTTTGACTTTTCCATTGAAAAAGAACAGTTGCATTGGGTGCACGCCTCCACAACCAGTCAAGCATGCCAAGTGCACGCTCAGAAGCCATGTTGTGGACAGGTGCAGAGGTTGATTGATTAAGCATTTCTGATGTAGGATCAGAAAGGTCACCTGCAGTGTAACGAGCAAGCTGCCTCTGATACACACAAAAAATACCCTGAAGAAGTTTTTTAAGAATTTTAGTGATCTCCTCCTTATCACTGCTATCAAAATTCAAAAGGGCTTTTAGTACAGTATCAGTTTCAGCTTGCAATGGCTCTCCAAAAATATTAGTTGGCATGTTGAGTATTTCATCAGGCTGTTTAGACAGTCTTTCTAAAGCATCATGACAGGTTTGAATCACTGGTACAAGGTCAAGATGAACTCTGTCGGAGTAAAACTTGGTCATCCAAGGCCCAGTGATGACTTTCCCAACCAGTCCAAGTGCCCTCAACTGCCTGACAACTCTACAGTCATCTAGGTCACATTTTGTTGCACTCCTGAGTGTTGAACGCACTGAACATGACTTGTCCAAATATGTTCGGAGTGCCTCAAGATGCAAGACTATGATGCCTGCAGAATAAAACAGCACATGCATGCGGTTACCAACATACCGCACAAATGTACCCAAGGAAATACCATGTTCTTGCATAAATGTCTTAAATCCACTAGGGTCACCAGTACCCTGTTTGAATCTAAGTTTAGAAATAGACAAAATGCATTTTACTGCACGTCCATTCCCATGAATGATGATACGCCTTGCTCTGCATCTATTTCTAAGAGAGCTTTCCTTGCAGCATTAGCAAAACCATCAAGGGGGTGAACATTGCAATTCAATTCCAGAATGTTACTGTCAAACAGTTGCTCTTATTGTTGAACAACGCTATGGTTGACAGGTGCCCTATCTGCTAGTGTATTTTTTATTTTACTTATGAGACCCTGACAAAATAAAGCTGTCTGGGCTTCAGGTACTTCAGTGTATTTTGCATAGAGGTAGGTGACATCCCTCAGTGATTCCCTAATGTGTTCAGTGTAATCTACAGCCCTGCCACCAGCTAACTGTCTAATGTCTACTGTCAGTTGTTTTGTAGGTGCAGTGGAGATATGTATTTCATTGATGTGATAGCCATCAATGCTGGTAGCGTCCCATGATAATGTAACATTATCACAGAATGATAAGGCCTCGCCCACTTGTAAGTTGGCCAAAATTCCCAACTCACAAGACATTTGAGCCACTGTTGTCTGACTAGGTACTGACATCAGTGTTTGTCCAGTCATTTGCTGAATGGAGAATTGAAGTAAATCTCCAACAGCACAGACTGGAACATTATATAACAGTGATTTATACATCACCATTCTTGTGGCCATATCGTAAGTTTTACCATCTTTTGTTTGTATTATGTTTGTAATGTCTGTATTGTCTTCTAATAATGTGCATGCAAGGTTATCAATAATCTGGTTCAGTTGAATGATTTCTTTATTTTGTTTTTTGATCTGAGCCTCCTGGGTCTTAATGAGCATTTTATGTTTTATCTTAACATCTTCTAAATATTTTTGGGATCTCTTCAGACTCCCAATTAGAACTTTAAGCCTGCTTTGCTTTTTCCTTAAATGTTGTACTGAAAGATTTAAAGATGAATTTTGCTTTACTAACACTCTATTTCTTTGTTGCTTTATTTGAATACTACTCAATAGTCTTTTTACTTTTTGATTAACCTTTTTAACTTTAAATTGCCTTTTAATAGCTTCTTTTTGACTTTTAAGTCTTTTGTTTTTTATTGCAAGGTTCTCACTCACCTTTCTCTTTATAGAGCAATTAAGGCAATCCTTTCTTAAGGTTTAAATATCATGTACAATGGTGGATGGACCTAGGTCACTAGTGGATGGACCTGGGTCACTGGAAGATGGACCTGGGTCACTGGTGGATGGACCTGGGCCACTGGTGGATGGATTTGTTCCAGGTTCTGAAGTCTTAACATTTAGACTATATTCCTCTACGTTAGCTTTTGGAACACTAAAAAAATAAAAATTTTCTGACAAAAGTTTCACTATGTTATTCCAATTCTCTGTTTTGTGTTTAATTAAATTTGCATACTTATGATTATAAAAATTTCTTATTATTAATCCTAACATATGAATATTACTTTTATTGACCTCCATAACATTGGGAGTGGGTAGTTTTTGAATTTCTGAAAGTACTGCCTTAGCAATGTTATCAAATTTTTTTTTATTTGCGTTAAGCCTGTTAATGATGTGGCCATTGGTAAAAACAAGGTCATTGCCAAGATTGTCATATGAGCTTAAAAGATCATTTAGATCACTAATAGTCTTCTTGATTGCTTCTGCCATTCTGGAATTTCATTTTTAAAAATCAAGTTAATCAAAAAATTCTATTAGTTAAATAATTATAGCAACAATAAAAAATGAAATTCTCTGCCTTTAGAAAATGGATTAATAACATGTCAACATGTCATACAGTTACAGATTAAGTTACACAAAACTATTAAACAGTGTAGTTAATGAATCAATCAAATCAACTGAGTTTTTGAATTAGCTGTCTCTGTCAATTACTCAACAATAGTCCAAATGAAGGGAACTTTTAGTTTTATTTAAAGACTTTTAATACTAAAAGTAGCCTTTACTATCCTATAGGACCTTCACCTAGGCTTTAAATTGTAGAAAGCCTTTAAACTATAAAATTATAAGTTATAACCAACTCTATGACTAATTGTATGTTTCAAGTAATGCATACATTTATATATTAAATATATATATTATGTAGTAAGGTCATTGTTGCCCCTGGCAATGGTTGCACACTCCACTCCTAGACCATGTGTCACTGTGCGACTTCTTCACTTCATTACTCAGCCATCACATAACCCAAATATATTTAATATGTTTATTCAAGGCTCTTTATTACGTTTTTCCGGTTATTTCTAATTGAAACTCTTAATATTTGTGTTTAATGTTAAAACAAAAACAACACGTGACGCGAAACTAAACTGCGTCTTCCGCCATTAAAAAAGGGGCGTGGTCACATCCTAATCGAAATTGGGCGAGTCCACCTAATGACAATGCAGGTTATTTGGACGAGCATAACAAACGTTGGACACGACCTACCTCAATGAGAATTGGCACAAAAATACATCAATAGATGATGCTTCTGTGCATTTAATATGAAAGACATGCAATTTTAATTTCTAACAAAATTTTGCTTTGAAAGATACCTTATATTTACCAAGGATTTCCAAAATACGGGTCGATTGAAAAAGCAAATTAACTAGATAGAAATGTAAGCCAATATGTCTGCCAAAGTGAAAGGGCGGAAACGGAACTCAATTACATGACAAAAGGACTCATTTATTAATTAATAGACACTCACATTAAAAAATTAAAAACTCGGATTTTACGGCGCCTACGCCCATTTCCGATACAAATTTTGAAGTAGTCTCCCTTGCTTTACCGAAGTATCTACTTAATTTCACTGCCATCTTTCATCTCAAGAATAGAATAAGGTCCGATCTATCGCACAGTTCTTTATTTACATAGTCAATACAAATATTATTCTTGATTCAGATAAGTCCATGTAACAAAGGTAGTTGCAATATCAAATAAGAAATCTTCAGTACAATTCCACTCATGAATTAATATCACATTCAAATATGACCTCTCCGACTCAAAACGTGTCCTCACAATATGGCTTCCAGCCTTCTATTTCTAAAAACATGCAATCCTCTTCCGCTACTAAAACTAGTTCCTCTTATTCTCATACTCTATGGTTAAATCACTACGCCTCCGTGCTGAGGTATCATGTGACTGAGTTTCGTTAACTTGTGTTACACGCCCTATCCCCATCAAAAAATTTTGTTGTACAAGCAATAACGAACTCCCATACTCTACAAATGCCTCCAATAGGCTCTGGATTATTTTCCAGCCACACGGCACACTCTTCTCGCATAAAGTTGCACCAATCTACAATTGTGTTCGTTGTTGTAACTGCTGTCTCGTGCATTATTTTGGTCTGTGGCATATCATGTGACCAACAGTATATTATTAATATAATTTTTTTTAAAGTTTGGTGACTGCCTGAAAAAAATGAACCATAGCGTATAACGACTTTCACGTTTTACACTGAACAGTACCACCTCTTGCCGTCCATACTACCAGCATGTGTATTTCAGTGACATGGTGTACCACAAGAACTACACAGAAGACTGTTCTTTAGCAAAGCACGTGTAGCCAACCACCTGATACAAGCATCTGTGTCGGTCAGTTTCGGTAGTAATGAATCCATATTATAAGTTTCATTTCTGGCACGCATGGGGATGATTATGCGAGCAGGTACAATCTCTGTTGGTGCGCGAGGTCTTCCAACCATGATGTATTCTGTTATGAATCGTCTCAAAAGTAAACTATGTCGTCTCAACTGATCAAACGTTTCTTACCGCTTTCCTTCTATTCGTAAATATTGAATACACAGTTTTCTCCGCATTTACGAGCATAATGTTGTATCTCATTGAGATCATTTTGCAGCCGGCTCTGCAACTGCTGGATAGATTTGCCAGAGCTCCCAAATTGACAAATAGTCTGCAAACATTTTGTTCTTTGTTACCAATAGTGACTGCAGGTCATACACGTACGCCAGGAACAGGGTGCAGCTCAAGGCCGACCCCCTGTTGGAGTCCATCCTCGAGTGCACACATGTTCGAAACCTTGTCCCCGAAACGGGTGGATATCGTGCGATTTGATAGAAATGAATGTATCCACCAGTGCATTTAGCAGTACTCCGAGCAATTGTAACTTGTACAGTAGACCTGTCCTCCAGACTTTGTCGTAAGCTTTCTGGAGGTCAAAGAACACAGCGACAGCGCAAATCTTCATTTGAAGCTCATCGGTTGTACATTGGATAAATTGGATTACCTGGTCCATAAGCTGCCTCCCCTTGCGGAAGCCGCCTTGGTTGGTTGGAATGCTCTTGGTCTGTTCCAAGAACCAATATAGTCTTGCGTTGACCATTCGCTCTGCTACTTTTCAGACACACAATGTGAGGAAAATGGGCCGGTAGCTAGACAGTTGGTCACTTGGTTTACCCTCTTTGGGAATTGGGACAATCACCGCTCTTTGCCACGCCTTTGTCAAGGAGCCTGTCGTTTTTAATGCACAGTTTTATTTTGGTTAATTAAAAGAAATAGAGTTCCAAGAATGCAAGAAACTGGCTTTTTTTTAAATCTAAAAAGCAAACCCCAAAAATATTTACCTTCAGTGTACTACATTTATTTTACTTCAGGACCTTCATAATAGTTAGAAATATCCACAGCAAATTTCAGGCCAATCAAACAAAAATTGTTAAGAATATTTTGTTTTGAAATTAGATGACAAAGATGAAAATGAAGATTCTGGGAAAATTGAAAACGTTTATTCCACTTAATTTCCTGTACTAAATAATTTCTAATATCCTCCAGGAGTGTACATATTCAACTTCTCTAGCTTCTGCGTGGTCTTAAAAAGCCTTTTCTGGTGGCTCTGTCATTTTCTTCTCTTCTGGGTCATTTCAGAGCCTTTAAGGGGGGAGGTACACCCAGAACATAGGTCGACTACTAAAAAATTCACCAAAAAAAAACTATTGAAGTTACAAGTGTCAAATTTGCACTGAAGCTAGAGGAATAGCCATTCTACCATAATAACACAAAAAATAACCATTAAAAAGTAATACATAATAGTTTGCTTATATTGGAAAAAAAAAGAAAAATGGGATTTTGAAAATTGGCATGTCAGACTAAAATAATTAGATAGAATGTTTTAAGCTCAAATTTATTATACTTTTTTAACCATATAGAAATATGGATTAGCTATGGCATGAACTAAGAAAAATGTGAGAAATTGAATACTTTTGATATCACAGGATCCCAAAGTAACCTAATTTTGAAATTTTAAAATCAAATTTTGATAAATTGTAAAATGTGTAATTATTAATATATTGTAATATGCTTAGTTGATGCCATAGACAATTATATTATATAGCATCATGCAAAATTTCAAACAAATTGGTTGACATTTAAAAAAGTTATAATTTTTTATGTGAACTAAATGTCGAAATTTTGTGAATGAACACGCATTAATTTTGTTCATAAAGTAAATGAATTCTTTAATTTTAATGACCCCCTGAAAGATAAGGATATAATTTAGCTTCAACTTTTGACTCTTCTAACCCTAATTTAAGCCTTCTTCTGGTTCTAACACTCATCAATCCATTTCCAACTACTCTTGTCTCTTCCTTCTTACCTCTCTCACCTTTTCTCTACTATTGTCCGCCTTTTTTTTCTTTTTTGAATTTGGCTCAGCAATAGTCGTTTCTTTGCTCGCTTATTTTTCAGCCTCTAAAGCTGCCCTTTAAAGCATGCAGAAATGAAGGTTCAAATTTATCGTCTGCTATGCCTATGTAGGCTGAAAATTCCACTCGTTGCCTTGAGTAAAAATTGTCTTTCCTACAGGGAGACCATATGACTGAATGCAAGCTTTCATATCTGTTCAGTGTACCTTTTAGTTTACATCTTAGAAATAGCTTTTGTGCTGAAAACCTTTCATATATTGGAATTAGGTATTTCTCCACGATATTTCTATCCAGTGGTGTGTAAACATTGAGTTCATGACAAGCAGGACACTCTTGGAGCTAGTGCTGAATTGTAAAAGCAATATGAGTCTGCGCCAGTGGGAAACAAAGTATGCTGTGGATTCTTACCAGTTGAAAAACAATGCTGGGGGGATGCCCTTTTCATATCTCCTCATATAATAAATGGACAGCCTCCTTATTGCATTTTATGTTAGTATGCCCTTGCCTCTTCCCCCCAGGGTTACTTTTTTTTTTTTACGAGTTTGTGATGACGTTGTGTAGAGCAGTGTCTGTTTCATACATGGTTAATGCATTCTTCTTTCTTTATTTCCACATAAGAGCTAAGGCCACACAACTCCTACTCCACGAAACTCTTATGGCATGAATCTCCATCATACCTGACATTCCTAGAAATAATGAGAAATGAATAAGTTTTAAATAAAAGTTACAATATTCACAAAGTTGAATATAATTTTAAAAGTAATAAATATTGAAAAATAAAAATCACCAGTAAATGTTAGTTTGCTACTCATTAAAAATAGAAATAGTTCTTATTATAAAATAATGATTGAGAATTTTTTATGTCCCTGAAGACCAATAATTGACAATTAGAGTAGAGCAACAAGGATGTAAAATTACCATTAAAATTGGACTTGCATTTTCCAGAACCTAGATGTTCTTTCTACTAATCTTGGTAGGCTTTTGGTGCTCTTCCTTTTTTGCTACGAATCCTCTCTCATATTTGGCAATAAGAGGACTTAACATTGGCGTCCAATGCTGGGCCTGTTAAAGCTTCAATGACACATCCAATCCCTATCTCGTTAGCCATGTGCCATCATAGCTTACAGCTAATATCTAGTGTTAATTTTCTGATTGGTTGTGCAATATCTTATGTGTGGTGGAATATTATCTAGGGGTAGGTCTCTCTTCCAACGGCCGCAGACAACAACACTATCAAATCAGAGCCTAAACTCCGTTTTCTTCATGATATGGTATGAAATAAAGGTATACTTTAATTAATAATGTGATGTGCCAAGACGCAATCCATAACAAACCATCAACAATACTGTTCACTTGTGAAACAATGGAACTTCCAGCACAAATCACTCACTCTTTCTTTTAAAAAAATAATTGCAGCCTGACCCCCATAACAATTACTAAACTTGGTGCGATATGTGGGGAATTCCAAAAAGAAAAACACCATTTCTTACTATTAAAATTATCTACACAGACACATACATAAACACACAATATGACCGTGACATCATGTTGGACCCCTTAAACCGAGTGCAGCTTTGTTGAAAACTTCTTTTCGAAGTTCTCCTCTTAAAGAGTACTATAATGCATGTTAAAGTACTATAATGACTTGTGGTGCATTCCAGATAGGTCAAATGTGTCACAAAATTTGTTAAAAAAGAAGGCTTGCTAGTACTGCCTGATGATTTATTGTGAAGCTTTTCTTGGTTTGGTCCCTTTGTTGAAGACCACCAGGTTGTTATAATATGCTTACAGTAGGTACTTATAATCTCAAATGTAACTGCCGTACCTATTTTCTGTGTCTCTCTTTTACTTTTAACACAGTGGTTTAGCACCACAGATGGGGCATGGAAAGTCTTCAATAAGTATTTGTAACTTTGCTAAGCTCACAGTTATGTTGCCTTTTGATGAACCTTGCTCTGTGGCAGAGAAATGATCTATCCATGCATTCATCTTCCTCTCTGCCCGGGTCAGATATGACTCCTATCTGCAGGGGTATACCGAGAAGAGCATGGTGTAGATCTCACTCATACTGGTGTAGATGGTTCTGTTACTGGCATCAATGACACACTGGCTTGTTGAGAAGCTTGAAAATTAATTGGAGCATTTGTTTTGGCCATTACACCATTACACTTTAACTAGTACAACAATGACTACCAGTAGTTGGTGAACCCGAATTATTCATGTTACTATTATTATTATTAGAATAAACCGATTCAAATCCACAGGTAATACAGGAAACCAGGCCCACCTTCAATTTTACGTTTTTTCCTTGCATTTTCAAGATGCATTGATGGATTAGAAAATTGTTAACATGTTTTTTTCAAAAAAAATTTTGCTTTGGCACTAATCACTGAATTATAAAACATTGAGATGTAAAATATATAGAGGAAATTTAAAAAAAAATTTATTGGGGATGAATTGAATGTTGGTTAAATTTTTAGCTATTTCAAATTGCACCATGCCCGGTCTCATTGCGAAAAGAGTTTGCTTGCCTGAAGGTTAAAAATATTGAAAATAATGGAAACCCAACTTGCTGTTTCATTGAATACACTTTTACACACTTTATTACAGGTTCCACTGAAAATAAAGTTAATGAAAACCCAACTAGCAGTTTCATTGAATACACTTTTACACAATTTATTACAGGTTCCAATGAAAATAAAGTTAATGGAAACCCAACTTGCTGTTTCATTGAATACACTTTTACACAATTTATTACAGGTTCCACTGAAAATAAAGTTAATGGAAACCCAACTTGCTGTTTCATTGAATACACTTTTACACAATTTATTACAGGTTCCACTGAAAATAAAGTTAATGGAAACCCAACTTGCTGTTTCATTGAATACACTTTTACACAATTTATTACAGGTTCCAATGAAAATAAAATTCAAAAGATGTAAAATCCAATCCATTTATCAAAATAGTCACACTTCTTTGATGCCATTGAAAGCATCAGACCACATCATCATTCTGGTGACTGCCTCAAAGTCATTGTCCATTCTTTAGCAGAGTTCAATTACTATGCAGGCTTTATCTTTGCCTTTCTTGTCAGCTCTCTTCATGCAATTAAACATTTTGATATTGTCTTGTATTAACTCTCAATAGACGCACTTTTTCATGGATTTTATTTTGTTAAATATACATCATTTTTGAATGTATCACGCGGCTGTACTTCAAGTTTAAAGTTTATTGAATGCTTTTCAATTTATAAAAGTTTTTATTTCAAAATGTTTGTTAAAAACAAAATGCACAAATAATTGATAATATTACTAATGTTCTAGTTCTAACCATCACCAAAGGCTGCTAACATGTTTATGCTGACAATCTGTTTTGGTCTTAAGGCAGTGATCTGAGTCTACGGGGTATTTTTTGCTAACTCTTGCTAAATTATACTAACTCTTAAAGTTTCATCCACCTCAATACATTAAATTTAAAACACCTCCTATTTGCCCTACAAGTATTCATATATTTATAATGTATAATACAGACCTGCCAACCTTCCAAGGAAAAAAATCTGTAGGGGTGGTGCATGCGGGGGGGGGGGGGGGCGCCGACCGGGGGGGGGGGGGCTTGGTTTAGATATGTAAACTAATGCACAAGCCTCTTTTAGTATATAAAGAAATATAAAGTTACCTCCTTTGCCTTTGAAAAGTCCACAAGATGAGAAACACGTTACTGGAAATGTTTATATACAGATATATACAGTACAGGACAGAAGATCCATTTTATTTACATATCTACAGAGAGTTCAGTTTTCCAGCATATCCCTAGTGGCCTTTTTGCACTTGTCCAACAGCTCTTTGGACAACTGAAGGTCAGCATTGTAATTGATTTTAGTTACAAGCAAGTTAGAAAGAGTTTCCACTTTCATGCTTGCCCTCGTTTCGTTGTAATTTTTCTTCACAATGGAAAAAATTCTTTCAGCATCTGCATTACTGTGTGGAATGCAGCACACAGCAAGCATAGCTGTAGATAAATGGTTTAATTCTACTTGATCAGTAACAGGACTTTTGTAGGTTTTCAGAAAGTGCCACTTTTTATCTACCCTGGAAGAGTTGACTACTTCTGTTGGTATGTCCATAATCTGGTAATTTCTGAATTGTTCCTCATACATGTCAAGTGTACAGGTCATTGGAATTTTTAAAAAAAATACTGGAGGTCAGTGAATGTAGCACTCTCGCTGCAGCTCATATTTAAAATTCTGGCATGCTGGTAAAGTGGGTCTGATATGGGAAAGTTTTCTTTCTTGTATGCCAGTGCTGTAACATAAAAAGACTTCAGGTGTTCAATAACTACTAGCCTGGCTTTTTCCTTTAGTTTATCCAGAAGAGCATTAGCTGCTGAGCCAAAGTACAGTGCATTAGGTGGCAGATGATTTGTAGGGTCTGCATAATTAATCTGGTAGGCATCCTTATAGATTCTTAATATTTCAGGCTTAATAAAGCGAGACATGATGTCTCTTGCCAAACCCTGCAAAGCATCTTTGGTGAGATGGACCTGAGGAGCATCTTCTTGAAATTGTCTGTTGACTTTTATCAAAAGCTGGCATTATCCACAGGAGAAAGGAACAGTAAATTAGAGAGCGTCTGGAATTTAGAAAGGAACCAATCCTGTCAAGTCTATCACTCTTGCCACTTTCAGGATCTTTAGATGAGGAAGATGATGCAGTAGCTGTGGATAGAAGAATTTTAGAAATAACACAATTTCATTGAAATAACATCCAATATATAATTAACCAAAGTTTAAAGGACAAATTGAATATAAAGTATCAATGAAAATAAGTACCTGATTTTGAGAAACAAGATTGAATGATATCATCTCCAGGCCCTGCAACTTCTTTAGCTTTCTTTTGTCTCTCTGTCTTCTTCCTCTCTTTTTCTCCCAGATCAGCTTTCTTATTTTCAAAATATGTTGTCAAGGGCTTCCACAGATCCACCAGGCGCTGCAAGCATGTAGACAATTCCAGCCATCTTGTTGGACAATACTTCAAAAACTTTTTTATCTGCCCACATTCAAGCTCTTGAATAAAATTAAATTCTGACTTTCTTTTATGACTGGTTAAAAAAATAATAAATATCTATCAATATTTCTTCCACGTTGCATGGTAGAGTTTTGGAAGCCTTTTTCATGGCAAGATTCAGTAAATGGCAGATGCATCCAATTGTTAACATGTTGGAATTTGTCTCCTTCAGTTGAGTTGAAACACCGCCTAAAAATATATAATTGTAAAAAAAATAATTAGTTTGTGTATAAATCAACTTTCCTGTAAAGCATATTTGAAAATTGACTTCTAAATAATTGCGCTATACAACTTTGTACTGTATATACTGCCTTATCTTGTATTATGAATGTCAAAATTAATATCATAAAGATTTGAAATATTTAAAAAAAAAAAATATACTTACTTTTTTTCCCAGTCATTACAGCAGCATTATCTGACATGAATGAAAGGCAGTTTTCAATCGGTATCTCAATCTCATACTTTTTCAGTTGGTCTAATATAAGTTCTGTGATTCCAGATAACAATTTGCTACAAATATGTCCGGATTCAGAATCATATATGCGAACAACAATGGGATAAAGCTGAAAACTTTTATCATTGCTGCCATCAGTGGCTAGACTGTAAGAAAGCTCGTTCATGTCTTTGGCTATGGCTGAGGAACACTCTCGAGCAAGGGTGTTGACAATCGCAGTTGTTTTAGTACGACCACAAGCATACTTTCTTGCAATCTGGGAATCTGGAAACATTTCTTTGACTCTGGCATTAAAACGATCCGAGTTGGCAAGAGAAATGTTTCCTTCAATCAGAAAGGTTGTGAATAAAACCTCAGATTTTATAACTGAAGCGTCCGATTCCTTTGCAAAAAAATTAGACATTGTTGTGGTCGATTCACTGCTTTTAGCTGCAGTTGTATGCTTTTTTGTTAAGATATGTTTATTGTCATTGTACCCCCCACTTTCAATAGATAAGTGGGTCTGGCACAGATTGCAGAACGCAAATGTTTCGCCACGGGGTGATGGCCGAATAAATGAGTGTTGAAAACGTTGAATATGCCTTTTTTTGTTGTTAGGAGCACTATCACTTTCAACCTCCATCACTGGAAAAGCTTTTTTCAGCAGTTTCTTTGATAAAAACAAAGGAAGTGGCATCATCGAAATACACCACTTCCTGTCGCATCTGTTGTTTTTGTTTTTTTCGATTTCGGATTTTTATGACGTGAAAAATTATAATGTTCGGAAAATTGGAATTTTAAGGGGTTTGTCGGAATGAGGGGTAAAAAATCCGTAGAATTCCGACAAAATCGGAAGGGTTGGCAGGTCTGATAATTAGTAGGCCTATAAAGCTCAGTAAGATTGTCGGTAATTTTGGAATCTGACATTAATTTAAGGAGGTCAAACATAAAGGATCCTATTTTTTACAAAACTAGTTTATGATGAATATCAACATTTAATCATTTTCTTATGCAGTGCGTAGCATTTTGATGGTTCAGTTGGCCACCCCTTTTTTCTTCATTTGCACATCAGGTCTAATTGGGCTAAGGCAAGACAGATCAGTGTAGTATTGTAATGTTGTCAACATCACTTTTCTGTTACCACTGAGTAAAAAAGCCAGTGTTTGCTGCATCCAGAAGCCATGTTTTTCTGGCATCTCTTACTAGACTGAACAGCACAAGCCTCGTCTGGACATCTTACTTCATCCTCTGCCTTGGCAATGTTCTCTCCTAATATATTCAGGTGAAAATTAGCTACTTCGTTGGCTTAAGTCTCAAGGGTGGGTTTTGTTAATGCCTACCAGTAAAATTCTATATCTTAACAGAGAGACTTCAATGTGTTCACAAAAATTTTACATCTCAGCTAATGTGCTCTATTGCCAGGATGTACAAATAGGGTGAGAGAGGGCATACCTGTCAAACCGATCTCTGTAGCTCTATCCTTTCGGACCTGTATGTTATTAATGGAATCGGAAACTCCGTAAAAAAAGTAATTACGTTTGCGTATGTTTCTGTCTATAATGCTATGGCTGTACTGTTGGTCTTGGTGCACTAAATCTTTTAGGCAGGGTAAATCTTATTGGCTATCACTTGGTTAATATTTTGTTTAATAGTGATAAGGGTCTGTAGCTTTTAGGTTACATTTTTTATGTTTACTTGTTGGATAGAAATTTAATATATAACTCTCCCATGTTGGGCGAGAGTGTCTTGTTCTTGGACGCCTTGCTTATCACAGTGAGTAGGAGTGTGGTCAGCTATGTCGTGAAGTATTTGTAGAACTCTGTGATTAGACCACCTGGTCCAGGAGATTTCCCATTGTTCATTCCATCTAGTGTTGGGGTCTTTGACATCTATTGGTTTTTCCAGTTCTGCCATCTGTCCTCCAAGGTCTTTGCGTATCTGGCGTAATTATCTTGTACCTCAAGGTTTGTTTGTTCGTGTTTATGTAATTTTATGCAATGTTTTATGGGGACTCCAAGTTATATATTAGTGTTCAGGAAATATTTTGTGAGGGACTGCTAAGCTATCTAGTAGTGTTCTGTTTCACACCAGAGCCCTTTTGTATTTATCCTGTTGTTTTGAGTTTTCTAATTCTATTATTTTGGCATTGGTAGGGTCAGTTAATTTAATAATCAGTGTTATTAGTTTTAGTTCTTTTTCTCAGTCTTTCCACCCCTTTTGCACTGATATTGCCTGGGTGACTCTTCACTGTAGATTTTAAAAGTTCCCAGTATCTGCCCATATTTTGGTTTGGTATTGTGTATTATTTTAAATGTGTTGTATTATTACTAGAGACCGTGGAAATCTCTAGTAAGAGTGTGTTATTAAACTTCCAGGGTGTAGAATGTTCTTTTGCATTATCGTTTGATCCATTTATCGTGCTTTATGGTTGTGTATTTAAATGTATCTTTTGTGTACTGCCCTATATATTTCAGATTTGGGTACATATATCTTGTCTATCCTAGAGAACTTGATACATTGCTTTTGTTGTTTTTATCTTGCCATGAGGTGTTTTTTCCTGTACACATCGTTAAGGTTATGATCTTTGAACTCATGACCCTCAGCACATGCTGGATATAACTCTGGATCTTCTTGAGATTCAGTCAAACAAGGTTCATGAGTAACGATAGGTTTGGCTATCACCTTCCCACCAGCCAAGTCATTGCCTAGCAACGAGATGCCGTCATGGTAATATTGTTTGGACACCCACGCCAGAGTTTAACTGTCTTTTTGTTAGAACGTGTGCTACATGTTGTGACAAGGTTGTGAAGTGGTCCAGAAATTTTGGTGGATCCAACATTGAAACATCTGAAATAGCTTGCGAACCCTAGAAAGCTCTGTTGTGGTTGTTGTAATGAACCAGTCTATGATTGTCCTTTTTCTTTTCTAAACTGATGTTCTCAATGTGATCCTGCAGATGATACCAAAAACTGTAGCTGAGGGGTGGTCAAAACAGTTCTAGTGTAAAAATTATAATTATTTTTTTTATAGGAAATGAAGTACTGGTGTGTACAGGTTGGCTCTGTTGGTTCAAAATGCCCATAAGGTGGGCGCTCTCTTAAAAAAGGGCCTGTGTGGACACTTAACTGCGAGCATATCAGGCACAATGCCGTAGCCCGATACCTCTTTTAAAATATTGTCTACTGCAGTTGTCAATCGACTCTGGCGAATAGCTCTCCACAAGGGATTGCTTGCCTGTCCTCTAGCTTCTCTTTCAATCCGAGTGATGTCTAAACTGGGAAGACTGAGTATATACTTTCCAAAAATATCCAAAAAAAACTCTTTCTCAATTGTGGTGTAATTTATTTCGGATTTGTTTAAAGCTCTGCTTAAATATAATATAGGTTTTAGTGTATTATTTGTTTTTTGCATTAAACATCCTCCCATGCCTTTGTTAGATGCATCTGTTATCAAAATAAATTTTTTTGAAATCAGGTGATATTGGTATTTTGTTACTTTGTGTCAACTACAATTGTTGTGCAGCCTGTATCTTTTAGACATTGGTTTATATAGGCTGGAAAGAATTTCAATTTTCCTTCAGTATGGCATGCTACTGCCAGGGTATCTCCTGGTCTATTGCTGTTTTGTCTTGTGTAGTTGAATTGTTGCCTTGGTTGGTATCTGTTATCAGTCCTCTGCCGTTGTCTACTTCTAAATTGAGGGTTATATTGATATATATAATTGTTTCTTTTGGGACTGTTTGGTGAAATTCTATTCCGTCTAAAGCTGTTTCTATTGTATGCCCTTTCTGTGTCAATTCTGATTGAATGAAATAATTTTCTGTAGTCATCAGATTTTCCATAATATTTGAGTAAAGCAGCTTTAATATGTTCATAGCTTTTCTTTTGCTCATCAGATAAGGAGCTTATGATGTAAAGACATTTTCCACCCAATTTGCTGATTAGGATTTCTGTCCATAGATTCTCAGAGTATTTATACATTTAACAGATTCCTTCGAATTGTGTTAGGTAGCTATTTATTTCTTCTATTTCCGAAAAATCTCTAAATTTACGTGTTACTTATGAGGTTCTCTGTCTCTATTAGTTTCATTTCCAGCTTGTAATCTTGCAGTTTCTAGTGTTATTTATAATTTCCCCAATTCTAATTGTGTTTCTCTTTCTTTGTCAGCTGATTCTCTTTCAGCATTCTCTTTTGAGCATTTCTTTCTTGTTCTAATTTCCTAACTTCTAATTCTTCTTTTTGAGCAGTCCTTGCTGCTAACCTTTCTCCTCTGTCTCTCTCGTCTTAATCTTTCTTTTTACCTAATTATCAAATTATCTATCCAATTCTTTGGTTACAAATTCTGCCTTCTCGTCCTCTTTTATGCCTAACTGTTCTGGTATTTTAAATAGTTCAATGTATTCTGCCATATTTAAGTTTTGTGTTAATTTCTATAATATTTGTGACTTATGAATTTGTTTAGTTTTGAAGACAATAAGAAAATTATTGACACTATTATTAGGTACTCCAAACCAAATTTTCAAACTAAACCAAAATCATTTTTGAGTGATTAAGATGCAAGATCTAAGAATTCTAAGAATGTCGACATTAAATTTATGACTTTATGACCATTATTAAGAAAGATATGCTATTTTAATTTTTTTTTCTCTGGGTTACCTTTTATGAAATGACAAAGACCCATTTTCATGAGTCATTATCTTAAAATGTATGTCACCTGCACTCATTTCCTTAACAATACTTACACAAGTAAGTATACAGAGAACAAACACAATTTTTTTCAAGAGTATGGGAAATCAAACTATTGTAATTTATTGTCAAGATGGCATTTTGTAAAATTTTCAAATTTTTCCAAGGGAGGCAAAAAATCCCAAATTACCTATTTTTAAAAATTCAAAAAAAATTAGCTAATTTACTCATATAAACATCATTCATATATCAATTTAAAATAGATTCAAATATATATACAATTTTGCAAACAAAACTACTTTAGACAAATAAATATTTGACAAAAAGGAAAAGAGTCAAAGGGTGGTAATTTATTTAACACTATTTACAAATTAATAAATAATAAATAACAACCTATATGTTTGAAATCACTTAGAAAGTGAAGATAATGGTAGTGTTCATATAAAATAAGCATACCTGACACAACAAAATACCATTGAATAATATATGCATTTGACAGAGGTAAGAGTACAAAAATGTTTTTTTTAAAATTGTTTCTTCGAATTTGACTTAATCGTCAAAGGGCACAACACATAAAACAAGATAATTATATATATTTTACAACAAAATTATCTTAAATTGCATAGTAAAAAAAATTGAAATGTGAAAAATTATAATTATAGACTGGTTGGGTATTAGTATTAGTAAACATTACTAATAATGTTTCATTCTCTTGGGCTGAGATTTACTCTCTTAGAGCCCTGACTATTACTTTGGTGGATAGCCCCATCTGTTGGGCGTCACCGTAAATCAATTTTTCAAGGCAGGCCTCTGGGTTACGACCCTCGGCCCCCACACCTCCATTGGGGCAAGCAATCACCAAGTGGGCCACTGTCTCGTCGTCATGGCCACAAAACCTGCAGCTGGGTTCCCTTCTGTCGTCCAGCCTATGGAGGTAACTGCGCGTCGCGCAATGGCCTGTCCTCATCTGGGAGATGAGACTCTGTTCTCCTCTCTTAAGTTTCCACCAGGAGTCGCTTTTGCTCGGCTTAGGCATTTACTCGGTACAGCTGTCGTCCGGTTTCTCCTGCGGCCCATCCGTTAAGGCAATTCTCCCGGAAGTGGTCTTTGAGCCAAGCGTTGACCACCAGCTGGGTCATTGGCTTGTTGGGTTGCGGCTGGGCCACGCCTTCTTTGGCTAGGAAGTCCGCCCTGTCGTTCTGCGTCACCTCAACGTGCAAAGCGATGAACTGCAAGATTACTTTGCCGCCTTTTGCACTGATGCTACCTACTGTTTCCAGAATGGTGTTAACCATTGTGGTCTCCCTAGAGCCCCTTTCCACGTACTCTAGAGCGGAGCGTGAATCTGTGAAGACCACCAAGTCGGGGAAGTTTTTCCTCTTTGCAAGTCGTTGGTGGACCCTCTTCAGAGCAATCAGTATTGCCTCGATTTCCGCATCGAGACTAGTTCTTAGTTTTCCGCTGGGGCCAGATAGCTCCTCGGGTGGAGCTATCTTCTTTGGATACTGGATGAGGGCACCATGAGCCGTCTGTAAAGACTTTGACCAGACTGTCTGGGTAGGCGTCAATCGTTCTCTGCGCAGCCTCTGATAGTTCTAGTTGAGAGCTGGCGTTCTTAGCTTTGGTGGTCGTCATGTTGAGTCGAACTTCAGGTCGGGTTAGGCATTCATGAGGTCCTCGAGCGGGGATCACCTTCACTTTTTCCCTGTTTCCGGGTAAGGCCATGTCTCCCTCAAGACGGTGGACTGTATCCATAAAGGATGGTCTTTAATCTGGTCTTTTTTACCCATTTATCCTGTAATTGGAAACAGGGTTCCTGCCTGTCCATCCGACGGTATCGCTCCACCGTCGTCAGGACTGCCTTTTCCCTTCTGATTTCCAGCGGTTTGACGTCAGCCATAATTTCCACCGCCGCTGTGGGTGTTGTGCGTATCGCTCCGCAAACAAACCTGAGAGCTCGGTTTTGGATGCGATCCAGCCCCTCTAGAGCCGTACGCGTCCCGAAGGCCTGGATTGGTAAGCTATAGTCCATTGCCCCTCTCACGCTACTAAGGTAAAGCGACTTCAGTAGTCTTGCGTCAGTGCCCCAGTTTGTGCTAGCCAGCTTTATCACCAGGCCTAACTTTTGTGACGTTTTCGCTCGTAGTTCGTTTACGTGGTTGTGAAGCTGGAGTTTCTGGTCCAGTTTCACTTCCAGATAAACTGGAGTCCGATCCCATTCCAACTTTTTCCCATTGATGGTCAATTCTACTCCAACCTGTAGCGCTTTCCTTCCGTTAGTGAACAGTGAGTAAACCACCTTGTCTGTATTCACGACCATTTTCCACTTACCAGCGTAAGCTTCAATTCTGTTTAGGTCGCGCTGCAGCCGGATCTGCAGTGTTTTAACATCCTTACCCGAGCTCCAGATCGCCAAATCGTCCGAACATCGCGTTCTTGGACTCTAATTCCTCTTGCAAGTCGTACACATAGGCGAGGAAAAGTGTGCAGCTGAGGGCTGACCCCTGTGTGAGTCCGTCCTCTAGGACAAGCTGATCAGAAACACTTGCCAACCCGCGTGGCAATCGTTCTGTTTCTCAGGAATTCCTCTACCCAATTGGACATGTTACCAGATATTCCCAACTTCTGGAACTTATACATTAGGCCCGTGTGCCATACTCTGTCGTATGCTTGTTTGAGGTCAAAGAACACGGCAACTTTGTGATTCTTCATCTGGAGCTGGTTAATCATTGACTGGACAAGACGGATCACCTGATCCATAGGTTGGCTGCCTTTACGAAACCCACCTTGCGTCGGCGGGAGGCACTTGTTTTTCTCCACAAACCAGTAGAGTCTCCCATTTACCATTCGTTCTCTTTGTTTAACCAACTCGTTCAGGTCCCTGTTCCAGTAGGGCCTGAACCGTTACTTCCCGTTCGTCCTAGGGATCGTTGTTCGGCCGACCCCCAGAATGGTGCCATTAAACTTCTCGAAGGCAGCATCCATGTCTTTGTCGTCGACATCAAGCAGGCTGAGCTTGGTCTCGGTCTGCTTTACGTACTCACCCCATTTGGTTTTCCGGAATAGCCAGTGTTGCTTTTCACATCGTGCTTTGGTCGTGCCAAGAAGATGGTCACTCCCAATTTCTTCTAGACTGGACGCGAGGTCCGCTGAGATGAAGAGTCAGGTTAGGTCTGGACTCTGTGCTGTGTCCTGTATGGAGCAGAGTGGGCGCACTCTCTCCGTCTTGCAACCTTATAAGATTGGTCTCAAGCCAGACCTCTTCTACATGCTTGCCTGACGCGTTCCGCTCTGGATAGCCCCACATGGGCGATTGGGTGTTGAAATCTCCAGCTATGATCGTCTTAGAAAAGACTGACTCCCCCCGGGTGGGGAGTGTGATAGGATTGCGAGGAGTATTGTAAACATTAGTCACGGCGAATGTTTTGCCCAACTTGGTCACTCTCACGGTGAGAGTGTCAGTGTTCGAATAGTTCTTAACTTCTACGACCTCCACAGCAAGGTCATTTCTTACCGCTGTTGTCATACCACGGCATCTGCTGCACTTGCAATTGTATAGCGAGTAGCCAGTAATGTGAAACGGCTTACCGTGCAGTAAGGTTTCTTGGAACAGAGCCACGTCCACGTCCCGTTCGTGGAGCAATTTGGTTACTTCGTGTGACTTTTGCCGGATACCACACACATTTACCTGTAGCACTACAAGGGTTTGTTCAGGGTGGCCCTTTACACCCATATGTCCGTGAAGAGTAGCTTGTAGGCCTTGAGCAGGCCTGTCACCTGCTCAAGAGGGGACTGCTTCCCCCTGCGGTCTTCCGTGGGGAGGGAATTTTGACCAGGCACCTCGACAGTAGCCCTACTCCGAACTGCCCTGCCTCCCAACAGCGATGGCGGAAGGTTTATAAAGGTCGACCCGACCTGCTTTAAAGATTCAGTTGTAATAGCCATGAGGGATGTGGGTTGGGCAAATTTCTTCCTTTCCTAGCAGGTGGCTTTGCGTCACCACCCACTTTGCCCAAGGAATCGTTCGGACAGGGACGTGACCAGTGGGGTCGAGTTTTTTGGCTTCAGGTAGTTGGGTCTACCTTACTAGTCCAGTGCGCAACGCAGAGGCAAAACTCTTGCACCAGAGTAAACATTACTAAAACAATCCATTTACAATTCACTAATACTTTCAATCTGAAAATGCATTTTTAGTAAATTTGATAAATGGCTACTATCACCACTTAATTTTAAGTTATTAGACTTTATACCGGTAATGAGCTTCTTTAGCATTTTTTAAGGCTAGCAACAAAGTTGGCAAAGCAAATCAACATCCTCTGCATTGCTGCAGGGACCACAGCGTCCTTTGACTATAGCCATTATTTGGATGTTTTTGGTGATTTTCTTCACTGCTTTATTAATTTTAAGCTCTTGGTTTTTAACTATTTGTTGCTTCATTTGAAGCTGAACATCAATTTCTTGTCGTCTAGCCTGCTGTCTGAATTGAACAGTCTGCTGACGACCAAAAGAAAATAGTCTCGCCCTTTTTGTCAGGGACTGGCTTTTAATGAAAGCCGCAGTTTTATTTCTTTTTGTTGCGTGGATTGCTGACCTGTTTTGCAATGAACAATTTCCTCTTTTCTGGATGTCGTAATCTGTCACCAAAAGCACTTTCTCCAATCAAATTGGTAAGAGGACAATGTGAAAGTGCCACAATTGTTTCTTGTGACACCTCAACAAAATGGACCTTCACCAAGAAAATCTGCAAGTTGTCGCTTGGTGGCAATGGCAGACTCTTTTGACATGAATGACAGTGTTTTATTTAAAACTGACAAATTGTTGCCACAAACTGTTACAAAGTAATTAATTGAAGTAAAACTATCTACAGGGCTTTGAAATTCATTCTCAAAAACAGATAAAAAATTGGCATCTATTAAAAATGAAGGATTTGTTATGCAAGTCTCTAAAACATTTAACAGCATTTTAACATACCTATGAAAATCTGTATACTTAACTTCACTATTAACTAATTTCCAATGTGGAAGAGTAATTTTCAGAAAAAAAAATGGCAACAGCACAAATCTGACATATGATATTAATGTCCTCAATATCATAAAAAACACTACGCATTTTTAAGTTGATATTTTCAGGCCTGATGTAAAAAAACTGTATGATTTTCTTTTCATGTATAATTAAAGCAAATGCAGCTGCAAAAAAAGCATTGAACCTGTTGGATTTAAAAGAGGGTATAGTAGAATCGGGACAGAACGTAAGCCATTAGGCCCGGAAACCAATTTTCTGATCTACTCTTGGTCCTAAGTCATCACATGCTGTCCTTATCAAACAACAAGCTGAAGACTCAGCACTGCCAGAGAAACCTTTGTAAAGAGGTTGCTTGTCTCAACCAAGAGGATTTCCAGTGTCTACTTTCACATCATGGTCAACTTGACCAAGCGCTTTTTCACATGCACTGCTGAGCCCTAACAAGAAATGGGCATTACAATGTAGGAAATGCACTTGCACCTCATGTCCTCTAACTGTACTAAGAAAGCTTTTTAGTTTTTGACTGAAAAGCTTCATAGAAGCAGCCCTATCAGTTAGGGTGCTATTTAATTTTTTAATCAAGCTCTTTAAAACTTCTAAAGAGGATTCATTAGAATACATGGCATATAAATTGGCCATCGACTTAAAAAGTTGATGGTGGCATACAACATTGTATTGGCATCTTCTGACGCAACCGGATTAAATCCTAAATGTACCACAGTGCCATTGTCTAGAGTCAATTAATGTCCAAATAAATTTTCTGCTATTATATTGATGCACTTTGCAACATTTGGTGCTGAAACTCCTACATCTGAAACAAGACTGTTTAGTCTTAAAATGATGACAATCAATATTATATCACAATAATCAAATATGATATACTCAATAAGTGTGATACTGTTTCATTTTAAAAGATGACTCAATCAGTATTATAATACAATAATAAAAAATGGTGAATACAATCAGTATGATTTTGGTAATCAATATGAAGCATTATTTTGACAATAATATACAAACAACTAAAAATAAAAAAAAGAATTATAATTAATAATACAAATAATAGTTTACAAACAAAACACTACAAATACAGAAATCTAAACGTTTCTATATTTATATCGATGCTTCAAAATTGGGACAACAGATGAAATAAATTTTAAGACAGGAGAATACAATATAAATAACAATGACTATACTTACCATAACACGACAAAGTTTATTCAATTTCATAAGTATGACGCTTTACAAACTGAACTCAACAGCTAACATAGATTATTTAACAAAATTATAAATTGGGCTAAAAATTGCAGATATGAAATCACTTATGTCCTCCAAAGGAGCGACCCCCCCCAATATATAATGATGAAAAAAATAGCCTAAATGATCACCAATAAAATAATCTGTGTCAACAGAAGTTGTCTGAGATGATTTTATGGTTCTGCCTCCCTTCCACCCTTTAGTTATATATTACAATTAACATGAAATACATAAATGTTAAATATCATAAGTTGTATGTGTGACTTTTGTAATAATTATAATCATGTTTATAACTTAGTATTTTTACGTGGTTACTTTGTGTACTTCTTCTGTTCACTCTATGTACTCCTTCAGTAAGTGCGTCTCGCTTGCTTCACTTGTATTCTTAAAGAGCTGTATTTGGTTAATCTTGTTCACTGATCAATAATTTCTGTATTTTGCCTCACATTGATTCATTAATCCAATTGAAATATAAACAATTTTAAATGAGAAGTAAATGTTTGTATGTGTAATTTTGTTTACTGAATTTAATGCTAAAATAGATAAATTGAATTTGTTTAACTTAATTACCGTAATGTTAGGCCTATTAAAGCCTTTACTAGTTTATAAACATATACTTGTCTGGTAGGCATTTTTTTTATAATGATAAAACTGAGTGTCTGTAAACTGTCAAATATTCTGTCAGTAATTAATTATATACATCTAGGCTTAGTCTTAGTTTATTAGGCCAATGATATACTACCTATGTAACTTATTAAGACTATTACTAGTACCGGTATTATTGTAAATAATTGTAGCACTACTAGCAGCTCTTTAACATTACAGAATGATTTTTAAATAATTAGGTATATATTTTACCTGCTCAACACAAAGTAGTTGTAGACATCTGTATCTTTGACCTCTGAAGGCATTGCCTCCAACTTCAGCTAGTCTTTTAAAAATGCAGGATCTGGTATTTTTGCTCCTGAAGGAGTTGTTAGTTTATCAAAGTTTGGACTAAGGAATAGTTCGTCTTTACGGTTTCTTTTTTTACAAATTCTCAATGTTACACAACCGCTGGCTCGATCTAGAGGTTCTTGCCATCTGAGCAGCCATCTTAGTATGTTCTTTGTACTCCCCTGTATGAAACATAACTCTGGGTGACAAGGGAAGTAATAACCCCAGCTGCATTCCCTTATAGGAGAGCATGTACAACTTATGTCTGTAGGCCATAATCAGAAAAAGACTCCATAACAAAAGTGATTTAGTCAAAATTGGTTTAGTCAGTAATAGCAAACCAATAGTCTCATCTTTTTGTGGTCTCCTATTCATACTAGTGAATGTGATAAGCCTAGCACTGAATGAGTTCTGCATTTCTTTGTTGGATAAGGAGGTGAAAATATTCAGTAACTGAGCTCTATCGTTGTCATTAACAACCTCAAAACACTTAATCGAGTGCAGTTGCAATCTTGTTTCTTCTTACACCTCGTTTTAATATGTCTAAATAAACAATGCATAAAATGAATGAAATTAAATTATTAATATTGTAAAGACCCTTTCGTTCATACTCATACTCTGCTCTTTTTTTGGATAACTTTTTGTGTCTGTCATATTTTTTTAAAATCTTCTTTTAAGCAATGTGGGTTACCCAAAGATTTCAGCCTTATACTTCTATGCAATTTTAAAAACTTCAAAATCTTTCCCGAAAGCAGCTTTGGGAAGAAGACATTTCTTGCTATTTGTCTAAAAAAACCTTTTACATAGCGCTTTCAATTCAATGGAGATGGATTTACATTGCTCAAGAATCTGACTGCCAGATCTCAACTTTGATTAACAATATAGCCATAAACATGTTAATTTCTGTTGGTTTTATTGAAACTTGATTTTTGAGGCTCTTATGGAATAATCTGGTCTGAGCCTCACAAAGCCTAGGGCATTTTGCATATTGGGAAGTGGCATCCCTCATTGATTGGCTAATGTGATCTACATAATTACTGGTTAGTGTGCTAACCTGATTGCAGCCTCCCCTCTTATTACCCTGGTTAATGTGATCAACATAATCTACTGGCTAATGTGATCTACATAATCTACTGGCTGTCTAAAGTAAGATTAATTGTGGGTGAACTCAATTTGTGAATTTCATTGATTTGAATGGGTCCCAATGTGAGTCCCATGACACTGCCACATCGTCGTGGGCTGCAAAGGTCTCCCCTTAAAAGTTAGGCAAGATTCCAAAATCGTAAGACATCTTAAGCCACTTTTGTCTGCTGAGGTAAAATCACAGAATTGGACCAAGTGACCGGCAGCAGTAAATGGGACATTTGACAACAGTGATTTATATATAGACCCATCCCTGTTACTTGCTCAATTGTAGGATTCACCTTCTTTAACCGGTTTGGTTTTTTTGACCACCATTTTAAATAATTTAATTGACCAGTTATGTCATCTAATAGATAATTTAGTTGATCTGTTTTTCTCTAACTATTCCTTTAAGAACCCGTATTTTTTTCTTATAATTACATATGGTACTGTTATTTTTCCTTCAATTAATCTTCAAGTTCCTTCAGTTGGCATCAAAACTTTACTATCCTGTAAAAATTTGAAAGTATTTTAAATATGTCAACAAAAAATTCATTTACTCTTGATTTACATCAATCTTCACTTTTAGCTGGAGAGAAGTTACATGTATCATTTGGACAGGACATGCAATATAAGAACATTCCGACCAGAAGAATCAAATGTATTCAAGCTTGAGATAAGCTGCACTTAAAGGACAGTATGTTGTATATTATATGTGCAGTATACAAAAACGTTCCAATCAATGACCTGACTTTGAATGGTGAGCCATTTTGTAGAATGTCGTATATTTTGTCAGGAAAGTTGCATGTTAACTACTATGAATTGGATCATGTAATATACACAATCCCAGCTAAAGAAAAAGAAGTATTGTTTTGTTGTTGCCAGTGCATCTTTAAGGCTGTTGCCTCCCTCTCTGGTTTGCTTAGCTCACTGTGGCAATTCAGCAGTGGCATCTTTCAATGAAAACCCAAGATAAAGGAGCTTTGCACCACTTGAAAATTTTAGCACACAATTTAAATTGAACAAAATATATGCCAAGAAGAATTTTCACTGTAGGTTGTGAGCTTATTTAAGTACTGAGCCAGTTGTACTTGTGATAGTTTTTCCAAAACTTGTACTTGGCATATCAGTCACACAGAAAATTATTTTCTCTTTGGTGTCATAGCAAGGTTGCAATCCCACCGCTACTATTGTAGAAAACCTTTATGCTCTAAGCTCTGTTTCACCGATACTTTTGTTTGGATAATATCGCTTATATCCTCTTTTACTGGTATTGCAGCAAGTGGGTAAAAGACAACCATCTTTGATCTTTAGTTGTCCTCTACTGCAGTCCAGCTGAGTTTATCAACTTCTGAGTTATTTCCTCAGTCCCCCTTATCTTCCAGCCACCATCTCTTTGGGTTGTGAACCCTTGCTTCTAATTTCTCCATTCATCCATCTCTTTAATTATCTGTTCACTTGGCTTTCACATTGGCTAAATATTTGGATGGACAACCAAAAGTAATAAATCAACTCACCTCTGCCTGCTTAATATCCGTTGTGATGCCTTTACATTTAACTGAATTAGAACATACTACATTCTGTGGTGTAGATATTTCCCCTAAGCTCAATGAGTTGTGCCTGGATAGACATTTTCTAGCTATAAAATAAGGACAAAAGTCAATCTGTGCTTTTGTTGACTTGTATAAATTAGCTAGCCTCGGACCACCCAAAATTTATTTCTACATACTTGTACTTGCTAATGAACTAGCTCGTCTCTGAACTACACCTTTACCCTCCAGGTCTCTAATATTTCTTAAGCTAATTAATTGTGCCCCTCTTCACAATAAAACATGCATATAAATGCTACGGTT
The DNA here is from genome assembly GCA_964017045.1 of Omphiscola glabra. Taxonomy (NCBI): domain Eukaryota; kingdom Metazoa; phylum Mollusca; class Gastropoda; family Lymnaeidae; genus Omphiscola; species Omphiscola glabra. The sequence goes on along the minus strand of OZ024810.1, from coordinate 3,799,573 downwards.
GCTGATAGTAAAATATGAATAATCACTAAAAAAAAAAAAGTGTATTTTGCAACCTTGACATATTTTCTATAATAAACTCAGTGACTGATATAGCAATGGCCCCAAAGATCCTGGGAGCTGGGATTCACATTTAGATTTCAAGGCTGGTCAAACCGTCTTCTACATTGATCTAAAATCTAATTCATAACAAAATGTTCTTAATTTCCATAATATTGATGTCTAATTGAATGATAATCAATGAAAGCATTGAATGTCTCCTGTGACTTTAAGTCTTTTTTGCTACTGATGATTCTTTTTAAGGAAAAAAACAATCTGAAAATTATTTTTTTCTTTTGCATCAGCCAGGTTCAAGGGTAGTTCTAGTAGTTTAGCCCACCAGACTTGCAAGCAGAATAGAACTTTGTCTGGGGCACATTTTTAAAAGGTTTCAAAATTTATTTTTGTGCAGATTTTGGGCTCCACAATTGTAACATTGATTTTGTATCATTATAATGTATTGTCTAATGTTGCTCTTCTTCTTGCATTTGCCTATTCAGCGTTGCTAATTATCATTACCATACTTTTATGAAAGCATGAGGCTAAATTCCATATATTGCATCACAAAATATTTATTGACAGAATATTCTTTTCACAAAGTAAATAAATCTCCTAACTGGAGGAAACATAATTGTCATTGTCTTGTTATTTCATACACATAATTCACTCAGATTTGTTGGATATCTTTCACGATGCTATAAGATGTACATTAATCACATAAGGTGCCTTCACTCCACAAGATCCATCACTTCCTGTTTTTTTGTCCTTCTGGCATGACATATTCATATTTCTAATTTTCTGTTAATACTAAATTGTGAAAACAATACATTATACAAACCAATTCCATTATTTAAATATTTGAGCTGTTACACACGCCCACAATTTTTTTAGCACAATATATACGATAAAAAATGTTTACATTCTATGGCTTATGTGATTTTATCTTGATTGCTTTTCATCTTCATTATGTTCAATTTGTCTAGACAAAAAAAATCTGCTCTAACATTATCTTTGCCTTTAATTGCGTTGATGCCATATTGCCAGTCAGCTAAAATTAGTGACCATCTCTTAATTTTACTGTTGGTTAGTTTCTTTTTGTTTAATGCCATCAATGGTTTATGGTCAGTTAATAGTGTAAATGTTCTTCCTAAAAGATATTTAGTGGTTTAGTTAATGGCCAAACATTCTTTCTCAATCATCTCTGATTTGCTTAAGGCTCTGCTCAACTATAATAGAGGTTGCAGTGTATTATTTGTTTCTTGCATTAAATAGTCACCTTTGTTAGATGCATCTCTTATTAAAATAAATGTTTTGTTGAAATCAGGAGATATTAGTCTTTTGTTGCTTTGAAACATCTCCTTAATGAGATCTAATGATTTTTCACACTCTTGTGACCATATCATTTGCTTAGGATTAGATTTGTTTGATAATTGCCTGAATGGTGACATAATGTGTGAGACTTTAGGAATAAAATTTCTGTAATATTACATAATCCTAAGATACTTTTCACTTCTTTTTTATTTTTGGGAGTTCAATATTTTATCTTTGTTTATTTCAGTAGGTTTTATGAGACCCTGTCCTATTTTATAGCCTAAAAAATTGATATATTTGATTAGCACTGATAGTTCTTTTATTCCATTGCCTAATCGTTTGGTTTTTATTTATATTATGTTTGTGACCTTTGCAGCCGGTCCCTTGGCATAGAGAAATCTGTGATTTTGTTGGTTTTTAAAAAGTGGTTTGTGAAACATCCTACTCAAGTCCATGTGAGTACTTGGGTTTGGTATTGCACTATCATTGATTGTTTTTACATTGGAATTGCTGGTGTGAAATAATGGTTCTCATATATTAGAAACCCAAAAAACTGGCTCTTTTTCAAATATGACCAAGGACTATCAACAGCCTGCTTTGTCAAAAAGAAATAACAAGAGTAATACTATGGGAAGTGCAATATTGAACCCAAGTCCACTGCAATACGTGAAATAGGGACCCTAAGTCCAAGAATAATAAAATACATGTGCTTCAGTTTACACACCATCTAAAAAAACCAACAAAAAAATAAGAAACCAAAAGTAATTTTAATTCAATACTTCGAATTGCTTCAAAAAATCATTACTTATTGCTTTCATGCCACATAGATTGTGCATAAAATAAAAAGCAAAAGTCATTGAGTTGTAAGAAGTAAGTCATTGTTCCCATACGGTACTTCAATCAATAGTCGCATGAATGTTCATTTATAGGAGTTAAGTTTAGATAGTCATCTTCATCCTCATCACTACCTGCTGTTTGTTTGTCTTGTGGAACTGGCAATGACTCATAAAATGCTTTTGTTTCTTCGTCAAGGAGACTTTTTGCGGCTAAGGAAAGCAAGTCCTTCTTTTTAGCAGCCTTAATGCCAATGGGTTTGGCATATTTTTGCACAAGCTTTGGAGTGCATTGATTTTTCTTGAAACGTTTGATCGGATTTAATTTTGTCCATGGCTCCATTCGGCTGTGGGTGTATCGACACCATACTTCTTCAACATGGGCTGTCCAGATTTGTGTCCATGAAATCACTCATCTGTTGACTTTCACCATAAGAAAACCACATTACGTCCTTAAACATAAGGCTTTCCCCGTCAGAACATTTGAAAGTTGTCTTCAGTTTGGGATCGACAAGAGCCTTATTATCAAAGAACTTCTTATGATCTAAGAAAAGAACTTCAAATGGCTGGGAAAGCTTATCTTTCACAATGTCTTCCCAATGAGTTGGTCTCCTCACTTTCTCAACCTTCTTTCTTTTTTCTATATGAGAAAAGTCTCTATCATTCGGAAGGTACGTGTGTCCCCTGAAGAGAAAAATATGCTGTATGGATTTGTATACACCATCTTTAGCCAATTCAAACAAAAAGTTCATCACTGCCTTATTTTTGTTTTGGCTGGCGCAGCCATCTGAAAACAAGATGAGGTGATCAGCTCTGTGTGTTTCGTGCCTTTTCAATAGAGTTTCACGAAGGCAGGAGCCCCCCTCCCTGCCTCTGCCTCACTCCACATATGCATAATTCCGTCTTCAGTTTTTGCATCATGCAATCCAAAGGTGTACGTCCATAACATACACGAGTAAAACATATCTCCAGCACTTAAAGTAGGAGTAGGAAGGTTCTGTTGAAAGTCAAAAGTGTATACTTCCAATGTATCATCTGTCTTTGATTTTTGTTCATACCATTTTTGTTTTATAGCCAGAATCAGCCCTCATTTGATGCAGGTCTCGTTCTTGTATGCGTTTCTTTTTGTCGATATCGCCTTCTGCTTTGAGAAGGATGCCATATTTGTCACACGAAGGGCAAGTAAGGTTGAAGCAGTTGTTGAAAATGTGCAAGTAGTACTTGTACTTGACAATGGGCTTCATGGATTTCTTGTCAGTGCGATAAAGTATGCGTTGAGCTGGCTCATTTTCTTGTAAGTACAATAACCACAGTACAATAACCACATTCTTTTGACATTCAAACGTTCATCCAGATATCGCCTGTTCAAATTGTTTTGTCTTGAGTAGTGGGGTTCACGTTTATCTAGTATTTCGTTTGAAATGCAGTTGTGATTGCCATGGTGTCCACGTTGATCTGGGATTGGTAAAGCTATTCCGGGCGTCCGAACCCTTTTTGCTCTGGTTAGTCCAATACCATCCATCAACATGAAATAAAACATACTTTGACCTTGATGGTTTCTGGTTTGACACATATGTCCATTTCAAGGACCCTTTGCCTGTTCTTTTTGCTCCGTTTCTGGGTCTACATCTTTTGGGTGGAATACTGTTTACACAAGCTCCTAGATAAGCATCTTGAAGCTGTGCATTTTCCAGGTCATTGAATGCTTTCATAATTATTCCACGTTGAGTTTCATTTACTCTATCAAAACATTTCAACCTGCAACGGCAATCAGGACTTGTCTTTCTTGCTGATTTGATATTTCCACCCTTTTGTTGTGTATTCCTCTCCTCTGTTAACCTTTCTCTTTTTTATGTTTCTTTTCCATTGATCAGGATTTCTTTGTCTTTTCTTAAACTTTGTTTGTGTTTGTAATGTTTCTTCCTGCCGACGAGGTGCAGAAGTAGAAGGCTGGGTTTCATTTTGAGAAGAGGATGTGCTGTCGATGATGGCAGTGACTTGTACATTAGCAGCCACCAAAAAGCTGCTTTGAGCAAAGGATGTATCTGCAGACTGTATGTAATCAGGATCATTTTCTATATCATCAATAGCATCATCCATGCTTTCGTTGTCTGATTCTTCGTGTTCGTCGTCGGCTAAACATTTTTTTTGGTGAAAACGTTCTGTTGCTGACTTAACAGTTTCAATATCCAAGCTTGGCATTACTGATGCTATACCGTTATCACTATCATTGCTGTCTTCTATTTCATCATCTTCTACAAACAGCAATTCATTCAGAAGTCTTAAACCTTCTTCAGCGTTCATGATGATTTTGCTTTAGATCTAGATGAAAAGACATAAAAAAAAATTCAATTACAGCGCTTTGAGATGGAGAGTTGATGATGATGATGGTGGTGGTGGTGGTGGTCATGAGGATGATGATAATGATAGAAACATTGTAAACCTAGAAAAGTATGTTCTGTTTAAGCATACTCCAAGATTGGACTTAGGTTCGGGAGTGCACTGAAAATCTTACTTTTAAATTGGAATAACTCGCTTAATTCGTCACCAGCCCAGCACACTATCTCTTGGGTTTAACATGATTGTCTCCCTCAGATTTTAATGAAACTGCCCCAAGCTCATTTTTTTTTAAATGTGACTTAGGTGTGATGTTGAAATGACCCCTTCAATTAACAATGAACATAATTGTGAAGATAATTATTGACAATTTTTTTATAGACATTATGAGAACAGTTAAATATATCAGGCGAGTTTTCAATTTTATTTAGTGCATTTAAGTTTAAAGATATCCTATTTATAGGTGAATTTTACGCCGAGTTCGTTTTATTAAAAGGTAAGGATAGAAAATAACTCTCTCTAATAAAGTAGGATGGCACTCTTATATTGAATTGTTTTAATTGATCAGAGCAATCAATTTTGTTATTAAAAAATTTCCAGGCAAAATTTATGTCAAGAAAAATCCAAATTACATACAATTACAAATTGTACAATATTAGCGAAATTGCATATAGTTGACGTATAGTTATATTATTCAAGTTTAAAAATTATCAGTTTATTTAATATACAAACAAACTTTTTCTTTTCTTGTTCAACTAAAAAATATTTCAGAGTTGGTACCTTGGACACTGGACTGTCAGTTTTGGTATCACCCACACATACTTGTAGCATCAATACACATGCTCTGCATTCTGTCTGCTGGACGACACTAAAGCAACCTCATACCGACATTTTACGCATGCGTTAAATTTGAAGGTAATGCAGTCGCTTTCGCGGTAAAAAAATTTAACGAGTACGTTAATAAAATATATGAATTAAAATACATTATTTATTGAACTTCAAATATATTAAATAAAAAACTATATTAAATCTAAGTTTTTATTAATATATTATTAAAGTTTATATTACCTCATTAAATATTTTACTCAATTTTTTACTTAAATCTATTATAATAAAATTTTTAGAATATTACAAAATATTTTGTGACAAAAATTAGGTAGTAGGCAAATAAAAAAAAAATATTTTATAATAAAATGTATATTTTATTCACTAGGTTCAATTACTACTTACTAGAAGAACGTACAAGAAACTTGTAAGAGTAAGTAACTTGTACAGTTAAAAGTTATAAAATAATGTAATGCCTATACTTCACTAAAAAAATAATAATAAAGTCATTAAAATTCATAAGTACTGCAAACAAAGTAAGATTAACATGCGACAGATATTTTATCGTCTTTATTATTTTTTTCCTGACGTAACAAATCTTATGATTACTTGCGGCAAAAATGTGCATATCGGTAAATAAACAGGCGATACTATCGAATTCACGGGTCGTAACGATCCATCAGAATTCCACCACAGAGTTATATATGGCTCTCTCACTCAGATTACAAACAAATTTAGGGCATGCGCAAAATCTCTGTATGAGGTTGCTTTTAGTGTCGTCTCTGTCTGTTCTATTAATAGAATCGCCTTTGTCTCTTACTGCTCCCCTAGTCTCACTCCAAGCAACTCACAGTAATGCACTGCGCGCTCGTGTGACTATCTGACTTGACCACAGTTTAAATATTTTTTACTTCAAAAACAATAATAAATTATTTGGAATCAAAAAGGAATGATACAAAATAAAATTTAATTCTCAAAAATCAAAAATAAATTATTGTAATTCAAGAATAAATCCTTCAAAACAATAATAAATTATCAGCTGATTCTCTGTCTTCCTTTTCTTTTAGAGCATTCCGTGCTGCTAACCTTTCTTTAATTTTTAAATTCCTAATTTTTCTGCTTTTTTAAAATAATTTAAGGTATTCTGCCATATTTAAATTTTTATATTTATTTCTAGTAGTGGTATATATGTGACTGGTTTTGGCTTTTACACTAAGGTACTATGAAAATTATTGACACAATCAATTGAATCAAAGTTATTAAAATATTATATTACAATAATCAAAATTTGTATACACAAATAGTGTGAAACTGGTAATCAATTTATATCAATATATGTTTTATCTTGACACTAATACAAAATGTAAAAAAATTAAACACAATTATGATACAAATAATAATTGTTTACAAACAAAACACCACGAATAGAGATATTTATAAGTGTCTATATTATACAAACAAGACAACAGATACAATAGTGATGCTTAAAATTACAGACCACAGATAGAATTCTTAAGACAGGAGTATATACAATATAAATAACAGGGACGTGACAAACAAAATACACTCCCCCCCTCCCTTTTTTTTTAGTGGGTACAAAACATATGGATTGTATTCTATTTCTATAAATATAAAATTGAAACAAGGCTGTATTATTAATTTTAAATGTTGCTTTTTATCTGATAAAGAGTTTAAATATGGCTGAAAAAGACTTCAAATAGTCTGTGCTTGGGTTGTCCAACTTATCATTGGGAGAAGAAGCTTCAAGTAAAAATCTAAATACCGATAGTTATAAACAATTTTTTAAAGATAATTTTGATTATGAAGCTGTGAATAAATTTTAAAAAAAACTTGCTTCTTATTCAAAATATTTTTCAAATTTGTATTGTGTGATGAATATTAGATAGAATGACATGAGCTGAACTAGCTCAGTCCACTCATCCTTGAGTTTGGACACCTAATTCTCAAATACTGGCTATTGCCAATTTAAAAATAAATTATGCCTAACGATCTTTAGAGATTGAGTTTTGATAAGGTGATGCTATGTTATAGAATCAAGCAACTATCAACGGATAGTGGAAGAAGCACTTGGCACAGTACGATTAAGCAAAGACATTGCTACCGATATTTCCATCTGATAAGGAGCTTGTGAGTATTATTTCTGTCAATTGTTAAGCAATTCAATCATGGATATTTCCTATATAAAATTGTAATTCCAGTCCAAACGTACCTGTAATATATTTAAAACAATGTGGTCTTAGTTATTCCACAGCAGGGGAACTCAGTGATAGTCATTGTGCACCTGACAAGCCACACTTCAAAGAGTGCTTATTTCAAGGCTCTGGACAAACAAAGGTCAGCACCTAATGAATACACTAAATATTGAATACACTTTAAACAGCATGTGGTAGGGATGAGACAAATGATTTTATTAACTTAATGTAATGGAGGGCTTCTGTAAGTTTTCTCAATAAAATGGAGGGAGTGTGCAATTTTAGGCCTTAATAATTAACAATTGTCTGATAAAACTTACAATAAGTCAAAAACAGTAAAGATATCCCAATGTAACCACCGTTAATTTTTACGAATTATGCATTTTTAAGTTGTCAATTTTTTTTTTTGCGCCTTTCTTATAAAATAACAATAACTAAGTGTGGTGAATTTAAGTACTGTATGGAAATTCAGATCTGCTCCATGCTAGCAATAAGGTCAGAATAAGTGGGGAACATTTGATTAAATTTTACCCATTACAAAATATTTTTAAGTAGGCTATTTTGACTTAATGATTTTATTTATTAAAGTAAACTTTGTAAAAGTTTAGCTGATGAAATTCAGCTATGGTGATCCAATTGTATATCCTATCTTAATTATTATTATAAATTTGACTGCACCAGGCACATTAAGTTGAGAAATTTCCCATTGAGTGTAATATAATACAAACAAACAACAGTAAATACAACAAAAATTGATTTGAAGAAAAAATGTACACAAATAGAATGATCATGGACCCTCAAAATAGAAGAAAATCAATAAAAATGACCAAATCTGCAAACATTACTTGATCATTCTCATGTCACCAGGGATGTGTCAACAAAACCTGCATGCATCATGATGAGGCAGTGATGTACAGAACAAACAAAGAACATGTTATCTTGATACAAGATCTGGTAGGTTGACTTCTTAAATCATTGTCATTTTCACTTACCTGGATAGATCAGACCTGTTAACTCATATTGTTTTTGGATGTCAAAATCATCAGATGGAAGTCTCATTTAAGTGACTTCATTTTCATGATTTTCATGACGTTAAGTCTTTCAACGTTCGGCATTGAATGGATCTAGACATACTGACTGGGGGTAAGATTGTTGCTTCATGTTTTCACCCCATGTCAGACATTTTTTTTAAACAACTAAGCATTAACCTATAATAAAAAAACATGCATTAAAAATAGAAAATTGAACAACTTTTTAAAATTTCTGATTGAGTCAATTGAGAAAAACAGTAGATGAACCTGGCACAAGTGATAACCAGTTGTTTCCCTAGTTCTGCCACTGTCCATCTTAATACCATCAATCAAGTACTGGAGACATTGTTTTATTCCAGTCATTGGACTCAACATGTGTTGACTGCTGTATAGGCTGGATCTGCCAGAGAGTGTGTCTGGCTGCCTGCATTTAGTAGCTGCAGTCAAAAGTTGTTCTAGGACAGGATGGTTTTGGGCTGGAGAGTCTGAGGCATCGGTCGGCTAAGCACTTTTCATGATCAGAAAGCTATTGATTATTGAAAGCTCTAAGAGGTACCAGAACAGACCTCTACCACTTGGTATTTGATCAGCCCACGGGATAATAGGCACAATGGTCACCACTGGGTCAAAATTGGTGTTAACCATTAAAACTTTCTGCTTAAACTTTGGTAGAGGCCAGCCTCTTCTGTTTAGAATTTGGAGAGGCCGGCCTCTTCTGTTTAGACTTTGGTAGAGGCCGGCCTTTTCTGTTGGGCCTAATGGTTGCATAGCTTTATGATTTTCTCTTGATGAGGTCCTCTACAAGTTTTGGAGAGGATTAGATGTAGAAAAATGTATGAATCCATCATTACTACATAACTACATTATATCCCAGTCTGAGTGATTGTAACTTTTGCCAGTATAAATTTAATCAAGAATAAACATAATATGCGCAGCAACAAATTTTGTTGCTCCATGGAGTTGCCTCATCTGCTGACAGCTGTTGTTGTATACACTGTTTGGCACTTATTCCTATGGTCTAGTAGTGGTTTCACTTTGTATAGGTGATCATAGTTCACACTATTCTTGGCCGGAGTATATGGCTGTTGGTGATATCAAAATAATGTCTTATTTTTTCATATTGGGTGAGCCTTATAACAACTGCAGGAACCCTCCAAAGTTTGTCACTGGGCCAAATTAGTTGTGGGGAATTTATGTAACCCAAACATATTTATATACAAGAATTTGTAAATATCCTTATTGGTAATTAGTAACAGCCTTCCACTGGGTGTCTTCTTTAACCCTTTCACCCTTAAGCCAATACTGAACCACACACAGTCTTTCCTTGATTTTACGGAGTTTATAACTCCATAAAATTTGCAAAATATATTTTTTTAAAAATACACCAAAAAAACCTATTGAAGTCAAACTTTGGAAAATAAAAGAAATAATAATAGAAAAAACCCTAAAAAAACAATGAAAGAAGTTGACTTGCTGGCGACAGAAGTTGGCATCAAGGTTGCATGGAATTTTGAGAATGTGCCCTCTTTATCTTTCCAAATTGTTTCTTGACTGAACAGAAGTTTATTCCCAACCATGCTTATCAGGTGATGCTCAGGCAAATCAGCAGTCCCTACTCCTTGAGAAGCTGGTAGACTTATTTTTTCTTCCGGCTGATGTTGCCTTTTAGGAAAGATGAGCCAAGGCTTAAGGGATAGTCCTTATGAGACAGCATTTTGTTTTTTGGATGTGGTCTGTGAGAATTGGATTACAGGATCCAACTGTTGATTGAGATTTTCTTTCTACTGGATAGTAGGTACACAATTGATCCAATTTGTCCACACCCCCCCCCCCCCCAAATGGATTTGTTGTACACATCCACAACAGTAGGAAAAGTCACATCCTACTGACCTCCTGGGGAACGACGTGAAACTATGGAAGACCCTGGAACAGTGTTAGTGCTTAGCAGCGTAACACATCTTTTGTCCTTCCAGACTGGTGACAAGATTTCCATATTGACTGACTTGGATTTCTCCTTTTTTCATCTTTTTTATTTTTGAGGGTTTTAATTCATATGACCATCCTTTTCTATTGGGTCTTATGGTTGAGTATATTTGCCAAGAGATCATGTGCTAATTGTTTGGGTGAGAAAAAAATATTAAAGAAGTGGTGATAATTATCTAAAAATCTTTCCCCAGCTTTGTAACAACATAGTGCCCACTTTCACCTTCCCTCAGTATAAATATTAAAATCAAGATGAATCAGCAGCACACCAAACCTTAATACCCCAGGGGTTAGGTTTTCCTTTGTAGCCTCATCAAAACTTGTTTTTGCCTGCTGTAAAACAGGAGGCTGAATGAGCTTTTATGAGTTCTATAAGTGTTCTTACTGAAGGGGGTTATTCTTGAAGGATTCAGAGATGAGTCACTTAGATGGAGGTATTGTGACATCTTCTCGTAGCGTGATTTGCTCATACATGAACGCCCATGGAGTTAGAAAAATAACAGGATTGTAAACATATTTTGTTAAATGGATAGATCTCAGCTTATTCTAAAAGTGCAATTTGATATGTTAGCAATTTAAGTGGATATATTAGATACTACCATTATATAATGTTTCAATGTAAGGATTTTTAATCTTTTTTCTTTCGCCTCTTTGCCTCAGAATAGCAGCCGATCTTCATCGACATCCCACAAGAGTCCTCCAGGCCGATCTTGAGCCAATCTCTCCAGTGTTCCTCGTTTTTACTTTCAAAACAGTTTTAATCCAGTAAATATTACATACTTTGGAAGAAACATTTTCACTCAACTTCTTACAATAAATAAAATGCTAAAAGTTTGATATCAGTTATTTCATTTGTTTATTGTAAATGAAAGTGAAAGCGCGCCTGACCCCCCCCCCCCCTTTTTTTCTTCTTCAAGCTTATAAAAAAAGCAATTCACCATTTTTTTTTAAAGTCACCCTTTACAGAAAAATCACCATTTTTTAAGTCACCATTTACAGCAGGTCACCCTTTACAGAAAAATCACAATTTTTTAAGTCACCATTTGCAGCAAGTCACCCTTTACAGAAAAATCACAATTTTTTAAGTCACCCTTTACAGCAAGTCCTTTACAGAAAAATCACAATTTTTTTGAAGTCACCATTTACAGCAAGTCACCCTTTACAGAAAAATCACAATTTTTTAAGTCACCCTTTACAGCAAGTCACCCTTTACAGAAAAATCACAATTTTTAAAGTCACCATTTACAGCAGGTCACCCTTTACAGAAAAATCACCATTTTTTTGAAGTCACCCTTTACAGCAAGCCCCTCAGTCCCCTACCCTCAGCCCTCCCACCCTCGTCCCTCCCCCCTCCCTTGTCCCTCCCCTAAGCCCTCCCACCCTCCCCTCAGCCCTCCCACCCTCCCCTCAGCCCTCCCTCCCTCCCCTCAGCCCTCCCACCCTCGTCCCTCCCCTCAGCCCTCCCACCCTCGTCCCCACCCTCAGTCTCCCCCCACACTCTTCCCTCCCCTCACGTTTCCCCCCCCATTGCCCTGTGTTTTTACTTCAATACTAAAATATTTTTTTAAATGTGACAATGAGATGAAAACATGTTTGCAATAATCCTGTCATATCCATCATGAAGCATATTTACCACATGAAGCAACTTATAGTACCAGTAGAATTTTAGGTAATTATCACGACTACATACAAATAATTTTAAGTAATCACATCAATCACAATCTTCATAGAAGCACAAAAATTAAATATGTTCATAAAAAGTGGGTCCGTTCCATTTGTTGCACCAAGTTGCAGTCCCAAATGAAAGTAGAACAGAAAATTCATGTTCTGTAATATGATAACATATTTTGTTTTTAAAAATGACATTAAAAATTCATTAATAAATCGATAATATGATGCATTATTTACAATGTTACCAATTAATTCAATATTTATCAATGAATGGCATAGTTGGAAAATAGTTAGGAAAACGTGAGGTATTGAAATGTAGTTCTAATCTTACCTCATTTTGGAAAAATAATAGGCCTTAATTAAATTTAAAAAAAAACATAATGAACAATGGATGCTACAACGAAGAAGAGATGTTTGGTTAAATGTGTGGTGTAGGTTTCGAATGTTCTTGGTGTAAATAAAGTATGACCTTCCCAAATGAGTTATGTCATCATTTCCAAATGAGTTATGGAATTCTAATAAGAAAGTTAGCATCATATGTCCATAATTTCACTAAAACGTATTGAATTGTCATTTAAGCTTTCTTCAGTTTCATGAACTTGATCAATATTTTGAAGTATGATAGTGATATGATAATTGCCAAATGGGAAAAAACAAACCATGCACTGGATTACAAAATGTAGCAATAAATAAATCCCCTTTGTTACATATTGGAACTCACTTGAAAAGACATGTTATCAATGCAGCAATAAATAAACACATCTAAATAAAAGTTAAATTGTAAAAGACATCCTATACTACCGGTACTGATGTGTAAGGTTTCCTAACAAGCATGATGAAACTTGTACCAGTACATAATCATGGATGTGTTGTAGTGGTGTAAATCATGGAAGTATCTCAGTTGCCTACAGCGATAGACGTATCTCAACTCAGTTCACAATCATGGATTTATCTTAGAAATAATCCGTCATGGATGTATGTTAGTACAGCAAATCGTTTCTCAGCAATGACATCTATATAGAACGAGGATTTAAAAACATGTCAAATAAATAATTTAATACCTTTTAAAATGGTATACTATACTAGATTAACTGAAAATCCAAAATAAAAAGGAATTTATACTATTGAAATGGCTATAAATTACATATGGCAAATGACACCTAACTTTTTAAATATAACTACTGGGTATACTATAACTTGCATTAGTTGCATTGGTAATTTTATTACCGGTATCCCATACGTACCCAATATAAATGATATAATAATGTAAAACTATAAACTTAATTACAACTCTCCTGAGCAAAATGTAAACATATACATAAGGCACAGTAAAGACAGATGAAATCCATGAAGTAATCTTAGACCCATCATGAGGCAATTTCAATACCCCTATTCAATTTGACTAGAAAAATGTCTTCCATGACAACCTCATTAACAGGCAATTATACCCTCCCCTGAAATATTAATTTACAAATGTATATTTACCTTATTCTAAATAAATTTCTGTATGAGTATGAATAAAATACAGCAATGATCTTTGTGGTACACAATCATGGACGCAATCAGTGGTACACAGTCATGGATGTATCTTAGTGGTACAGTCATGGATATATCTCAGAGGAACCCAATCATAGAATCATGGAGGTCTCTCAGTAGTTAGCAATCATGGGTGTATCTCAGTGTTTCACAAACATTGGGGTTTGTCAGATGTACACAATTATGGATGTACTGGTATCTCATTGGTATACAATCATGGATGTACTCATACCCATTCATCGATGCTTCTTAGTGGTACCCAATCTTGGTTGTACTGGTACCTCAGTCTCAGTGATGATCTCTACAAAAAAATGAGAATTGTTAAAAACATTTAATAAACATAATTTAATATGGTATCATTTTAAATGGTATGATTTTAAAAATACTCATCAAAATGGAACTCATTATTTCGGGAAATCGAGTGACTAAGCCTCAAGGGGTGACTTTGCCTATTAAAAAGTTTTTGAGAAAGTTGTTTTTCATGAATTTCTAGAGTTCTTTCCCCTACATTTGTAACCTGCATTTAACTGTTGGAGCTCTTAGATTCTGGACATGGATATTTTGATAATTTCAGTGAGTTGAAACTTTCATTTCAAGTTTCAAGGTATTATATTATAATTTATTGCCCTATCCATTTAATTTGGATATATTTCTAAGATAAAAATGCTCATTATGTTGTTTGTTAAATTTAAGTTTAATAATTACCGTACATTCAATTACTTAATTGCTTTTCTTTCTTCCACAGCATGGGGCAAAGTAAATTTTTATTAATTTTTCTCTTTGTTTTTGCTTTTCAAGATCATCATGCCATGGATTAACAAGAGAATGCCTATTAACAGAAACCATAGAGACTATCCTGAAGACTCAGTTTAATTTACTTTAATGATAAAGATAATTTGTAAAAGAAAATCTACTACTACTACTAGTAACTATTACGCCTACAGAAAGTCATATAAAAGTGAAAGTCACCATCCACTTAATTACAAGAAAACATTTAGGGGGGAAGCTCTCTGTCAAGAGAATTAAAGTAGTAAAACACCTAAAACATGATCAGACCTCAAATGCCAAAAACAATGACGAATGTTTGCCTTGAAAGAAAAAGATCTCAGAGAATCATTTTGCTGTGAACTTGTGATATTATTATCTTTCATTAAAATAAAATATGATAAAAAAGTGAATGAAGAAAAGAATATGACTTATTTGTTTGTATTTATACATTCTACATGTATTGTGCAGTCTTTCATTTTAAAAGTAAAAGGACAAAGACACCCCATTTTTCTTTGGGTTGAAAAATCTTTAAAAAACCTTAATAATTGTTAGGAACTGACTTAAGTTTGAATGTATATTTTTATTTTTAGCTCAAAACAGTTCTTCTGAGATTTGTTTTCATTAGGGACTGGTTCCATTCTTATTCTATTATTTGTAAGGTAAGATACATATATGCATATATAAAGATAGATATATATAAAATTTAATTTTTAATTATATGAATGTTATTTGTTGTGCTTATGAAGGTATTTGCCATTTGTTTGAATTTATATTTTGTATAACCATTTCTAAAGCCTAACATATATTGTTTAATTTAGGGTACATAAAATTTCTCATTGATTCTCACAGACTAAAAATTTGCTAGTTCACACAGTGAGTGGAAGAGTAATCAACAGTTCCCTTTCAACATCAGATTATGTACATAGTGTACATTGTGTGAATCAAGTTTTGGATTGCATAAGTCCAACCCTATCATCTTTTGGACATAATAAAAATAAGACATTGTGTGCTGGTTCAGTGCAGGAAGTAACTAATGAATCTAATATTGATTTGTATGCTTTTCTTAATTTGATTCAGTTCATAGTTGTCTTTGTTCTATGGAAATGGAAGTGTTGACAAATATCATTTAAAAAAGAAGATGGACAATTTGATGAAACATTACAAAAATGAACCATTATTAATGTCAAACCAAGACACCGTGAACTCATAATGAGTCAAATATTTAGTGTTGATATTGTCTCTAATCATAACAACAAAGAAAATGATATTTCTTGTCTTGTGAAGTGCATGAACTGAAATTAAATGTAGAAAAGTAATTGAACAAGAAACGTTATTAATCAAAACTAAGAATTGTTATCCAAGTTTTTCAAAAAGAAAATTCATATTTTTCAATTTAGTTAGACCAGCTGAATGAGCAAATGTTTTTCTAATTAAGGAGTGTTAAAATACTTTGTATATATAAGCAGGACAATTTTGGTTATCTATTTTCTTAAAGTTGATTTTTTGGGGTGCATAATTTTGTGTGTGTTCTGCCATACTTGAAGTATGTATAAATAAATGTAGGCTGGTTAACTGACTGTTTGGCCTAGTTTATGACTCATTTTTTACTTCATGTAAACCCATGCACTTTTAAAACAATTAAAAAAAAATTATTTTATGTGTACCCAGGCTATTTAAGTACATATTCCTTTAGTTCCCTACAATTTGATATGATAATCATGTATGCTTATGATAATCATGTATGCTTTTTTGTGATTTTTAAAAAAAATTTGTTTTTTTACCTCCCTTTTTAAGTTTTCAAAATGTGAGGAAACGCCATTTTCATTTCAAATAAAAATTAATGAATTAATTATTTTTTATCTTTGGAAAAAAAATTGAGTCTGTTCTCTATATAATTTGGTATGTGTTGAGTGTAAGTGAGTGGGTTTAAGGGATTTACTTTAACAGATATAAATATAACCACCCAAAAATGGCATAATACTAAATTAAATAACTTTTTTAGTACAGGGTAATTCAGTAATATGAGCAAGTTTGGTATCCACGTTCTTAGAATCATGAGTTCTTGACACAACACTATAAAATAAAGCTATAGGACTGTTTATCAGTGAACAACCAAAAATCAAAATACATGACTATGATAAGAGAAGAACAGACAGATGAAGCCATTAAAACTAGAAACCAGTTTGAATCAAATACCTAAGATCTTTATAAAATGAAAGAAACGAATTACTAACAGAAATAAAAGAAAGAATATCAGCCGGAAACAGGGCATACTTCAGTAGTCAGAAAATACTCAAAAGTAAAAACATTACAATTACAAGAGAAAACAAAGAAAGCTATTTATAAAACTGTAATCATACCAGTTGTAACATATGCAAGTGAAACTTGGCCCCCTATTAAAAAACGGCAGAAAACCTATTGTAGAGGAAAGTTCTCAGGAAAATATATGGACCAACAAATGATGAATATGGATGGAGAATACAAAACAACCATGAATTGTTAAGTCTATATCAGGATCCCACGATAGTAGCAGAAATGACAAAAGGTCAGGCTACGTTGGGCTGGACACAGAAAGAATGCCAAATGACAGAGGAGTGAAGAGGGTGCATCACCAAAAGCCCAGAGGAAAACGCCTCAAAGGCATACCTAGGCTTAGCTAGGTGGATGATGTGGAAAAGATCTACACAGCTGGGAATCCAAGCATGGAAAAGAAAAGCATTAGTTTGGTCCGAGTGTAAGGAAGTAGTGAGGCAAGCCAAAACCCTAATTGTTGAAATTTATTCATAAAGGCAAAGTCACCCCGTTTCACTGTATTTAAATAACCAATTTCTCTTCAGATAATTTTGATTGAATTAATTGAAGGACAGAGATAAATTAAAAATTGACCAAAACTATTCAACACGGGACAGTACAATTTTACTTACCACTCATTCAGTGTCTGGGTTTGGCGTAACCTTGGATAAATTTCCCATTGCACAAGGTGGATAAGTTTCCCCTTGCACCAGGTGGATAAGTTTCACAGCAAGCGTTGGATAACTTTCCCATTGCACAAGGTGGATAAGTTTCCCATTGCACCATGGGCCAGTGCAAGACCTTACATTGGAAATAAAATAATGTTTAATCTGTGACTGTAGACAACCAATTCATTAAAATTAAATGTAAGTGTTCTAAGTTTGATCGTTTTTATTTTTAAAAACTTATTTTCTAATGGATCTTTGTGAAAAAATTAAAAATATTCAAATGCATTTTGTTTTATTTATTTACCCTTCTTTATAACTCAAGTCTTTTTACATAAGGAATACAGGTATTAAGAAATGTTTAGAGGTTGAAAAGGATTTTTTTCTATTATAAATTATTTGCTAATTCAGACTATTGGTGCCATTAGAGATACATTTAGGGTTCAGGTTAGGTTTAGGGATACATTTAGGGTTCAGGTTAGGTTTAGTGACAGTGAATTATAAAAGTTCACGGTCGTGGAACCAAAATGAATTGGAATTATAAAGTTTTAATTAAGGTATTATTCTGTCATTATATTTTCTTAAATTATGTTTTGCATTTTAAATCTAAAAAGTAATTCTAATTATAATGTAATATTTGTGTAATTATGTTTGTGAAAAAAAAGTCTGTGATGCCATACATGTTTTCTGTATTGTGAAAGTAATATTTGACGTATTATGTGCTCCTTGTTTTGGTATTGCTTTTAGTGTTATGGCACTGTCTATATCTAGTGTGTGATTTGTTGAAGTGTAGATTTAGTCTGCAAGATTGTGTTGCATGTCAGATATAAATGTTGTTTGGTCTCATCAGCCCCTGTCCTGCAGAGTGGACATTTTATGTGCGTCAGTCTGTCCTTTTATGGTCTTGATGAGACTGGTGTCATGTTGTATATGAGGCCATAATTTATTTCTTTGTCTTTATTTTGTATTTCTTTAATGACCATTTAATGTGTGTATTTTTAAATATATTCTCAGTGTTTATTGTTCCATAAATATCCTGTTGTAAAGTGGTGTTGCTTGTCTCTTTATTTAAATATGTGTACATTTCTTTGGTTATTTGGTGTATAAGAGTTTCTGTGTCGTTCAATGCTTGGATGCATGCCATGTGAAATTATGGTTGTTTTCTCCCTTATTGTTAATTCATATCTTTTGTTGTCAACAACTGTGCCATGATAATTCTATTAAAAATAATAATACTATTGTCTCAGCCTGTTGGGATGGGTATTCCTTTGTTTAATGCATTTTAAGAAATTTTAATTTTAATGTATTTTCTACTTTTTCATTTTAGTTTTTTCCCACTTTTTTTTTACTCTTCTTTAATACAAAGTCTTTTTAAGAACAACAAAAAAGAAAATACCAACTTCCATCAAGAGGATAGCAGTTATGTTGCTTGAAACAGTCCCAAGAAGTAAGGCAGAAGTAAATTTTGTTATAAGCGCACACCCACACACACACCCCCTCCCTCATTAACTTCATTAAATACTGTACCGTATGTGAATAAATTCAATCTTATCAAGATCTTTTTATCAATTTGGAAACATCAATTTGTCTAGGAGTATGATCATACATATAAGGGTAGATAGAATTTGAAATTGTAAACAACTGGTTACAATTTTAAAAATGCTGATGGAGAATTTATTTTAAATTTAAAGTTAAGGGCTTTCTTTCAGAAAAAAAAATGACCCAAAAAGTTAACAATTAAATTAAATTCTTGTTGGAATGTAAAAAAGGGATTTTAAAACTTTTTACTTGTTGAAAATTCAATTACCGGTAATTAATATTGATTGCCATCATAACCAAGATGATCCACATACTCTAAGGCTGTGGTTCTCCACTTTCCTAATGCCACGCCCCTATAATACAGTTCTTCATGTTGTGATGACCCCTAACCATACAATAATTTTCTTTGCTACCGTACTTAATAAATATGTGTTTTCTGATGGTCTTAGACATCCCCTCTGTAAGGGTAGTTCGACCCACAGGTTGAGAACAGCTGCTCTAAGGGATGTACTTAAAATAACTGTAATGCAAGCAATACAACTACGACATGATTGTTGGTTTCAAAAGATAAAAAAGGATCCACCAATACAGATACCGGTAACATACACATACAATACAAAGGTCATATTTTTGTTTTATAGAATTTCCAGACAAGTGAAAATGTAACAAGAATTAGTGATTTTTTAAATAAGCATCTTCATCTGCGTAGTAGATTTCTGCAATGGGCAACTTTAAATTCAACGCAGCTAAACTTTTTAACTGATCCGTACCAGTATTTTACAAAATTGTATGCCAGTAATAACTAGTACCGGTATAAAATACCAATCAAAAATGAAAATTTCCATCATGAGTGAAAAGGCTTGTCAGGGGAGTTTGACTATCTACTTCCTACACTTGTCAGGGGAGTTTGACTATCTACTTCCTACACTTGTCAAGGGAGTTTGACTATCTACTTCCTATATTTATATTTGATGCTGAACAATTATAAAACATACACACAGGTCATTGAAATATACTTTTTTAAAAGATGATAAATGCACACACATATGATATACATATAAGAATTGACTTGACACACTGTGTCTAGTATCTTGTACAGCACTGCCTGAGTTGATAGTTTAAAATTTGAGAGATAATTTTATATACAATTATGGAATTAGCCTCGCTAAATACTGAGAATTTAAATTTAAGACATTGTTTCCCAACCTTTTCTATATGCTGCACCCCCCACTAATTGTTTGACTAAGCCACACACCTATGAAACAGCTAACAGACTTGTATTGTTTTTCTATTGCATTACAAAGGGAAATGTTGGATCCCATTATGACTTATTACATAAAACATGTTAGAGAAGAAGTTTCAATACAACTATCTGAACATTATTATCACAACCTAAAAGTCAACAGGTCCTCCTTTTACTTGCACCCACTGTAATGCCGCCTCACACCCTTAATGTAAACTTAATGGTTTGTCTGTCAAATGATACAGTAATTAATTCTAAGTTAAGGGACGCAGAAGATTAATAATATTTTTTAAAATAACAAAAAAATTTTCATAATAAAAATAGAACTTGCAATAATTCTCTTCAAAAGAGATGAGAACTATTGTTAGGTATAGAACCAATGAGTTTAAGGTCAGACTTGAATGTTAGATGTAAATCAGATTAATGTTAGTTTTGAATCAACAAACAACATATTAGTACCAGTAATGTGAAGGTTATTTATTTAATACTATTGAACATTTGTGTTTACAGAAGTTAGCAGCGAAAGTGTTGCCCATTCAGTGGCCAGCCTAGAGCTTTGACTGTCATGTCTTGAGAACAGCCGGCCAAGTCAGCAGAGAAATTGTGTTGTCCATTCAGTGGCCAGCCAAGAGCTTTGACTTTGACTGTCATGTCATGGGAACAACCGGCCAAGTCAGCAGAGAAATTGTGTTGTCCATTCAGTGGCCAGCCAAGAGCTTTGACTTTGACTGTCATGGGAACAACCGGCCAAGTCAGCACTCACCAACCTGGAAGTGAAGAGTTCAAACCAAATGATCACAGCTCCACATGTTTTAATCATATACCTCCATAGAGTTAAAAAATATATTGAAAATTTTAACCGTCCCTTTAAAAACTTACATAAGATACAATAACAGCTGAATCAAATGAATAACTTAAAGCAGCAAGGAAACAAAACATCAATGTATACTTTATGACGGTACATCAAATTTCTGATTTATGTAGCTGGGGTGGGGATGTGGTAAATATGAATCAAATCTGTGCAGGGACAACTCACGTATCAATCAGCTAATAACCTGAACCTACCTGACGTACTTTTGAAATAAACCCCCTTAAATGCCTAGGCAAAAGGGTAAAGCAGCATTTAGAAATGGACCTACCATAAATATATTTCATCTGAAGCCCAACCTTTAGCTTTTGCTGGGGAAACCCGGGAAATGTGTATAGAGCGCTAATACTAATAAGATGACTCCATATAATAATATTTTATGGTACAAAAGAAACAAGTTTGTGTAGTGCAGATACCTATAACAAACAGTATCAAAATAATAGTTTGTCTTACCGTTGTAGACAAAGATTTCAAATGCTACTATGATGATCTTATCAATTCTTATATTTCATTATTTTAGCACTGGCAAAAGGCCAAATTTCTGACCCAGTTTTGTACACATCTTTGAGTTGACTGGATGTGACATTGTTTGACATATTTCAACATTGTTTGCCATATTTCAATCAATATCATTAAGGAACATTAAACAAAAAATCTCATGTGACCCACTTATAAGCCAACGCCCCCCCCCCCCCCCCAATACCCCTGAAATATATATTCAAAAACCACAAGTCATGGTTGAATTAAATTTTACTTAGTTAAAAAATTAAAATAAATTTAATAATCATCATAAAAAAATAAAGTTTAATTAAAGCAAATCATTTCAGTTATAAAAATCTGAAGATGAATGTTGGCACCTTTTAACAAGTACACTGCTAGTATTTAAAGAGCCTCTACATCAATCTCGAAGATAATTCTATTTAAGTCTGCTAGTATTTAACGAGCCTCTACATCAATCTCTAAGATAATTCTATTGTCTAAGTCTGCTAGTATTTAACGAGCCTCTACATCAATCTCTAAGATAATTCTATTGTCTAAGTCTGCTAGTATTTAACTAGCCTCTACATCAATCTCTAAGATAATTCTATTTAAGTCTGCTAGTATTTAACGAGCCTCTACATCAATCTCTAAGATAATTCTATTGTCTAAGTCTGCTAGTATTTAACGAGCCTCTACATCAATCTCTAAGATAATTCTATTGTCTAAGTCTGCTAGTATTTAACGAGCCTCTACATCAATCTCTAAGATAATTCTATTGTCTAAGTCTGCTAGTATTTAACTAGCCTCTACATCAATCTCTAAGATAATTCTATTTAAGTCTGCTAGTATTTAACGAGCCTCTACATCAATCTCTAAGATAATTCTATTGTCTAAGTCTGCTAGTATTTAACGAGCCTCTACATCAATCTCTAAGATAATTCTATTGTCTAAGTCTGCTAGTATTTAACGAGCCTCTACATCAATCTCGAAGATAATTCTATTTAAGTCTGCTAGTATTTAACGAGCCTCTACATCAATCTTGAAGATAATTCTATTGTCTAAGTCTGCTAGTATTTAACGAGCCGCTACACTAATCTCTAAGATATTGTCTAAACAGGTTAGTAAACTTTGCAAAAACTTGGAAACACATGCAGAACTTATTACTCTCGAAACATGGCAAACATGTGAGAATGGCAGTAGACCTTAGTGCCCTGACCAAGTGTAACACAGAAACAGCAAAAGCTGGAAAATTTTTCAGGCATGAATGCATTAACATCTGAATGTCTTAAAAAGACATTTTCTTGTATCAGTATGAGTCATGAAGTTACATGATTTGTACAACTATTTTCCATGTTATTATTATTATTATTAGTTGAAACTTATATAGCGCGGTACACCAGCCTAGGGCTGGGCTCACCACGCTGTACATAAAATATTAGAAAAAGAGACATAATCGTGACAATAAAATACATTTATGTAATAAAGAACAGCTGTATAAAGACAAAAAAAAACCTAATGCATATTAACCCCAATCCACCCCAGAACTTTTACATGACAAGCCATGAACGGCGGCCAGCAGCATCGTTTATCGGTCAGATGTGGGGAATCAGTCGGGGTAGTAGAGTTTAAAGAGATGTGTTTTGAGTGCAGTTTTGAAGGCTGTGATGGTTGATATATTGCGGATGTGTAGTGGAAGAGAATTCCATTGTTTGGGGGTAGAGTAAGAGAAACATCTTTCACCGTATGTTTTTGTGCGAGTCTTGGGGACAGAAAGAATACGCCCATCTGCGGAGGAGCGAAGCTGTTAAAGGGGTGAATAGACAGAAAGAAGTTCGGTTAGATAGGAAGAGCAGGAATTCGAGAAAAAGTTGTGGCAGAGAACAGAGAGTTTGTAGTCAATACGTGCCTGTATAGAAATCCATTGAAGTGAGTGAAGTAGTGGTGTGACGTGATCACGTTTTTTTGCCTTTAAAACTAGCCTAGCAGCTGAGTTTTTAACCTTTTGTAGTTTTTCTAAGAAGTGTTTTGGTGAACCTGGCAGAAGAGAGTTGCAAAAGTCAAGACGTGTGAGAACAAGAGCATAGACTAGGGTTTTTGTTGCACTAACTGTGAGGTAGTGTCGGATTGAGCTGGTCTGACGGATGGCCGTGTATGCAGAGCGACAAATGTGGGATATATGATTATCGAGAGACATATTGTTAGACAGAAAATAACCAAGATTCCTAGAGGAGGATGTAAACTGTATGTCTGAGTTACCTACTTGAAATTTACAATTAAACATAATTAATTTACAATTAAACATAATTTTTTTCCTCTTTATTTTAACATGAAGGTGCAACAATTCCACCGGCTGCCTTTTTTTTTTCCCTCTAAAAGACTATGTAAATTTGGTTCAAAAGACTATGTAAATTTGGTTCAAAAGACTATGTAAATTTTGTTCAAAAGACTATTAAAATGTAACAAATAATTATGCATTGACCATCTTAAATGAACTACCAGTATGTGAATTGTTACAAGTACGGTAATGATGCAAATTATTATTATAACAAGTAATGGTTCATATATTAGTGCACCATTTTCCATGTAACAAGTAATGGTAAGGCTCTACACAATTTTACTGTAGCAAGTAAATTCTTATCCCAGAGTACAAAATACTTACACAGTGTCAGGTATACACAATATTCACATGTCCTGTCAAATATCTGTCCTGGATGGATTTTTGTTGTACCGTTATCAGTTGGCTGTATACATGTGTTGTGGTCAGTCAGCTGAATACATGTGTTGTGGTCAGTCAGCTGAATACATGTGTTGTGGTCAGTCAGCTGAATACATGTGTTGTGGTCAGTCAGCTGAATACATGTGTTGTGGTCAGTCAGCTGAATACATGTGTTGTGGTCAGTCAGCTGAATACATGTGTTGTGGTCAGTCAGCTGAATACATGTGTTGTGGTCAGGTGAAGCTGAAAAAAGAAATGATCATTAAGAAGATGAAAGTATTCCATTCCAATTTGAAAGAAGTCTTCAAAGTGAATTATGTTTACACGTGGAAAACATAGAAAAATAAACCATTTACATGTGTAGTATTTGATAAACCTAATATAATAATATATTCATACTAGCGAGTACCCGGCATGCGTTGCAATGCCACTCATCGAAATAAAGTGTCTGTGTTTTAATAATTTTTTTGTAAGTTCTTCTAATAAACACCTTTTTTTAACCGTCTGGTGCGTATTCGAATTAATTAGAAGGTTTTAAGAAGGGTCAGCAGACCACACGCAGCTGTCCCTGTGGGAAGCATGGATTTTCCAAATTTAGTCCCAAAACTTGTAGCGATTGATCCCCCCATGCAATAGCTATGTTTGAAATTATATTTATATGGCTCATTTATTACATATAAACAAATTTAGGGCCCCCGGCCCCAAAAGTAATATTGTGAAATATTTGTACTAAATCAGAAACCTATTTATTAAGTCACATATACAAAATGAAATGTCACAGTTTATATTTAATGTAATTCCACCCACTTGACGTTATATTTACTTAGCTCATATAAGAAAAAAAAAGAATTTAAGGCCCCCGGCCCAAACCGGAATATTGTATAATATTTGCACTTCTTTAGAAACCTAATGCGGGCCAGCACACAACCACTCACTGAAAGTTTATCGCATTCAGATGAATAGTATAGGAACTCATACGGAAATTATATTTAAATAGCTCATATTAGAAAGAAAAACTACTATAGGGCCCCGGTCCAAAACTGGTAATTCTTTGTAAAATGAATGGGTTTTGATATTCATGGATATACTTTTGTAAATATACTTACGTCGTGTTAACGTCATTGATTTTCTTAATTCGTAAAATGAGAATATAGCATCTATTTTTCACAACAGTAATATCATTGGATTTAAAGATATAAAATTGTACACACCCTATTTCCTAACCCCCATATATATGTACCTAAGAAGGCAAATTATTTGTCAAATTCATTTTGAGACGTATAGGGTGCTGCCTTGTGCAAATTAAACTATTGAATTACACCTTCCCCCTCCCCCAAACAGAGTTTTAAAGAAATTAATAAAATCATCCACGGGATTGTAATCCACTTACTTATGCAAAAACAATTTTTTTGCATTTCAAATGCTTTGTTCTTATTTAAATGAGTGATAAGTGCATTAGTGGATGCTATTTGGATATGTAGTTTCGCTGCACTGATTGCATTAAACGGCATTTTCGTATTAAAAGTATATTTAAAGGTTAGTTTTTTTTTTTTTTTTTTTTACTAATTTATAAATTTCATAAATGTATATTTTTTGAAAGAATAAAAGTAAAAATTTATTAAACGTTAAAAATAAAAAGCAAAAATTGTATTTCATTTTTTAAATTGTAGCAATTTAAAAAGCAATCTATTATATTTATGGAAATACATTATCAATTTTATTACGCACGGTTATTAAATCAGATAAATTTTTGCATTGAATAAATAGACAATTTGAGTTCTGACATCATTTGCGTTATTATTTAGAACAAATTAGTTTTACTTTTATTACGCAATATTTGGAACGTACTTAAAAAATGCACTAAAATCAACAGATGTTTTGGTTTCCCCGATAAATGTTATTACAGTGTAATTCTTTGATCATAATTTGTTTTATTAATTTTCATAACTTTCAACCACATATAAAATGTTTAAAATAGTTCCTTAGTTGTTACTCCAAATTTATTTGTAATTTATATTATTAATACTTAAAATTTTATTAAAATTAAAGCGAATATATAATATATTTTTTGCATTACCATTGATTCGAGTTCCTTAAAATAATAGAAGATAACTATGATTGTTTTAAAAAATGGGAACGTATTTAAATCGTATCGGTTCTTTGGAGTTACGGTCAGCATAGATCATTCTTATATAATAGATGTATTACTACATCATTGCTATTCAAAATCACAACACATTTACAAAGCTATATCCGATTCTAAAATAGTCACAAAATTCAAGCTTATTGATAAAAACAATAAAAATACTCTCTACACTAAACATGCAAAAACATGTTTTCTCTGCTCTTGCTACAAATTGCTGTCTGTTGGCATTTGTTCAAGGGCGGTTGAGTTGATAGCTCTGTTTGAAATTAGTTTGATAAAGTTTGTTAAAGAAAACAAAACGAATTTAAGGACATCGGCCCATGCGAAATATTGTAAAATGTTGTTCTAATTTAGAAGCTCGTATAAGAAAAAAAACGAATGAAGGGCCAACGGCCGAAAATGAAATATTTGAAAAGTTTTTTAATGACGCAGTTAAATGCCCAGGTAGGTGGCCAACAACTCACCAAAGTTTTGTTGCAATCGCATGAATGGTGTGGGAGCGCATATGAGACATACAGACATACATTCATTTTTATATATATATAGATGACTGTAGCTTAGTAAACCTTGTATAGCTTTGCGCCCACATAAAGCTGATAAAGGAAGTAAATAGAAATTGGTCATCATTGATAGCACGGGTAACTCAGGAATTTTTTCTATATTCCAACAAAATCTCACAGTTGTTGAGATGTGAACCTTACTATCTCATCATCACCTGATTATTTCTTTTATTTTTTTAAAATGTTGTTTTCATTTTCATCTGATAAACATTCTATCTACTCCTTCAGCTTTCCTCGTATACAACATTTGCCCAGTGTGACCTTTGAAATTTTTGTTTACATTCAAAACAAATTGATTGGTTGGTTTTTGTTGCTATGTCACATAATGCACAACAAGACAACCAACCAAAATTTAGTTTAATTTTTATCCAATATAATAATCCTATTTTGGTTAGCAGTTGTTATTTAGAGCTGTCATCAAGCAGTTGCACTTGATATTCTTCCCACGCACAATCATCGCTTGGAACCACCTGGACAATACCACAATCAACTTGACATCTATCGAAAGCTTCAAGGCTGCTAGGAGCCATTAGGATGGCAGCATAGTTCCCCCAAATGCTGCACATATGCCAGTACATGGATGGAGCAACGTACCCTACCAGAACCAGAATGTCACTTTAATTTTAACACCATAATGGAAGGGCACTAAAAATAATAATAATTTATTTTTGAATATATGATAATATTTTAACATTTTAGTGTACATTTACCTGTTTCTTTTTATTCTGTTAGAAAAGAGTCTACTATGGACCAGAGACACTACAGCCTTGCTCTACAAGGTAAGATAATTCAGTTTTGTTCACCCATAAAGTCATAGAGCTGATTTTTTTTGCCCACAAGACCTGAGAAAAAAAAAAGATGCACTTTTATTACTGTAAGATTTCATTTATCATGGAAGCCCAACGTGCACTAAAAAATTAACCGCTGTAATAAATAATGGGCTATTATTTATGATGTAATTATTAAAATGTGGTTATATGATTATTGTTTGGTAATAAATCATGAAAATAAGAGTGAAGAAACTCAAGCTATTTCTAAGCATTGCTCCTTGACCAATGTAAAATGCCCCCCCATCAACTCCAATAAAATAGACCCTGATAGAAAAATGTATACCCAATAGATCTGCCACACAATCATTTAGATCTGCCACATAATCATTTAGATCTGCCACACAATCATTTAGATCTGCCACACAATCATTTAGATCTGCCACACAATCATTTAGATCTGCCACACAATCATTTAGATCTGCCACACAATCATTTGTCACAGATTATTTAGTGTTGTTGGTGTTTTCCACTATCAAGTGATTTAAAGATAATTCACTGTAAACTCAACAAAAATTAATTTTACAAATCAACCATGTCATGTTAATTTATTTAAAATGTCACGGATGTCTTCACTTACCAAAATGCTACCATTACGCGCTAATACAATCGTGCTGTCAAATAAAGAATAAAGTTAAAAAGGTAAATAATTTAGTGATATAAAGGTTTTTTTGTTTTTTTTTACTAAACTTCTCTGCTTATAATGTTAGAAAGTGTCCGGCTACCAGCCTAATAGCCACTGATTAATTGGTGACATAATATTTTTACTTCAAATTTTGTTTGCAGACTAATTAACTAGCCTAATTATTACTTGTAATAATATAAATACCATTTCCGACAGACTGCAAGTGCCAGTTCATATTTCAAATGATTTTTTGTCAGGAAACATTATATCAACTTATGACACAATGCCAAACACCAAGCAATTCAACGTCAACAGAGATAACGTTTTTGTTTCTCTCTTGCATTTTTCTTTCTTTTTCTTCTTTTTAAAATGTTATTTTATTTTATTTCAGGAGATGATGATGATGAAGAACCTGATGAGGATCGCGATCTTAAAAAAAATCAATACATTTAGTCTAATTTTGGCTGCGACTATTCGCAACCGGGTACCAGAAGTGAGAGGTTGGGTTTAAACTAGTGATGGGACGATACCAAAATGTTTAACGATTCCGATTCTACCCAATAATACCGATTCCCGATACGATTCCGATTCCTGGCCATTATTACATATATGTATTACTGTGCCCAGGTATTAACATATTTAATTAATATAAAAGTTGAGAATTGATTAGAAAGGTTGATTAACTTGCTATTGAAGCTTTACAATATGCTAGATACAATGTATTGGAAAGGTTTTATATAAACACATCTATCAATAATTACATTTTAATAATACAAAGATGTAGTATTGAGTTCAAAATAATATAAATAATTCCATTTTAATGAGAAAAACTTCATTCAGTTCAATCACTTGATAGTAAGAATATGCATTTAATCATAGTCAAATTGAAGCACTCACAAATTATAGTGCAAAAACATAAGCATCTCTCCAGTTGATGGTTCTAAACGGTTTCTCTTTGGCGAGTATATATTGCCACCTACACTAAAAATTCTCTCGCTCTCTACTGAAGACGGTGGAGCACATAAATACTTTCTTGAGAGGAGAGCCAAACTTGGAAGTTCTTCTTTGTTCGCTTTCCACCAGCTAAGAGGATTCTCATTGTTTGCAATCAGTTTAAATGTTAGATACCTTGATATTTCTGTTCTAATTTTAATACTTGCTGCTAAAAATTTACTCTTTGTTGTTGTGGTTGTAGCATTTGTATTGCTTGTTTCTTGTTGATCGGCTTTCTTTTTCATATCAGCAAAACACTTCAAGAATTGTTTTGGTATCGGAATCGGATCTGAATTATTCAGCTCCGATACCAATTCCCGATGCTTTGGAAAAATCCTGATATTTCGATTATTCCAATACGATTCCGATTAATCGTCACATCACTAGTTTAAACATTGTCATTGAGTTTGAGTCTAATAGGACCCGGGTGCAAATGGCGGCGCTGCGTGTCCGGGTCAATTTTGACTAAATGCTACTTGGATGCCATCTGTGGTAGTTTATTTTAGTTTTAGTTAAACTGAAGAATTTAGTTGAAAAACATAGTCCATTCAATTATCTTTCATTTTATACCTCATTTTGTCTTACAAACTGAACAATAATATTTTAATCCCAACATCTCACTTCTGGTACCTGGATGCAAATAGCCACTTAGTTTAGTTTTAATTTTTAAGTCACCAATTACCGGACATTGGCTAATGCAGAGAATTGGCCACACTCACACTCCTAACAACCGTGACTGACTGTACTGTAACTGTAGTATTAATTAGTATTAAGAGCCAAGATTATTCATTAGAATTAGAGCAGAAATATTAGGCCCTAAATTACGCATTTACCTCTAATTTATTTAAGACTTTAAAAAATAAGATTACATACCCATGCCCATAAGTCTATGACACTTGACCACACTGTACCGGTACTAACTGTTATAAAACGAAACATTCCCGCAAAGTTCACGCAATTTGTCCACTACGTTTGTTTACAAAGAAAAAGCTCACCCCAAAAAACAGAAGAGTTTTTCTTAGTCCTTAAAACCAATCACAAATTCGTTTCGAATCCATCACGAAATATTTACAAGCAAATTAATGTTCTAGTTCTAGCTTTGTTCGTTTGAAAAAAAAATCAAATAAAAAATTTAAATGATAATACATGCATTGTTTATATGGTCCAGTGCATATGTTATATATATATATAGACTGCGCAGAGCTGTCGCGTGGACAGGCCTGGATTAACCATTAGGCTAATAAGGCACGTGCCTTGGGCACCAAGCGTTTGGGGGCACCACAAGTCCTCAAGAAATATATTTTTTGGAACAAATTTTGAACAAGATCAGGGGCTCCGGGCAGAAGGGGGCACCCATGTGGGTTTGTGCCTTGGGCACTAAAATGGCTTAATCCGGCCCTGCGCGTGGGCCTTGCAAGCCGCAGGGGCCTCGGAGGGTAGGATATCTCAGGTGGCCTAGGCCTAGCCCAACAAGTTAAAAATACTGACAAAAGTAACTAGAAAATTAAAAAAAAATTCATTGAAGTTTCAGGGGGTCTCCAAAGGTTTCGCGATGGCTCTGGGACAATGTTATTTACATATTATTAATAAATTGTAATATTTGTTATATGAATATATGTGTCAAGTGTAATTAATGGGGCTTTTATAATAATTTCACGAATGTAGACTTGTTTAGGATAATTTAATTTTATGTATTAACCAAAAAAAAACAAAAAACCTCAGCCCAAGTAACCAATTTTAAACATTTCTAAACTAGTTGAAGTACAGTTTTATGTCTTACTGGTTATTGTAATAAAATTAACATTTAATTTATGATTGTTAAAAGTTATTAAAAGAACAGCAAATAGATCATAAAATAATTACAAAGAAAACTGTTGGTTATGCATTGGTGCATAGTTTATTTTTAAAATTAAAATGAAAAAGAAATCATAGCTATTTATATGTATAAAAACAATAAAGTGTTCACATGGTAGTAGACTACATTATCTGATAGTTTTTCAAATAGATGGTTTTAATGTATATTAATTTAATTATCTGTTGTCATCAAAGCTATTTTTCATCAACCATGGTAATGATTAAAATAATGATAAAGTTACAATGTAAGCAATGATTATAATTCTAGGGTGAATCAAATTTCTTTTTTCTCTTTTTTTTTTGTCTTAAAACATTAAGTACCTTTATATTTTACATATCCAATGACAAAAAAAAAGAAAACATTTAAAATTAATTAGTTTCCTAAAATTACAGTAGGCCTACCCAATTATGTAAATTTTTGGGATAAAACTAATAAAAAGGGTCAAGTTTTAGAGTAGTCTAATGAAATTATTCTCTCCAGCCCCACCTCCCAATTTAATCCAATTTTTTTATTTTATTATTTAGATACATCATTTAAATTCTAATTTTTATAAGATTTTAAAAATTGATAATGCAAAGTATAAAATAAAAAATAAAATAGACACTAAAAATGCTTAAAGATCTTGTGTTATATTATCTATGCATCAATATGCATTTGTCTTCATCTGACTGTAATGAAATTTATTTTTAAATTCCATTATTCATTTTTGAAAAAAAATAAATTATATATACATAATAGAATAACTACATTCATTCAATACAATAACAACATAACTAACATTTCTTTTTTTAATTTATGAAAAATGATAACAATATATATTTAAAACTATTTAAATTCTTATTCATTTAACAAACTAAAAATATTTTTAAAAAGTAAAATTCTTAAAGAAAATAAGGGATTCATTGTCTTTGTAAGTTTAAAAGAATTATAAAGATCTCAATAACAACATAAATAACACAGAATAAATTTAATAATTGTGTAAAATATCACCAAAACAAGGTTTAAAATTTTTATTGTAATTATAGTCAGTAATGACATTGACATCTGTTTTTTTTTTTATGCGACACATACTTCAGCTTTTAAGGAATGTAATTTATTAAATTATCTCTGTGCATTATTTAATTTTGAGCACCAATCCATTGTTCCCAAAAATGCCCATTTATTTAGGCCTAACCTTTTTGTTCAATACAATAAAACTAGTCTTTACCAAAAAAAGAAAATAAATTAATAAGAAATTTTAAAAAATTATTCAAATAATGGGGAAAAGGAACACAAATTTATTTCTAGTGTTTGTTTTAGTAACATATATTCAATTTTCTGGTTAAATTTGATATTTTAATATTTTAAGGCTTAAGGCTGTATTTTAAAATTAAATTTGTGTTTGAGGTGGCCTGCTGACAGACAGAAGAATCAATGGATCTAATTTGAAAAAATATGTTCACTATCTGGACCTTCATTTTCAACAGAGAAATTATTTGGTATTGAATATTTTCCTAAATATGCCACTGAATGCAATCTTCACCTGAATTTTGTAATTGGTAAATAATTGGCTAGAGATCACAGATTGAATAAAAAAGATTTTCATCTACAAATTTACATTCACAACATTAACAGGTCTACAGGGCAAGCCTCTTCAATGTAACATACTACTCAACTATTGTAAAATTAAACGTCTGGATTTTGTTTGTACTGCTTAGTATTAAAATCAGTTAAAGTACAAGTTGTTTTGTCCATACTGGTCAACTATGTATTTCTGTACAGTATATGCCATGAGTTTTTTCATGTTTAACTTTTAAATGTTGGAAACATTTTCAACTACATTCATGTAAAAGCTTTTAATAGAATTTTATTTCATGTTTTAAATTACAAAGGTGTTTATTTAATTTAAAAAACTGAATAATTAGTGATTTTTTTGTTTTATTGATATAATGCATCAGTTTTAACACAACCCACTAATTTATAATGACAATTACTCAAAAAAAAAAAAAAAAAAAAAAAAAAAAAAAAAAAAAAAAAAAAAAAAAAAAAGATTAAAGAACGGAAATTAATGTAAAAATCTATAAATATTCAAAAAGTGTTTTATTTCTTAAGGTGCACACGCTTCTTGATATATTTTTTTTCAGTTAACGAGGATGGCTATCTATTTTTTTTTCTTTATTCTATAAGTAATATGCCTGTGTCGCCTTTGTTCATACAAAAATGACTAATTAACTTCACAAAATTGTTTAAAAGAAAATTAATCTTATAAGAATGAACTTTTTTTTTAATGTGGAATAAAAAATCAAGTGTTGAGGCTAAAATGGTGCAGAACGTGAGGGGAGTACATGGAATGATTTTCATTTAATAAACTTTTTACAAGGGAAAACATAGACTTAAATATGTCAATATGTTACAAGCTGAAAAACTAAACAGGATGATGCATTGTTGATTAGTTTTATCAAATAAATAAATGTATGATGACAGTAGTGATTATTAGGAAATGTCATATTTAAGATAACATACATATTTTCACAATTAGTCCATAATTAATTTTACCTTTTTTAAGTTTAAAAACATTTTTAAACAAGATTTTCTTCATATTTATGATCACTAAATATGTTTTATAAAAATGTATGTTACTTTTAAGTAACTAATTACATTTGGGTCATATTAATCATATTTTTTCTTTCAGAGTAAATGAAATTTACTAGGCTGAAAAAAAATAAATTATGTTATTGTTTAGAAATGTTAAGAAATATTTTTTAATAAAGTTAACAAGCTATAAATAGCCTGTCAAACATATTACGTTAAATCGCCATATTTATTGTCATAGGAAAAAGTGAATTAAATTTGGTTTTCACAATTCTTCTGCAAATTTTTTATTTAGTAACATTATAATCTGGCTTACATCACTTACAATCGGTAAAAGAAATATCTAAAGTCTATTGATGAAAAATACAATAAAAAGTATACAAAGTTTTTGTGAATACAAAAAACTCTGCACCAGATACCTGACACAAACAATGCCATCTGTTGAACTTGTAATTTTAAGAATGAAAAAGAAATTGGTCTCCTTTAACAGCATTTATTACTTTGGCTGCATCACATAATAAATATCGTGAAATGTAGTAGTTATGGCTAATCTTCAACAAAAAAAATGAACAACAATTCGGTAGCTTTCATAAAAAATGTAAAACACTCACTGAGTCTCAAACAATTGACACATAGACTTTGTGAACTGAATGTCTGCAATCTGCATGGAACAAGTGCAATTTCAAATAACATTCAAATAAAGCATATGAAAAGAAGTTATTTTTTTATGTGTGGACAATTTTCATTATTTGTAAAAGGAAAAAGTATTTGGATGACTGTTGTCTAAAGAATTTAAATTAAATTGAATTTCACAACACTTTGAGGAAATAACAAATGAACGGGACTGGCATCAAACATCTGACTTAATACTAATATTATTTGATCTAAAAGGAGAGATTTGATATTTTGTGAATCAGTACACAGAGATGCAGCAATGAACATGGAAATCTTTCCAGAAAAATCAAAAGATAAAATATTATGATGATTTAAGAAAAAAAAATGAATTTCTTATTTGATATTTGTAAATATGCTTCATGCTTTATTTTTTTTTGCTCCTCAAAAAGTTGTGCATTTTGTGATTAATGAATGTAAATTTAAAAATATATTTTTTTCAGAAATATATTATTATAGGATACTATTAATTAAAAAATGTCATTGTATGAAATTCAGTAGTATATTATTTTCCTAAGATGGTTTAAATCTTAAGCTTTTCAAAAAGTTAATACAATTGATTCTTTATAAGTGAATTTAGAAATCAAATAAAATGACTGTACAAAGGTAAGAGTATAGCATTACTCATTGACAGGAATTTAATATTAACACAAATTCATTGTAATAGTTAATCATGTATTTTTGCACATTTTAAAGATTGTTGATTTAAAAATTAAATACATTTTTGTATTTTTTTCCGTGAGACAGATTTAACTTTTTTAAAAAAAACAACAACACATGATTTGAATAGCTATTTATACAACAATTAAAGATCTACTCAATGCTAACACAAACTGAAAAATATTTTATATCGTCATCAAAAATTATTTATACAATTATGAAGCATCATTAAAAATAGTTAACAGTCTTCGACACCATACCATATTTGTTAAAACCCTGAATGGAAATTGGACAGGCTAAAATTTATAGATAAAAAATGTCAATAGAGAAAGAAAAAAAAAGGTCAATTGGAGTGGAAGTCCAAGGGATGGTCCTGGACTAAGGAATGGACCTACTAACTTAAAACAGCATGTAATATTGAATGATGGGCACACTGTGTTGATACTCAATGCATGCAAATATTGTGTGGTTCTATTCATGCACAATGCTCTGGTGTCATTCACTCATCCTTCCCAATCAAATTATATTACCCACTCCATGCCCAAACTTGGGAAGGCCTTCAGTAGATACATTAAAATTATGATGGAGAACAATTTATTACTGTTGACAAGTTGACATCACAGATGACAGAAATAAAACAGGGGACTCTTATAAAACAGCAAGCTGCTTTAGAGTAACTTAGTGAAGAGTAAAATAATAGTGGAAATACAAATAAGCATCAGGAATATAAGTTATATCACGAATGCAGCATGTAGTTCATTAAAGAAAACAACAAAAAAAAACGAGTTTTTTTAGTGGAATTTTTTAAAACTGAGAGTTAAAAATATTAGTTAGGCCTGTTTAAATTTTAATCAACGTATAAAATGAACCATTGTCTTTGATTGTCAAAGTTAAAATATATTAAAAAAATGAATTAAGTAGAATTATACCGTATTTGGTTTAAACTATGAGTTAAATTAATTGGTAGTCTTTGGCCCTTAAAAAAAGGTATATATTAAGAGAAAACTATACAAATAAACACTTAAATAGCCGGAGGGAAATTATTATATTGTCAATCTAAATGAATATTTACATATGCACTATAACACAATCTAAGATAAGGACAAATTTGCAAATATTTACAGTATAGGACATAAATGGGTCGCATAAATTATAATAAATAATAGTTCTATTTATTTAAACAATGGTAAAATTAAAATATGTGAAGAGTGAAATTTTACAATAATAAATAACAAAATTGTCTATGAACAAAAAATAATATGGTTACAGCATATCTGTAATATTTTTTTGTCTTAAAAAAGACAATTTTAAGATAAACCTTTTTTTTTTTGCTGCACAGTATACCAGTAGGCCTACATGAAAACATTGTTTCGGTTCAGTTTATTAATTTTTAATAGGAACCACAGTTAATTTGATGTTGCATCTTTTTGTTATCACCCAAATCTTCTCTTAATTGCAAAGAAAATTATAGAAACACTCAATGGATTAATTATTTAAGACAATCCCTACAATGCTGCTGTATTAGAAAAAAACTAAAACTACATACATAATGAGAAATAATGGAACAATTCAGGATAGAGCAGTACAGAACATATGTGGAAAACGCTTAATAATGCAGTTATCAGAGGGCATAAGATAAGGTCATTGGTAGTCATAACTTGGAATAATTATGTTCACCAACTTACATGGCGTGATATTAATACAGATGTGACTCAACATTAACATGATCAATTATAACAGATTTTAAGTTATGACAAAACATTCTACAGGGGGAACTGTTCATAATAACCAAGCACACTGAACAAAATACACAGTTTGGTTGGTTTAATTGGATCATAGAACAAAGGCTAAAATTATGACATGCACTAATGAACTCATCACACGCTAAATTAATATTTTCTCTCTGTTCCATGTCTAACACCTAAATACAACAAAGGTGACTTTCTTCTTGAAAGAGGCTAATAATGCAGACCTATTCATCCAGATCAAATGTGTAGCATACTCCAGTAAATACTTAGTTTTCATGTCCTGTTGATTTCAGCCACTCAAATAGTATACATGAAACATGGGGGAAAACTGAATGTTAAAAATTAAAGTCTAAAATTAATTAATAAATGTTTGGGACTTCGATTAAAAAAATAAAATAACTGCATTAACTTGAAGTTATTACACAAAAGTTAATATGATTGTTTAATGACTCCTCAGTAGGTCAGTAGGCCCATTGTGATAGTAGATTGTCAAGCAGTAACTTTTCGAATTGGTCAAGTGATAAAAATAAATGAAATGACGACAAAATTATTTAATTTGTAAATTAAATTTTAACTTTAATAAATAATTCGCTGAAAAATAAATCTATGAAAGATTTAAAATAACAAGACAATTAGCACTTTATTATTTTATACCAGATAGATTAATTTTGTGTATTGAATCTTACACTTTTCCACTACATTAATATCGTTTTCGTTAAAAAAAAATAAAAAAATTTGTATAGCATTGAGTTATTTCCCCTATAATTAAGAAGTTCTTTTTTTGGGAAGTACAAAATGTAAAATGAAATAATTTTATCTAAATCAATCTGAACAATGAAATGATTACATTTAGTTGTTTCTGTAGGTTAGATTTAACTTCTCAAATTTTCTGGCATTTTTCTCTGTGTTTGTAACATATATTCAAATGATATTTACTTTGTGACTAATAGTTGCGTTTCGGTCAATTGATTTCCGGCCAAAAGTAGCCTAGCCTATGCATAGTCATGTCATAATGACGTAATATTACATCTCTAGTTTTTCATTTAAAGAATGGGATTAATCAATTAATAACATTGAGAGTTTTCAATAAATTAGCCCCCCCCCCCAACCACCCCACCCAATTTTTACGCATTTGCTATGATACAGAAAGGAGCATTTGAAAAGTATTTCTTAATATTATTTTCAAAGTGACAGCAATACTATGGAAAGTAGATTGAAAAATCTGGATTCGTCTTGTGCTGATAGTTAATTGGGTTAATAAGGCAGCAAGTGGCTGTGTGGCTCAGATCTTGCAAGCTAATATATGGTGCGTTTGCCCCAACGGTACCGACACCACGACCAAAACCTCGTTTACCAGGACATAATGGAAACTTTTCACATTGCTGAACTGAACTTAAACATCTGACCGCCAACTCCTTCTTTTATTCACCCTGTGTACCCCCCCCCCCCCCAAACCATCAAACCCTTTTAAAAGACACTTTTCCGAGAAATTTAATTTTAAAATATGCCTACATTAATACATATTGTTATGTGTTATTTTCAATCACTGAAATAAGCTAGACTAATTAATTCACCAATTATGTACTGTTATTAAAACAAAGTGAAACTGTGTTTTAATATAAAGCTCGAATTGAGTTAAACTCTGTTTAATGACATGTACTATGTTGTATACATTGAATTTGTTATTAAACATAATTGGTGTGGGGGTGTTAGCTCAAGCAACTAATGATAGAAACCGTCTCATGAACCTGGGTGCAACATTAGTAGTAGGCACAACGTTTTCTGGACCTAAATAGAAAATGTCTCTATTTATGCATTGTATCTTCAATGCTTTCTTGACATAAGTAGAAAATGTCCCAATTTTTTCATTGTATCTTTTAGTTTTCTTTGGGGGGGGGGGGGGGGATATAAAAAAAATAATCTAAAACTTTAAAAACAAGGAATTTTAATAAGCGCATAAATTTAAAAAAAAAACAAAAACAAAAAACCAGAAAAAAAACAGAACCAACATTAGGAATATTTTCTAAACTGCGTTCAAATGTTCCTTTGGAAAACATAATAGTAGCGAATGATCTCCAAAAATGTAAGCCCCCAATGAATTGAAACTTAACAGTAGAGCGGTTATATAGTATCCTAATAGTTGTTATATAGACGTTTGTGCCCTACCCGCCCCATGGGTCGGAATCAGCCAATACAGGATTGCCATTGCTAATGAATAATTGAGACAGAAGAGAGGCCTTTCCATTGATGTGTCACTGCCTTCATCTAAACTCTAACTTTAAATAAGATGATTTACTTGATGGGATTGCATCAAAGAAGGTACATGACACTTATCAAACATGGGAGACTTCTGTATCGGAGCCCACGTCTGAACCCGATTCTGTGCCGTTGATCCCATTAACATAGGTGTCTAAAAAGCCATTTTGCCTTGGAAATGTGCTGAAACCGACCAGCTCGACATCTTGGCGACAGCAATCCGACCCGGCATCGTGATGATGATGATTTTGGTGGTGGTGGCAGTAGAAGTTGTGGTTGTTGCCAAGATGGTGCTGGTGGTTGTCGTCGGTCGGCGTCAGATTGACGGACTTGATCCCCAGCCAGCCGGACAGCGCCTGCACCGCCTTCCACTTGCGAACGGTTAGTCAGACGTTGCTGTTGTCGTCGCTCATCTGATTGGCGTGCCTGAACAACGGCTTGTTCCTGTAGTGGTTC
The DNA here is from genome assembly GCA_964017045.1 of Omphiscola glabra. Classification (NCBI taxonomy): domain Eukaryota; kingdom Metazoa; phylum Mollusca; class Gastropoda; family Lymnaeidae; genus Omphiscola; species Omphiscola glabra. The sequence goes on along the minus strand of OZ024810.1, from coordinate 3,759,857 downwards.
CACAGCTGAAGGATCAGCTCCGACACCAGAACGTCATTCGCGTTTTTGCCGACCAGCCGGAGCACAAATATACCGTCCTGTCGGAGATACTGCTCGCAAAACTTCACTGCCATCTTCTTATCCAGCTCCGACTTGTAGCAATCGTTGATTCGGAGGAATTTCTTGAGGTAGCGAAGGCGATGCTGCCTGAAGATCATCGTGTAGATCCAGATGAGAAAGTTGAACGTGCTGAGCGTGGCCACGAACACCAGCCAGAACCAGATGAAGATGAAGATCTTTTCGTTGAAAAGATTGATCGGGAGCACGCACTGCACCGTGTAGTCGTGGACGTTGGTCAGCTGGCGGATCTTGAAGAAGCAGTGCGTGATTCTCGGGAAACGCGGGCTCTCGGACCAGCTCTCGCCGCGCGCGAGGTGGTCCATGACCTCGAAGCCGTAGACGTTAAAGTTTGTGCCGAGAAACTCGTTGAGGATGAAAAGCTGGCCTATAGCGTTGGCGAGGTAAAGCAACTTGATGAACATGTACAGAGTGACCAGGTAGTTCCCGTAGCGCTTGCCCCACACTATACAGCAGTATTTGGAGATCTGTTGGCGGAGTCGGATGAAGCACCCGGACCTGTACTCTCGAGCGTTCTCTATCCACCTGTCCATGTACCGGACTATGTGCTTTATGGTCCTGTCTCGATCGTCTGGAGCGACGTACGCGGTCTCTGCGGCCAGGGTGACAATCTTGTCGAGATTGACACCAGCGGATGCTGTTAGTATGCGCCATAGTATACAAGGCACCTGGGGTTATTGGTAGGATAGAGATAAACAGTTTGTTACAAACGGCAATAATAAAACACTTTTTAAAAAGTTATGTTGTTAATTTAATAAAGTTAACAATCTGATTTAATAATATTAGTATTTCAAATATGTAACAAATGATACGAGACCACAATTTGCTTTATCAAAATAAACATAACATTGCTCAATTTAACATATAATGAAATAAATGAGTCCTGAAGTTACATGACCTAATTGAACTAAATAAGTGATGAACGAATACAAAAAAAATAAAATAATAAATAAATACAAAGGCTTGATACCAGTGGTGCTCTTTAACAGAGTTCATGCCCTTTAACAGAGTTCATGCTCTTTAACAGAGTTCATGCTCTTTAACAGAATTCACGCTCTTTACAAGAGTTCACGCTCTTTACCAGAGTTCATGCTCTTTACCAGAGTTCATGCTCTTTAACAGAGTTCACGCTCTTTACAAGAGTTCACGCTCTTTGCCAGAGTTCATGCTCTTTACCAGAGTCCATGCTCTTTATCAGAGTTCATGCTCTTTATCAGAGTTCATAACTTTTTAAACGTTTTGCTAAATCTAAACGAATGGGAGACAATTTAACAATTCCTTGCCATAAGAAGGGGTACACACTCAGGTTGGTGTAAGAGTACACAAAATACTATTAATTGCAGCAGGATTTACGAGCCATGACTTAAAGTTTCACCATCAACCATTCAATCATTTGAATTCATCACTGGTCAAAGTATTTTGTGACCAATGATGAACAAAACATGACACGGTGTCACGTGCCAGAGAGGAATCAATTTAGAATGGAAGAACATGGAAGTACAATGTTGCAAGCTTTCCCATCATGCAATAGTAATGCTCGGTAACCTAAGACTTTAAGGCAGTGGATCCTAACCTTTTTGACTCACGGGTGCCTTTTTAGAATCAATTTCCTCAAAGGGGAGCCCGTTAACTTTACCCACAGTATTACAAGTTAATAGTGTTTTTTTCTTCTTGGCGCGACTGCGGAGCCCTTATGAGCCTATGTTAATCATTAACTACTACTATAAAGATTTTTTCGGACAATGTATTGAAAAAAAAAAGGGGGGGGGATGTCTCACGTTATTAGTGGATTTCATTAACCCAGAATGCATATATTTTAAAATTGAGTACCGGTACCCAAAAATAAAGTTTGAGTTGAAGTCTAAACCCATTTTGTCAGACTCTGTCGCTATTGACAACCACGGGGATCGACGGTGTTTAAGTCTCATCAAGAAACCATTCAAAATAGGTCCCACATTTTAGCCGCGTGCACAACAAACACGCGCTGACTGACACACGATAGCTGTGCCAAACTGTTTCATGTTTGTAGAAGCGCTGGTGATGGCTATGAGAATATATTGCTTCCTCTGTGCAAAGTTTAGCTATTGCGTCAATGCTACGAGTTCAGTTGGCACTTTAATTTGTAGTTCGTTCATTCAAAATATTTGCCATAAAACTTGTCCCTGAAAAAATGGGTTGAACGGTATTAATTGTTTCGTTAACTTAATTGATTTGGAATACTATAATGCCAGTAAGCGGAATTTAATAAATTACGCAATTCACAACATATATACCAGGCCTGCACAACATGCGGGCCGCATTCAGCCCACCAGTACCCACTGGCCCGCGAAGTAACGAAATATTCTTTATTATTATTTTCTTAATAGCTTTTCCCGCTGTCTAATTTTAATTCGGCCCGCACTTTTGTTATAAAGTATTACGGTCCGCCTTACATTTTGAGTTGTGCAGGTCTGATATATACAGTACGAGTAATAAGCAAGGCTGCCAGTGCTTAGGGTTTACACCAAAGTCTTGGAGGGTTTTAACTTGAGGTCTTGGGTTCTTGGGTTTTATTTTGAAAATTATAGAACATCTTGGGTTTTGAGTCTTATTGATGTAAATATAGATTTTTTTAGAAATAAATAAATACTTTAAGATAACGTCTCCCTCTCTCTCTCTCTCTTATATATATAAATTCAGTACATAGTACATAAAATTAAGTTTGAAAATAACATACTATTTTGGCCAAGCAATATGGAAAGCTTTCTTTCAAGTTTGAACTAACGCAACTATTCGGCAACAGGCTAGCATTAATATTGCACCATCTGAAACTCTGTAAACGTTTCTCTTGATTCAACTGCACATGTTTGATACATGTTTGATAGATGTTTGGCACATGTTTGATACATGTTTGATACATGTTTGGTACATGCTTGATACATGTTACAAAACAGTTGTGTTTTTTTTACCAACGCCGCAAATAAGAAAGCAGGTTTGTTAGTCTCAAGCAACAGTGACTTGGTCAATATGTTAGTATATTATTATTATTATGAATAATCGATCCCTAGATATCATGATGTGGTTTGATTTTTCCAGTTCGATACTTGTTGATGATTCGGTACATTTTGTTTTCTGTAGCGTGACTAGCGTCAGTTGAAGGGTAGCAGGAGCCCCCTGCTTCAGTTTTCACTATTTTGTTGTTGCTGTTTTTAATAGTGCGGCCTATAAATTACACTGATAAAATCTTGTTGAGCCAATTAGAAATGAGTGAACAAATGCTTGTATCATGCTATAAAGTCATTGCTGTTGGCTTGTATCATGCTATAAAGTCATTGCTGTTGGCTTGTATCATGCTATAAGTCATTGCTGTTGGCTTGTATCATGCTATAAAGTCATTGCTGTTGGCTTGTATCATGCTATAAGTCATTGCTGTTGGCTTGTATCGTGCTATAAAGTCATTTACTGTTGGCTTGTATCGTGCTATAAAGTCATTGCTGTTGGCTTGTATCGTGCTATAAAGTCATTGCTGTTGGCTTGTATCACGCTATAAAGTCATTGCTGTTGGCTTGTATCATGCTATAAAGTCATTGCTGTTGGCTTGTATCATGCTATAAAGTCATTGCTGTTGGCTTGTATCATGCTATAAAGTCATTGCTGTTGGCTTGTATCATGCTATAAAGTCATTGCTGTTGGCAATATTGATCTTAAAGCGTGGGTGCTAAGAACTAATAAACTAAAGCCACTAGGGGGAGGGGAGGGATGTTTCATGCAGGAATGGTGAAGATAGGAACACTTGACTACATATTTGACACACTCATATGAACACACGACTACATATTTGACACACTCATATGAACACACGACTACATATTTGACACACTCATATGAACACACGACTACATATTTGACACACTCATATGAACACACGACTACATATTTGACACACTCATATGAAAACACGACTACATATTTGACACACTCATATGAAAACATGACTACATATTTGACACACTCATATGAACACACGACTACATATTTGACACACTCATATGAAAACATGACTACATATTTGACACACTCATATGAAAACATGACTACATATTTGACACACTCATATGAATACATGACTACATATTTAACACACTTATATGAACACAACAGCACTAAAGAGGCTCAAGAAAATATGGAACGACAAAAATATAGCCCCCAGCACCAGAATCAGGCTGATGCGCTCATTAATCCTCTCCATTTTCTTATATGCCTGTGAGTCCTGGACATTAACAGCAGAACTTGAAAGGAAAATAAAGACCACATCACCAATGAGCAAATAAAAGAAAGGATTCGTCAAGCAACTGGGCAGTAGGATGACCTGGCGTCTGTAAAAAATCGCAAACTTGAATGGTATGGCCACGTGACCAGAAAATAAGAGCTCGCCAAAGAAATCTTGCAGGGCACAACTAGAGGAGGAAGAAGAAGAGGAAGACAGAGAAAAAGATTGGAAGATAACATCAAAGAATGGACGGGATTACAACTAGGCGATGCTATGCATAGGGCAGGAGACTGAGAGGAATGGAGAAGAATAGTGTACATGTCATCTGTGGCGCCCCAACGGTCGAAAGACTACGGGACATGATGATGATGGTGATATGAACACACGACTACATATTTGAAACATTCATATGAACACACGACTACATATTTGACACACTCATATGAACACACGACTACATATTTGACACACTCATATGAACACACGACTACATATTTGACACACTCATATGAACACACGACTACATATTTGAAACATTCATATGAACACACGACTACATATTTGACACACTCATATGAACACACGACTACATATTTGACACACTCATATGAACACACGACTACATATTTGACACACTCATATGAACATACGACTACATATTTGACACACTCATATGAACACACGACTACATATTTGACACACTCATATGAACATACGACTACATATTTGACACACTCATATGAACATACGACTACATATTTGACACACTCATATGAACATACGACTACATATTGACAACAAACAAAGAACAAACAATTTAAAAAAAGTGCTAAGAAAAAAAGAGATGTAAAAGAGCAAGGGAAAAAATTCATTTTGTATGAAAAGAGTTATTAGAGCAGTGGTTCTCAACCTTAATAATACCGCGACCCTTTTATACAGTTCGTCATGTTGTGGCGACCCCCAAACACAAAATTATTTTCGTTGATACTTAACAACTGTAGAGTATATGTGTTTTCCGAAGGTCTTAGGCGACCCCAGTGAAAGGGTCGTTCGACCCCCCCGCCCCCCCACAAAGGGGTCGCGACCCACAGATTGAGAACCGCTGTATTAGTGGATATTGCCAATCTCTTGCTCTACTTTCCATTCAAACTCCAGCATTGTTTCCACTATGTTACCACTTGTGTTTTCTTTTCTTATAGTCTATACTCACATTTATATTATTCTGAACCGTAATATGCCATCAAGGATTTCATCATATACCATCAAGGATTTCATCATATACCATCACGAACTTCATCATTAATAACATTAAATTCTTTTATTTTGAGATTTGATTTTCCACAAACATACACTATGAATTGAATGGTTGGTTAGAGAGTATTTACTGTACTTACTAATGGTCTAAAAAATGGGATGAAGTTTTATTGAAATGTATTTAGTTTTATCAAACTATATTAACTTTAATGATATTTAGTAAGTTCTTGCCCTATTGGCAAGGTATGTACATCATTCTAATGTATCATCTATTTCTACATTTACTTTAAACAAATATTGTTTCTAAGCATATTATTAAATAAACTCATGGTTGGAAAAGTCCCACAATTTTCGAACATGCTATTAAACTAATGCATGATGTCTCGGAAAGGCCAAATAGCCAAATTCTGCTGGAAGCTGGTTACTGGGGATAAACTCAAACACTGAAAGCTGTGGTAAGGCATCTGTTGTTACCTTGAAGAGTAGAGCCTGGAAAAGGAGTATCATAGGGACCCACTGATAATATTCCACCTCGCCTGTCAGTGGTCGCTCGGGCGCTCTGGGTGGCGATGCATCAAACGGCACGTAGTGAGTATTGGCTACCCAGCACACGTTGTTGGTATAGTCCACCTGATGAGAAGCATGGTCAGCAATCAGGCCATGTGGGCCGGTCATGGGTTGTGTGGGCCGGGGATGTGGGTCGGTGATGTGGGCCGGTCATGGGATGTGTGGGCCGGTCATGGGTTGTGTGGGCCGGTCATGGGTTGTGTGGGCTGGTCATGGGTTGTGTGGGCCGGTCATGGGTTGTGTGAGCCGGCGATAGGTTGTGTGGGTCGGTCATAGGTTTGTATGGGCCGGTCATAGGTTTGTGTTGGCCGGTCATCGTTTGTATGGTCTGGTCATATCTTATGAGGGCCAGTCATAGACAGTATGGACCGGCCATAGTATGAATGTGCAGATGTGTTGGCTGATCATAGAAAATGTAGGCTAGTCATAAGCTGTGTGGGCTAGTCATAGGTTGTGTGGGCTAGTCACAGGTTGTGTGGGCTAGTCACAGGTTGTGTGGGATAGTCACAGGTTGTGTGGGCTAGTCACAGGTTGTGTGGGATAGTCACAGGTTGTGTGGGATAGTAATAGGTTGTGTGTGCTAGACATAGGTTGTGTGGTATAGTCATAGGTTGTGTGTACTGATGAAGCAATGTGCGGTGTAGACAAGTGTAAAACAGCACTGATGAATCTTATGTTTTGGTTACACGTGTATTGCATGCGAGGGAGGAGTATGTATTCAATGTAATTAATGTATTCAATAATTTCATCCCATAGATTTCACTTTATAACGTTGCCAAAAAGGGTGAGGCTTGAGGTAAGTGTGACGCAATGTGACCTATGCCAATGACCGACTCTTTCAGACGTGATGCATAAAAGGTAATCTCATCAAAGTAATCATTGGATTGGAGAAGTCAATGGCTGTTGTGTGGGTATTTCTTCTGTTGTTACATCGAAGTTCTGCATCTACAGAGGTTTCTATGGTGATTATATCAATGTGTTTTTGTGATGTTGATTTTCTTCCAATAAAATCGAGATCAAGTTAATATGGGTATTTAGTCTTAAAATAGAGAGATACAGAGATTATTTGTGGGGAGCATCTGAAAATAGATAGAAGCTGATTCCGTGTGGATCGCACCAACAAAGAATGGGATATCATCCATGCTAACATCGCACCAACAAAGAATGGGATATCATCCATGCTAACATCGCACCAACAAAGAATGGGATATCATCCATGCTAAAAACTACTTTCAGCTACACACCAAGGCAGGCAGGATATAAATAGAACAACACACTTTTCTAAGTATGAGGTTTCAAAATAAAGGGAGGGACTCAATACTTAAGTATCTACAGCATGCATTACTTTCCCCACATCGATACTTCTAGGACGGCTTACATTAATCGGTATCGTATTCGTTCGACCTATTATTTAAAAAAGTCATCTACGCGACGGAGAGTTAAAAAATGGAAAATCTGGATAAACTGCAACCACTGGCATCAAACCTTGTACATTTTATGACATAAATCTGGCCAATCTTTAATTTGGAGAGCCAAATAAAGCCCGGCAGATTAGTGGCCGTTATAAGATTATGTGACAGTCTGATACGCTGTCAGGTCAGCGCTGCCCCAGGATGGCTACCTTGAAGAGCAATGCCTGGAACAAAAGGATCAGTGGCACCCATTGGTAGTATTGGATCTCCATATCGCTATTTAGGTCCGTGTAGCGCGGAGGTTGGTCCTTGAAGTGGACGAAGAACGTGTTGGACACCCAGCACACGTTGTTGGTGTAGTCCACCTGTTGATGGACCAGGCAAGCCGTGGGTAGGGGGTGGTCATGTTAGGAGTGCTGTTTATGGTGGGCATGGGTACTCATTTGTCAGAATATGTGTGGGAATGGTCACTCTGAGGTGGACATGTTTGCTGAGATGTAGGAATGGTCACTCTGATGTGGACATGTTTGGTGAGATGTAGGAATGGTCACTCTGATGTGGACATGTTTGGTGAGATGTATGAATGGTCACTCTGATGTGGACATGTTTGGTGAGATGTAGGAATGATCACTCTGATGTGGACATGATTGGTGAGATGTAGGAATGGTCACTCTGATGTGGAAATGTTTGGTGAGATGTAGGAATGGTCACTCTGATGTGGAAATGTTTGGTGAGATGTAGGAATGGTCACTCTGATGTGGACATGTTTGGTGAGATGTAGGAATGGTCACTCTGAGGTGGAAATGTTTGGTGAGATGTAGGAATGGTCACTCTGATGTGGACATGTTTGGTGAGATGTAGGAATGGTCACTCTGAGGTGGACATGTTTGGTGAGATGTAGGAATGGTCACTCTGATGTGGACATGTTTGGTGAGATGTAGGAATGGTCACTCTGAGGTGGACATGTTTGGTGAGATGTAGGAATGGTCACTCTGATGTGGACATGTTTGGTGAGATGTAGGAATGGTCACTCTGAGGTGGACATGTTTGGTGAGATGTAGGAATGGTCACTCTGATGTGGACATGTTTGGTGAGATGTAGGAATGGTCACTCTAATGTGGACATGTTTGGTGACAGGACTGCTTTGTTGGGTTTGTGTTAGTGAGGGTAAGAGTGAAGAGATTCAAACGAGTAACAAGAGATGTCAGGGTTAGTGTTTTGAAAATCTCGTATGTCTTGATAGTTTGTGTCGTTAATTTCATTTACATATTATTTTGTTTAGATTTAATCAGAAATGGTATGCGTCATATGTCAGAGTCCGGCGCCATGAGGGGTCTTTGACGTCATATGTCAGAGCCCAGAACCCAGAGGGTCGTTAACGTCATATGTGAGAACTCTACTCGGGGGGTCTTTGACGCCATATGTCAGAGCTCTAGCCCCGAGGGTCTTTGACGTCTTATTTCAGAGTCCAGAACCTGGATATGGGTCATTGACATGATATGTCATAGCACACTACCCGTAGATGGGTCATTGACGTCATATGTCATAGCAAACTACCCGTAGATGGGTCGTTGACGTCATATGTCATAGCACACTACCCGTAGATGGGTCATTGACGTCATATGTCATAGCACACTACCCGTAGATGGGTAGTTGACGTCATATGTCATAGAACACTACCCGTAGATGGGTCGTTGACGTCATATGTCATAGCACACTACCCTTAGATGGGTCATTGACGTCATATGTCATAGCACACTACCCGTAGATGGGTCGTTGACGACATATGTCATAGCAAACTACCCGTAGATGGGTCGTTGACGTCATATGTCATAGCACACGACCCGTAGATGGGTCATTGACGTCATATGTCAGAACCCAGAACCCGGGGGTCATTTAAATAATACACCGTAGGTCCCCATGGTGAATGGTGGGGATGGTTAGACAAGGATGGCAGGATGGTAAGAAATAATCTTTAGCAGTTGACATTAATTGCCGAGATTTACATCAAAAAAATTTCTCTGATAGCGATTAATGATTTTTGATGGGATGTTTTCAATGCTCGGTGGCAAAGATTGAAGATGTATGTGATGCCATGAATGATTGTTGATGTCTGATGTTATTAATGATGAGATTTTGTCAGATGTCTTTGAATGGTTGGTCAATTCGAATAGGTTCTGTTTGTATAAGAGAAATCTGGTTTGTGGTCCAGGTCAGTAGTATTTGAGGTGATTTTAGAAGATCTTTCGTTTTAAAAACCGTGTTGTAGCATTTATTTGTGAAGTTAGTATGTCGAGACGAATAACTTAGTTATTTTAATGACCAAATTGGAAGTAGGTATATCGTACTTTGAACAGATGAGTCGTGCCATATGATGATCTGAATTGATATGTTCAATGGTTTATCTCACAATTCGGTGTTGAGATTAGGTTTTTTTTGTTGTTGTTGAAAATGAGAAAGAAAGGAAGTCTAACAAAAGGGGGTGGAGGGGGATATGTGTTGAAGGGGGCGTGTGTGTTACTGTCGGGGCATTAGTCTGTGTAGTTTGACAACAAATGAATAGTCTAATCATTCTTATACTAAATCATATAAAATATTATAATAGGCATTGATGGAATATACCGGTATGGAAGATTTACTTTGAAATATTTGTATATATTAAACATTTATGGGTTCAAGAAAACGTTTAGTACTAGCCTTTAATTTTAATATTTGATATCGTGAGAAGTATCTCAAGATGGCCAAAACAACCATTTAAGTCACTATGTCATTTTCTTTAAATAGCTTAATTAGCTGTTTTATTTGCCTTTAGGTGTAAACAAACTATTAAAAAAGTAGGCAGATAAATAATCTTACGTTAAGTAAATAATTGAAATGACTAAAGTTAGATTTGAAAGCCGTTATCTCTTAACAGCTGGGTTATAGAGCTATTAAAAAAACACTCAATAAAACAAAAAAAATCAACACTTGAAAACAAAATGGCGGTACTCACGTGACTTTCTTCAAACTGTGCGGGACACCAGCAATGGATCGGCTCGCCCACGTACTGCTTGGTGCTGACCACTATGGTGAAGATGATGAGGATGATGGTGGTGTACAGGTGGTTGAGACGGTCTATCCAGTCATCATCATAGCGGCCCTTCAGTCGTGCGTACGTCGCGAAGCTGCCCAAAACGCTGTCAAGCCTGGAGACAGAAAGGAAGTGACGTCACATTTATACAGAGACATTGCCTGTAAGGCCACAGTGAAGAAACAGATGCTTGCTAAAGAAAGTTGAACGTGAGGAAATCACGCTATAATTGTACAGTAACATAAACTTGATCATTTAAATGATATCGTTTGTGTATACAATAATGGAAATAGTCAATCATTTCAAATCAAAACAGAACACTGAAAACCAAAAAATGGATTTGGCTACACACATGAAGTTATTTATAGCGGTTACATAAAAGGATGACATGTATGAACATAATGCTATGTTGTAGCTTGCTGAAACCTTACTGCAGAGTGGTAGGGGGAGCTTTGAGTATCTTTTGAAATAAGTTTTAGTCAGGATTTGAGTCAATCTTCTGAATTAAAAACCTTAGGTCAAGAACCCAAGCCAAAATGTGAACCGAGTTTAACTTTGAAATTTGACGGAGTTATCAGACACACGAGATTCCAATCAAAACTTTAGAGCCGCATGTCACAGAAACGCCCGTGATTGCTACTGTTACACAAGTTATATTTTCAAACTTTTCTGATATGAAGGCATAGGGTCCCTATATATGTGCCTATGCCCAGTGTGTTTAACTAGATTCCTGGTTCATAAGGGCCTATGCCCAATGTGTTCAACTCGATTCCTGGTTCATATGGGCCTGTGCCCAGTGTGTTTAACTAGATTCCTGGTTCATTTGGGCCTGTGCCCAGTGTGTTCAACTAGATTCTTGGTTCATATGGGCCTGTACCCAGTGTGTTCAACTAGATTCTTGGTTCATATGGGCCTGTGCCAAGTGTGTTCAACTAGATTCTTGGTTCATATGGGCCTGTGCCCAGTGTGTTCAACTAGATTCTTGGTTCATATGGGCCTGTGCCCAGTGTGTTCAACTAGATTCCTAGTTCATATGGGCCTGTGCCCAGTGTGTTTAACTAGATTCCTGGTTCATTTGGGCCTGTGCCCAGTGTGTTCAACTAGATTCTTGGTTCATATGGGCCTATGCCCAGTGCGCCCAACTAAGATACGTAGGTCGGAGGACAACGGAACTTTGCGTTTTTTGTTTATCAACATGAACATCTACAACACAACGTGATACACTCATCAAGTAAGACAGGATTCTGGCACAGAAACTAGTGATGACATGTAAAGCAAAGCTACACTAAAGCAAGCATTCAATGTTTTGTTTGGATTCAGAACACAGCAACATAAACATTGCTCAAAAGTAACATCAAAATAGGACAATTTTAAAAAATATGTTTATAGGAGTTGAATATCATGCAAGGCAAACAAAAATGATAAGAAGACAAAGAATGATAAGAAGGCAAAGAATGATAAGAAGACAAAGAATGATAAGAAGACAAAGAATGATAAGAAGACAAAGAATGATAAGAAGACAAAGAATGATAAGAAGACAAAGAATGATAAGAAGACAAAGAATGATAAGAAGACAAAGAATGATAAGAAGACAAAAATGATAAGAAGACAAAGAATAAGAAGACAAAGAATGATATTTGAAAGTTTTTGAAACAGATTTTTTAAAGGGTACGATTGATGGCCATAGGTTGACACATGACATCCCAACACGAGTATTTTAAAGAGTACAATTGATACCCATAGGATTGAGGACGACTGACACATAAATAGATATTTGAACTAGGTAAATACGCCCATGAACGTCCCCTTCATTAATGTCCCTTACGGGCTTCGGATCTCCTTCAGTTGCACCACTTCGAATTGGAACAACAACTTTTGTATCAACAACTTTCGATGGATTTACTCATTTCATCTAAACCCGTGTACGACCCGCTTCCTGTTTTAAAAAGCCTTACGTAAACAACAGAACAAAATACATTTCAACGTCTGAAAATAAACAGTCATAAAAAATTTATAACGATTAAAAATGCTAATTTCATTTCATTGGTTACCTGAATCAAATTATGGCACGTTTAATGAGTTTTTTTTTATATACATTTAAAATACACGGAGACTAATCATATAGATTCTTTTTATTTTAGAGCTTTATTTCCATTTACCATGTAAAATACAATTTGGTGAAGTTATTTATAAAAAAAAATTGTAACGGATTTCATTGATCCCCTTACATATATACATACAGATTAAGAGTCATACGTCATAAGATACGTCATAAGATACGTGTTTACATTTTTTAAACGACATCTCCAACTGATTCGGAACAAACCTGTATGTCCATGATATCTCTGGGTCAGACTAGGAAGTATGTACGGTTATCTCGGGGTCAGACTGGGAAGTATGTACGGTTATCTCGGGGCCGACTAGGAAGTATGTACGGTTATCTCGGGGTCAGACTAGGAAGTATGTACGGTTATCTCGGGGTCAGACTAGGAAGTAAGTACGGTTATCTCGGGGTCAGACTAGGAAGTATGTACGGTTATCTCGGGGTCAGACTAGGAAGTATGTAGAGATCAACAATACACTTAGTCAACATTTCTACTCAATTTTTACCTAATATAATTGTTGTGAACTAATGGGAGAAAAGAACCATTGAACTCAAAGAACACAATTTTCACAGATGACACGCCCCTGAGACATTTTCAGAATCCAAGTGTGTGTGTGTGTGTGTGTTACCTTGGGAGGCGCTAACACCTCAAATCTGTTTGGCTTTATGATTCCCCAGGACCGGCCACTCGTGCAGACTAATAACCAGTCAGAGTTATGGGTCGTGAGTTCGGCCAGGTTATGAAGTTGGGGTGTCAAATTTCAATCTAGGGATCACGTGATTAGTGGTGCGTGTAAAGATGAAATGGCACCCCGAGTAAATTGATCAGATGGAATATAAGCCTTACGGCTTTTACTGATGGTTGGATTTATAAATTGGTTGAGAGGCGTCTTATGATGGACTGTTGTCTTATGATGGGCTGTTGTCTTATGATGGACTGTTGTCTTATGATGGGCTGTTGTCTTATGATGGACTGTTGTCTTATGATGGGCTGTTGTCTTATGATGGGCTGTTGTCTTATGATGGACTGTTGTCTTATGATGGACTGGTGTCTTATGATGGACTGTTGTCTTATGATGGGCTGGTGTCTTATGATGGGCTGGTGTCTTATGATGGCTGGTGTCTTATGATGGGCTGTTGTCTTATGATGGGCTGTTGTCTTATGATGGACTGTTGTCTTATGATGGGCTGTTGTCTTATGATGGACTGGTGTCTTATGATGGACTGGTGTCTTATGATGGACTGTTGTCTTATGATGGACTGTTGTCTTATGATGGGCTGGTGTCTTATGATGGACTGTTGTCTTATGATGGGCTGTTGTCTTATGATGGGCTGTTGTCTTATGATGGACTGTTGTCTTATGATGGACTGGTGTCTTATGATGGGCTGGTGTCTTATGATGGGCTGGTGTCTTATGATGGGCTGTTGTCTTACGATGGACTGTTGTCTTATGATGGGCTGTTGTCTTATGATGGACTGTTGTCTTATGATGGGCTGGTGTCTTATGATGGGCTGGTGTCTTATGATGGCTGTTGTCTTATGATGGGCTGTTGTCTTATGATGGGCTGTTGTCTTATGATGGACTGTTGTCTTATGATGGGCTGTTGTCTTATGATGGGCTGCTGTCTTATGATGGACTGGTGTCTTATGATGGACTGGTGTCTTATGATGGACTGTTGTCTTATGATGGACTGTTGTCTTATGATGGGCTGGTGTCTTATGATGGACTGTTGTCTTTTGATGGGTTGTGACTGTTACCGTTGAAATATTCTTACAATATTATAGTGTCCTATCTGTTGTTAAATGCATGGCTGTCGTGTGGTCTGTTTTATATTATCTAAGAATTGCCTTTCATGAAAAATACGAATATTCTTTGCAGTAAACTAGAACAAATATATGTTCTGTACAACTACTAAAAGAAATGTATGTTCTGTACAACTACTAGAACAAATATCAGTTCTGTACAGCTAGTAGAACAAGTGTCAGTTCTGTACAGCTGCTAGTAGAGCGAATGCCAGTTCTGTACAGCTAGTAGAACAAATTAATTGTTCTGTACAGAAACCAGAACAAATAAGTGTTCTGTACAGACACCAGAACAAATACGTGTTCTGTAGAAAAAGCTAGAACGAATACGTGTTCTGTACAGAAACGAGAACGAAGAGTACTTAAATCCAAGTTCAGGGGTCCCATCTGGTTATAATGGAAGGAACGGATCTGAAGGAGATCCAAGAGGACAAAGACTTCTAATTTGATCGCGTTATCCCCGATAGAAAACCAGGTAGCTTTAGAAACACTTAACTTTGTCAACGTCCATGAACTACTTTGAATAGATACGCCTCGTGGGTTGCAGGCGATCATAAACAGACAGTTGCAGGAGCCTGTGTGGGGTCGGCCATTGGGGTCTATATTTCACCTTAGATATCCTTTCACTATAAAATTAGTATCGGTGGACTACCCAAGCATACGCCAAACAATGAGATAGCCGACTAGCATAGATGGGAAGTGAAGACTGGAGAGGGGTTGGGAACTTATTATTGTTTTTATTGTACTCGTACCACTAAAATTTCACAGGCCATGGTATCGATCCCCATCCATGAACAACATTCTGGCCATGGCGTAATCACGAGGAACCTTTCGTAAACCACGGGGGGGGGGGGGGGGGGGGGGGGGGAGAGAAAGAGTAAGCTCCCTTGTACTAAGGCACGGAGAATGACCGCCCCTGATTATAGGAACCGTGTCCAACAGTGCGGAGTCTACCCTGTCATTATCTGGTTTTAGACCGGGTCATTAGTCAATTTGATCGCCGAATCATATGAGAGATATGGATATTTTGGTTTGATCTGTCAATTAAATTATATAGTTTTTCAAATGACCTTTAAAGGGATTTGCCGACCAAGGCAATCATGAAAATGGCCTGCCTGGATTTTTAAGTTGGTCATAAAATATCCGTTTATCATAGGGCAACATCACAAAGATTGCACAAAGATTGCACAAAGATTGTACAAAGATTGCACAAAGATTGTACAAAGATTGCACAAAGATTGTACAAAGATTGCACAAAAATTGCACAAAGATTGCACAAAGATTAAAAAAAAAAAACTGAACTAAAATGTCACAGACTTCCATCCTTGCTGAAACGGTCACCAAATGCCGGTCACCAAATGCCGGTCACCAAATGCCGGTCACCAAATGCCGGTCACCAAATGCCGGTCACCAAATGCCGGTCACCAAATGCCGGTCAGTTGTCATGGTAGTGGACATTTAAAGAAAACTATGATGTCAATTTGTGCTTGAAGCATGACATACAGGGATGCCACTGATAATCAAGTCAAATCAATCAATATAATTCATTAGGTATGAACGTACGGTGTAATGGTGGGTTCAATGTGGCGCAAATCTAAACTACCGAAAACTGCGCTAAATGAGATTCTTTACATTACCGCAAGTGCGTTTGGTGCGTAATATTTCTTTTGGCTTAACGGAAATAACATTACTTTAAATACTGTGTAATAAACGTGCGTCCGAAAAAATGGGTTGAAAATTAGAATATTGATACAGTTCAGAGGCATGAAACAAAAAGTATGATGTGGCACGAATCAGAATTCTTATAATGTGCAATACTTGAGCCCATGTTTCGTCAAGTAACTTTACTAGATTAGAAGTTCATGGAAGTTTTGACGGGCTATAACTAGTAATAATTCAAATAACAAATAGGAACTTACATAATGTTTACATTACTTGGCAAGTATTTAATTTCAATGTAAATTTGCAGAGATTGTATCAGCGGAACGCAAAGACACAATTTGATGGGCCAGACTTAAGCACAATAAAATGATGAGTGCAATGGGAAGATACTAATGTAACGTTATAATACATTTTTCATGCGTTGTAAAAACTGAAGATACCACGACACAGTTTATACCCAGAGCTTACACATGTAGTATGACAAAGTAAGGATATCAGAGTGTAAGCATTTGAAAAAACAAACAACCGAAAAGAAGAATGAAAAGAGATGATCTAGAGATGCCTCACCCCTCGCCCTGGATAGCAATGCCAGCTATTTCCTCATACTTTCCGATTTCAACCTCATCCTCGCTACCTCCTACATGCACTCCCCCACCTCCGCCTCCCCCTCCTGTTGACCCTTCACTGCCATGCTGGTTCTGATGGCCGTGCATGTGCTGGTGCCGATGATGCATGTGGTGGCGGTGGCCATGGCGCGCACGATTGTGGTGCTGGTGCGAACGTGTGTGGTGCGCCTTGCTGGCGTGGTGCGCATGCCGGGCGTGCTGCATCTCCTCGGGCTGCTGGCTGGGCGGCCTCAAGAAGCGGAAGCTGTCACAGGAAGACGGCCAAATACGACGAAGGCGGGAGAAGCCGAAGGTCGGCCAGCGCCTTCTTGTTGGTGGGGGTGGCGTTGTTGCGAGGAATGTTCGAGAAAAACCTGAGAAACTGTTAGCCACCGAAGAATAATCTTGCTGAAACGATTAGTCTTATCTACAAGGTGTTTACACGACTGTGCCTCATATGCCCATGGCTACAGGTCCAGAAAGAAATGAAGTGTGTCGTTGACGAGTACATCAAGCAGTGGATTTTGTCGCATTTGTCATATTGCAAGAATCCGAATTCAAGTTGCTTTCTAGTTTTGTTTGTGTATTGACAATGCGCTTCTTGCCAATCTTAAAATATATATTACATGAAAAGTATTTTAAAATAAATATTACTTTTATTGATTTTTCGTGGTTGTTGATGAAAACTTTTGATAGTTTAAACGTATTTTTGAAAAGCTAATTTTGAGCATAGACATTTTAAAAGTTGGATTAAATTGCGAATATAATTATAACGAAACAAAAAAAGAAATAAGAAAAAGAAAACAAAAACAGAAAGAAAGAAAACAAATGAAATATAAAAAGCAACAGTCAAACAAAAATAAACTAAGCAACAGATTGTTGAACAGCGGCAGCGAGTGGTTGCCGTACGGCAAAAGTGGACTTTCCTAGTACTTTTGTTTTCCTTACTGTTTAAACAACGGTTTGATTTATCGACTGATACGGTGCTGTAAAAATTATGGACTAATGAGTCATGGCGTGCAGCCACGAAACAAAAGATTTGTTGCAGCTGCCCCATTGTGGGAGAACTGAAGTTCAACATCGATCTGACTCTGATGCTTTATTTTAGGGGCTCGTTTGGCCGTCGTTATCCCAAGTCAAACACGATTTAACATCGCCGTTGCCTGGTAGTCACTGGCAACTCATATAAATTATCACCGTGTTTAAAAATCCAAATTAAAATCAGTTGTTTCAGTGGTCCGAAATGACTCGGTCCAATGACTAAAAATCTTATTGATATTTTAAAATTAATATTCAATTGATATTTTGATACAAAATGAAGTACTTGTCAAAAAGTATCTTCTTGGAACCACGTGACCAAAAAAAACCCTAATTTTCTCTTTAAAATGTTCAATGAAGAAGCTTAACCATTTTAAAAGACATAAAATTAAAGCGAATGGAAAAAAAATAACTAAAAAGGTAAAAAATGAAATAAAAACAAAGTGATTTGTAAGAAAAGAAAAGAAAAAGCAATCAAAACAAATTTGTTAACAATTCAAGCTATTCACCATTTTGACCAGAGGTTGCAGTTAACAAAATAACAAAAAATATATAAAATAATTATTTTAAGAATTTTATAATTGAAGAATCTTCTTCTTGTAGTTCACTTCTCATTCACAAGCAAAACTACACAAAGTGAAATATCAAAACTAACAGTGGATCTACATTTACTTTTTAAGAGGCCCATCAGTGGCTGGTAAGAATCATGTATGAGATTAGTTTTGTCCCAAAAGATGTTTCTTCAGAAAAATCAGCTTTTGTAAAGTTTCACCTCGTATTGATTTCCTCAGGGAAATTGGAATATCGTGTGACAGTAACATACTGTGAAATACTGTGAAACAGTAACATACTGTGAAATGTTTGAACACGTTCAAATTAAAAATAAAAATGTGGGTTTAATCTTGTTCAGAAACTGTTCTGTTCGTCTGTGATAATTGTTGTAGCATCGTATGTTCAAAAACTGTTCTGTTCGTCTGTGATAATTGTTGTAGCATTGTATGTTCAAAAACTGTTCTGTTCGTATGGGATAATTGTTGTAGCATCGTATGTTCAAAGCCAAGTTTTACATTTGACACGAGTAGTTTAGAAGTGGAGCAGCAGAAAGTGGTTGACTTCTGAACAAATGTGTCCATCGAATACGGACACCAGAAATGGACTCATTCATCTGGTAACTTCCCACCATTCAGACTATGGCAGGTTCGTTGACATCCCCGACATGATCTTACAGTTTGTGCTTCAGTGCCTCGTCCTTTTAGGTAGCACAATTTGGACTGGTCCTTTAGGTAGCCCAATTTGGGAAGATCCTTTAGATAGCACAATTTGGGCGGTTCCTTTAGGTAGGGGTGTAGCAGCTCGCCGTGTTGCACGCATGCGTTACCCCAGTCTGGTGCAGAGTTCCACCAACTGCCCTTTTACGTCCCGCATGTCACAGGGCAATGTCTTGAAGTCCAAGACCAGGAGGCTGAGGTCAGACACATTCAGAGAGGCGTTTTACCACGTCCCAATAGAGAGGAGTGAGTTTATCGCATAGGATCGTATTTTTTAGGACAATATGGTGTAGAAGTTAAGGAAGAACTGACATAAAAACAAACAAACGTTTATGAGCTTTGGTTTGAGTAGGGCCCTGGAGTGTGAACAAGAGCAAGGCCCTGGAGTGTGAACAAGAGCAAGGCCCTGGAGTGTGAACAAGAGCAGGGCCTTGGAGTGTGAACAAGAGCAAGACCTTGGAGTGTGAACAAGAGCAAGGCCCTGGAGTGTGAACAAGAGCAGGGCCTTGGAGTGTGAACAAGAGCAAGACCTTGGAGTGTGAACAAGAGCAAGGCCCTGGAGTGTGAACAAGAGCAGGGCTTTGGAGTGTGAACAAGAGCAAGATCTTGGAGTGTGAACAAGAGCAAGACCTTGGAGTGTGAACAAGAGCAAGGCCCTGGAGTGTGAACAAGAGCAGGACCTTGGAGTGTGAACAGGTTTATAACGATCGAATCCTTTTGGTAGATTAAAAAAAGTCATCTTTACGTATTTATTTTGATGGTAAATAAAATTCAGAAAAAATTATTTGTTCAATTATTATTATTGATAGTGTAAAGTTTATTGAACTGACATTTTGCGAGCTCAAAATGAGCTGTAGTGTTGTATGGTATAGATTTGAAGTGTTGTATTGTATAGATTCTGTGCGTTGTATGGTATAGATTTGAAGTGTTGTATGGTATAGATTCTGTGCGTTGTATGGTATAGATTTGAAGTGTTGTATGGTATAGATTTGAAGTGTTGTATGGTATAGATTTGAAGTGTTGTATGGTATAGATTTAAAGTGTTGTATGGTATAGATTCTGTGCGTTGTATGGTATAGATTTGAAGTGTTGTATGGTATAGATTTGAAGTGTTGTATGGTATAGATTTGAGTGTTGTATAGTATAGATTTTAAGTGTTGTATGGTATAGATTTGAAGTGTTGTATGGTATAGATTCTGTGCGTTGTATGGTATAGATTGGTTGTTTGTGACGCCTGCACCCCACATGCACTGAACTTAAAAAATCACACGCCGCTGAAATAAACAGTATGTTTAAATCTCAAGTTCCCCTGAAGTGTTATAAATAGAAAATATTAAGAATGAGAGAGGGGGTGGGGTCACTGAAGAAAGCGTCTAAATGTACGCTTGGAGCCTTTTCTTTGCGGTAAGTTACACATATCCATACTCGGGTAGACCTCTTGCTGTGTCATTTATTCATCTTGAAGGAGACTTGATGTTTTGAAATAGAAGTTATCATAACTGTGTACTGTATCCATGCAATTTAGTGTCAATTATCGGCAAGCTGTACGTGAACAACAAATTGAGAGATGTCGCCAGAGAGGTGGAGAAAAAAAGTAGTCCCTCAAAATTTACGTTAACCGAGAATGTATGAATATATATGTGCATATTAGAATTTGAATTTATAGTTATATGAGAGAATGTATAAAAATATATGTGCATATGAGAAGTGGAATTTATAGTTATATGAGAGAATGTATGCATTTTGGAAATGAACTTAAGAAATAAATTTTAAAAAAAATCTAAGCTAGAGCCTCAGTCCTTTCATAAAATAGAATCATACATAAATATTTATTTGTTTAGTAGCTGACAGGGATGACGTAATGTCACCGAAGAAAACTCCACGCAAGCAGATTGTAGTGCAGCTTTCATTTCAGGACTAGAGATCGAATGTTACATTTGTTTGAAAACAATTTTCTTAAAATGGAATTGCGCCGCCATTAAATGATAACACTTATCGGTCGGGACGTCAACAAGGGACCATTACCCCACCAGCAGCACGTCAACAAGGGATCATTACCCCACCAGCAGCACGTCAACAAGGGGCCATAACCCCACCAGCAGCAGATATTTCTGAGATGCTTCGTTCCAAATATAGTCGCCAATCTGCTAGCGGTGTGGCCGATGGCGCTATAAGCCAATTGGCGGTGTCGCTCCTCGACGTGCGCGCAATCTTTCTATTTTTAACAAAGATCCAAGTAATGGATTGTTGGAGCAACTAAGACGTTACCATGAAACTAGAGACGTGAAGTTTTAAAAATCTATTGTCAACCCCATTGTTAACTTTTTAAAGTATGTAATTTTGTCTATACCACAAACAACCTGGGGGTGGTGGTTGGGGGGGGGGGGGGTTAGCATCTAAATTTAGCAGCAGCAATAGGTCTGACCTAAAGGTCTATCTTCTGCACCAAGTTACAGTGTCAGTAATTGTATACGCTTTGTGTGTAAAAAAAAACAAAACAACCCAAAGTGAATGATCAATACATTAATCTTGGGCCCTCAAAATATAGAAGAATACAATGAGACTAGATCTGGCCAAGTTGTAAGTTTAACCAATAATTGGTACCGTCAAAACTGTCGTTTCAACTCTATCGGAAAATGGAAGTTCAAGAAATATAAACTGACGTGATTGTTTGATTCAATTTTTGTTTCGAAATGACACAAGTCAAAATAAGCGGTTCAGTGCCTCTACATTTAATATTTGTTTGGGGTGGGGGTGGGTGGGTGGGTGGGGGGTGGGAGGAGAGACTTTCTGAACGTTATTTTTTTAATCTTTATTTTGCGTAGATAGTACACAATATTTGATGGAACTGATTTCAACTGAATGTGTTTAGCTTGTACAAATGTACACGGGAAAAAAGCGCATTTGAGCCCACATCCTACTATTTATGACGTCATATGAGCCTTGTCCTTTTTGTTTTCCAATAATCATCGGGTTAGTTCACTTTACAGCTGAAATTTTTGAGTGAAAAATAATTGGACAAGATTTTTTTTTAAATATACGAAATATTCATTGCTTGCTTCTTATATACATAGTGAAAGTTCGAATCGAAAGCGGGAACAATGGTGGCAAATCATGCTAAAAAATTCCATTGAGAAGAGTTCATTGAAAAACAGTACTACACAAGGCTGAAAATGAATGCCAACTTTTCGTTAGAGGAAACACACTCACACACAAATTGGTATTTGAAAAATCGTTCTTTCTGCTTGTGCTATTTTATCTCTGTAATCAGAGAGTACTATCGACATTAATTTAGAGATGTCTAAACACTTGTAATTAATAGCGGAAGCTTCCAGGGTAAGGTCATTTAAAAAGTAACACGATCAATTTAGGAACCACAGTTGTATTAGGAACCACAGTTGTATTAGGAACCACAGTTGTATTAGGAACCACAGTTGTATTAGGAACCACAGTTGTATTAGGAACTACAGTTGTATTAGGAACCACAGTTGTATTAGGAACCACAGTTGTATTAGGAACCACAGTTGTATTAGGAACTACAGTTGTATTAGGAACCACAGTTGTATTAGGAACCACAGTTGTATTAGGAACCACAGTTGTATTAGGAACCACAGTTGTATTAGGAACTAAATACAAGAAACACATAGCAAACCGCAACCTCAGGCAAAAAGGGAGAGAATGCTGAAAAGATTAAAACTCATGCTGAAATGATGAAAATAACTGAAACTTCAAACAAACAAAAAATGGATAATTGGATAATTGGATAAATATTATGAACGCTTAGGTTATCTAAATTAAGTTTGAAGCTGTCGTAGTTTGGAAGTCTCTTGTTTTCAGTCAAAGTCTGTCTAGTTTTCAGTCAAAGTCTGTCCTGGTTTGCAAGTATATTGAACTCCATCAAAAATATATTCATTTAAATAATTACTGACTTATTTCTCGCATCAACTCGTTAAAACACTTGAACCTTATCAAGGCTTCTAAATATTTTATAACTAAATCTTCCCCGTAATTGCTATCACTGTCAAAAGGTTTATCCTATTCTAGCCCTCGCTCTACCTACCAGAGAGATTCGATCATACTAGATCACAGAGCACAAAACCATTATCTCGTGAAGACTCGGAAATCTACGGGGGGTCAAGGCCAGGAGCGCGTGATGCGATGGATCTTCAGGGCACTGATGACACAAAAACTATCCTCTAACCAGAGCCGCTCTGCCCTTCTTTGTTGTACCAACTTTCCTTCTGGGACTATTTCGAAAAATCCGTGAAATTTCCACGTGTTCAGTCATTGACACACAATTGAAATGACGTCAAAGATTTTGTGGCAAGTTTCGAGGAAAGATTGACTCCAACAAAATATTTCTATACAAAATGAGTTCGTTACAGAAAATTGAAATAATACATTTTATCGAATTTGTTTTCCTTTAGATCTCTAATTATTTTCATGTAATTTCTAAAGATTTGGATACCTTTCCGTCAAAAAGACTCTATTAAATGTCTTTTGAGCTATTTTCACACTTTTAAAAACAATCTGTTGTCAAGAAATGTTATCTCAAAAAAGCTAACAGCCCTAGAATTCGCGGTCAATGTACTAATACAAGTGAACCATTGGTTCCCACTAATGACCTCCGATTTGACCACGAGAGTGACGGTTCGGCGAACAGTGACCTCTGAAGTCGGCCGGTGTTTTCTGGTGGACTGGACTCGAGCCATAATGATGCATTGTGGGGCTCTCCTTTTCGGTTGTCACACGGTCCACCCTGGAGGTGGAATTACGCTGTTCAAGAGTGACCATGCTGACTTGTGGCGATAGTTGCGTGGTGGCTTTTGTTAGGTGATCCCAACTGATGGCTGCCTCATGTAAAGAAATGTCCATCTCGTTGTCTCCCAACAAATACATTACTTTAAATAAGGAGTGAATATTCTTTTTGCTGTTTAGCGGCACATAGAGTCGAAACTAGTCAAATTATGATCTTTTCTACAAAGGTCTTTTCGCAAATATTTCTTGATTTACAATAAATAATAATCAATAATTAAACCTGAATATCAATATTCACGTTAGAACTCTAAGCTCGTTATTTTAAAGCTTTTAAAACACATCTTCAAGATATCGGCAATTTCATCGTCGTTCAGATTCTAATCATTGAACCTAAGCCGCGTCTCTTTCTCCACAAATTATTGTATATTCATATTACATTGTCCTCATTTTACAATGAATTAACTATCACATTCAAGAAATCCACATGAAAATAAGGCCACAATCATGATTGTACAATCCCTTGTTTGAAAAAAAACCATGTGCAATATTAGCTGCCATTTATTTTACGTTGCGCTTGCGTTTCCGGTAACTGGAGATACCGGACGCTTTCTGCCTGGCAACGTCGGTATGAAACTCAGCCGTGTTCCTCTCAATCTATTCGTCCTCGAGCAGTCCCAAACAGCCTCATCTGGGTCAGTTATGGCTTGTAGATTACGGTCACCAATCCTTAAATCACAGTTCATGCCTGGTCGGGGGAAAAATAGAATAACCCAACCCCCTCCCACCCACTCTGAACACCCCCCCCCCCCTTTTACCAAATCATAATCATACCCTGCGCACCAGAATCGAAAACAATCGGGTCTTAATGAGAGTTAGTTAAAATCTATTTCACGATATCCACACCCCGCCCCTTACTTTTTATTCTCCTCTACTCCCTTACCTCTCATTTCCAGGGTTGTGATGGAGGAGCGTTCTCCCCGAATCCTAAGGGGGTTCCTCCATACTGAATAGCAAACCAACAGTCGGTCCACAGTCGGTCGTTGTCAGTTATTATCTCGGGCTCTATCGCCGAGCTGATTTCAATCAATATGTAATAGCACAGATGAGGTATTCCACACCCACGATTATGACCAGTATATGATAAATATTTACCATAGAAGCGCTCTACAATCTACAAATTACCAGTAATGGAGAATACCCATGTGGCACAGGACACAAAAAGGCCGAGACTCACCAATACCCCACTGAGTGTTGCCACTGCCTTTGTCTGATCCGTCGTTTATAGGGTAGTTAAAAAGTGAATGAAAGAGAAACAGAAAAAAAAAAGATCGTACGTGGGTGGGTGGATGGCGTTCGACGTGGTCGGAAACTGGGAGACATACAATCAGAGGCGGCGTCAGAAACAATGCCAATGGAGCACGCATTAAAAAAAAATAGAGGTGTCACCAAGGCTTTACGAAATTCTGAAAAAATTCGGGATACAATGCGGCCCCAGGCTCCATTCCCTTCCACTTGATCCACCTATGGGGGTCAACAAATATTCCACTTGATCCATCTATCGCGGTAAACAATAAATGTCTAAGAAGAAATGACGCCTGGTCATACAGCTTGAGATTATTGGACTCAAGTTTTGGCAAACACATGTTTGAAATTATGGAGTTATGGATATTGAATGTGAATAGCTTGAGTCTACTTATGAGCGCAATCAAATATTTAACATATTATTAACAATACTTTGTAATGGTAAATTATAAACATAAATATGAACGTGTCCAATGGTGTCCAGCACTGAAAGGGTCCAATGGTGTCCAGCACTGAAAGGGTCCAATAGTGTCCAGCACTGAAAGGCTCCAACGGTGTCCAGCACTGAAGGTGTCCAGCTATGCCTAAACAGTAAGGGAATCCCTGGTAAAAACATCAATTAAGTGAGCTGAACAACTTGCGGGCCGTTTGGGGCGGGGTATTGTGTGGCATGAGATGGGCAAGGGGGTGCCTTTCGGCTCCCTAAAGAGTTAAGGGGGATGTAAGTAGCAGGCTTGAGTCTAACATTGAAACAAGTGGAGACGCCTTTGGAGATTTGTGTTGTTTGTGAGCAACGTAACTATGTAGGAAACAAAAGTGTTGGTTTTTAGGGTGGGAGGTGATGTACTGTTCACTGGATACAGTAGAACGCACACGCGTCGTTTGAGGACCGCTTAGTTTATTGATTCAAAGGATGATACGTATTGGTGTTCTCAATCCATGGATGATAATATGTTTTGGCCCCAAACAATCCATGGATGATAATTTGTTTTGGTCCCAAAGATTGTTTTATTAATTTTAACAAGTGTACACGCCTTGTTTGACTAGTTGTCTGTTTAACTAGTTGTCTGTTTGACTAGTTGTCTGTTTGACTAGTTGTCTGTGTGAATAGTTGTCTGTGTGAATAGTTGTCTGTTTGATTAGCTGTCCGTTTGACTAGTTTTCTGTGTGAATAGATGTATGTTTGACTAGCTGTATGTTTAACTAGTTGTATGTTTGACTAGTTGTCCGTGTGAATAGTTGTATGTTTGACTAGCTGTATGTTTGAATAGTTGTCCGTGTGAATAGTTGTATGTTTGACTAGTTGTATGTTTGACTAGCTGTATGTTTGACTAGTTGTATGTTTGACTAGCTGTATGTTTGACTAGTTGTATGTTTGACTAGCTGTCCGTGTGAATAGTTGTATGTTTGACTAGTTGTCCGTGTGAATAGTTGTATGTTTGACTAGCTGTATGTTTGAATAGTTGTCCGTGTGAATAGCTGTATGTTTGACTAGTTGTATGTTTGACTAGCTGTATGTTTGACTAGTTGTATGTTTGACTAGCTGTATGTTTGACTAGTTGTATGTTTGACTAGCTGTATGTTTGACTAGTTGTATGTTTGACTAGTTGTGTGTTTGACTAGCTGTATGTTTGACTAGTTGTATGTTTGACTAGTTGTCCGTGTGAATAGCTGTATGTTTGACTACCTGTATGTTTGACTAGTTGTATGTTTGACTAGTTGTCCGTGTGAATAGCTGTATGTTTGACTAGCTGTATGTTTGAATAGCTGTATGTTTGACTAGTTGTATGTTTGAATAGCTGTATGTTTGACTAGTTGTATGTTTGACTAGTTGTCCGTGTGAATAGCTGTATGTTTGACTAGTTGTATGTTTGACTAGTTGTCCGTGTGAATAGTTGTATGTTTGACTAGCTGTATGTTTGAATAGCTGTATGTTTGACTAGTTGTATGTTTGACTAGTTGTCCGTGTGAATAGCTGTATGTTTGACTAGTTGTATGTTTGACTAGTTGTCCGTGTGAATAGTTGTATGTTTGACTAGTTGTATGTTTGACTAGTTGTATGTTTGACTAGTTGTATGTTTGACTAGTTGTCCATGTGAATAGCTGTATGTTTGACTAGTTGTATGTTTGACTAGTTGTATGTTTGACTAGCTGTATGTTTGACTAGTTGTCCATGTGAATAGCTGTATGTTTGACTAGTTGTATGTTTGACTAGTTGTATGTTTGACTAGTTGTATGCTTGACTAGTTGTATGTTTGATTAGCTGTATATTTGACTAGTTTTCTGTTTGACTAGTTGTATGTCTAGTTTTCTGTTTGAATAGTTGTCTGTTTGACTAGTTTTCTGTTTGACTAGTTGTATGTCTAGTTTTCTGTTTGAATAGTTGTCTGTTTGACTAGTTTTCTGTTTGAGTAGCTGTATGTTTGACTAGTTTTCTGTTTGACTAGTTGTCTGTTTGACTAGTTGTCTGTGTGAATAGTTGTCTGTGTGAATAGTTGTCTGTGTGAATAGTTGTCTGTGTGAATAGTTGTCTGTTTGATTAGCTGTCCGTTTGACTACTTTGTCTGTTTGACTAGTTTGTCTGTTTGACTAGTTTGTCTGTTTGACTAGTTTGTCTGTTTGACTAGTTTGTCTGTTTGACTAGTTTGTCTGTTTGACTAGTTTGTCTGTTTGACTAGTTTGTCTGTTTGACTAGCTGTATGTTTGAGTAGCTGTATGTTTGACTAGTCATTATCGAAGACATAAATGAAGAAACGCTTATAGAGTTTTACAGTTGCACAGGAGAGAGACGGAGTGGGAGGGGGAGGGAGAGAGAGAACAGCAGAGAGTCAACGTGTTACTAGAAAGAAAACACAGTGTGTTGCACTAACATAATTTGAAATTAGAAGGCCAAAATAGAAGGTCGAATTAGAAGGCCAAATGAGAAGGCCAAATGAGAAGGCCAAATGAGAAGGCCAAATGAGAAGGCCAAATGAGAAGGCCAAATGAGAAGGCCAAATGAGAAGGCCAAATGAGAAGGCCAAATGAGAAGGCCAAATGAGAAGGCCAAATGAGAAGGCCAAATGAGAAGGCCAAATGAGAAGGCCAAATGAGCTATTGTTTGCGAAGATTTAATAAAAGGAAACAAACACAAACATATGTGTGAGAGGTCTTGATGAGGTCACCGGGGTTATAATTTGACTGACCGTGTGATGTGAGTGACAGTCTCGGGGAATAATCCGTCTGCGATCTACGACTGATCTGTTTACCTGTACTCGGGTATTGGCAGATGTAATCATATTTGCCAGGATGAACAGTGGCCACTGCGACCCCCCCCCCCCCCCAAACGCTTACCTCACTGCAGAGAGCGAACGTCCGTTATTGCTACCATTGTTAGATGCATTCAAATGGCCCATTAGCAAGTCGTCTACGTGTGCATAAACAAGCAAATATATAGCATCGTGTGGGTTTTAATGTATAGCATCGTGTGGGCTTTAATGTATAGCATCGTGTGGGCTTTAATGTATAGCATGGTGAATGTTTCGCAATATACCAAAGTGGGCTTTGCAATATACAATAGTGGGCTTTGCAATATACAATAGTGGGCTTTGCAATATACAATAGTGGGCTTTGCAATACATCTCTAAGCAGATTTAGTAAAATTGCAGGGGAACTCACTCCTACTTAAACTGAATTCAAGGGAACGTATTTCTGTTTGAATATAAAGTTGTGTTGGAAGCCACAAGGACGATTGTCTAAATTGACATCCAAGGATTCAAACAGCTAGCAGATCTGGTACGCGTCATGTATATCCATTGGACAGCTAGCAGATCTGGTACGGGTCATGTATATCCATTGTCAATTATTAAAAAATATATATATCCATCCCTGTCAATTATATCCTAAGTCCATTCGCCGTCAATCCTGTTCTAAATATTCATCCACTGTCAAGAATGTCCTAACATATCCATCCGCTGTCAATCATGTCCTAACATATCCCTCCGCTGTCAATTATGTCCCAACACGCCGTGCCAATTACGTCATAGCCTCGATCGCTCAGCTGCTGTCAATGGCGGAAACATCAGATTTGAAAAGACCTAATTCCTAATTCGCTATTCAGAGAAATCAATAATCCCTCTAAACCTTCTTGGAAATACAATTCAATCAGAAACGTCATCAAGAATAGTTTGTTTTGTTTTGAGAGTACTCTCAATGAAGCCTTACGTCTAATTTTCCATCTTCTTAGCTCCCGTTAAAACACACTGAATCAATGCTAACTTAGCGGACCACAGATTCTTGTTTATAAATGGAAGAATAATATCTCGAGATCTTGCATATTAAAGATAGTTAGATTAAAAAAGAAGAAGCTTGGAAGCCATTGAGAAACTTCGTAAAATACGTTTAAATTAGGTTAGAGAGTATTACATTATTACATTTCCTAATTAATTTCATGAAATGTCTTCGTTGGATTTGTTTTAAATATTCATACTGCCCCCTCTCCTCTCTTTTGCCACAATTCTCGATTCTCGTCAAATCTAAAAACTGCATGTCGGGTTTAAAAATCAATACGCGGCCTAGTTTGTGCAGAGTAGGCCTCCGCCTCGCAGGCACGCCACCGAAGCACGCCGGAACTAGCGGCAAATCAATGTGTGACGTACCGTCCGTGCGGACATGACACAACGTCTGTTTGCTGTTGCAATGGCCGGGGTGGGGAATGGCTGGCTTTGAAATACGTGCATGAATGGCATCGCAGACTGATCAGTCGTTTGGTGGAAAGGTGGCATCGCAGACTGATCAGTCGTTTGGTGGAAGGGTGGCATCACAGAATGATCAGTTGTTTGGTGGACGGGTAGCATCAACGGTTGGGAAAATTCATACGTTCCTTTCTTATGAATAAAAACTTGACAAATCCACTCAATGTTTCATCTTTAATAAAAATGTCCTCAAATTCTTCAGTTGATGTCAAATGAATTAATATTTCAAGGGCTGTCAATCCAATGCATGTTGGGAAATCCACGTTATTGGATAAATGCGTTTTGTTTGCGTGGATAGCTGGGTGTTATACAGAGTGATGAATTTGATGGACATATGGATTTTTATGGGGGGGGGGGGATATCGAAGTGCTGAAAATACTTTAATAGGAAATCAGTGGATGTAAATCTGTAGAATTACTTGCCCGAGGACAATAGGAAATATTTCAAATTCTAGTTACAGGTTAGTTATAAAAGAAATGACCATACACAACAGGCTGAGAATCCATGTTCAAAATAGGATGATAGGAAAATGCCCATTAATCATGTCATAAAGTAAAAATAAAACCACTGTTTTTTTTAATGTAAGGCTTAACCTAAGTGTTACAAAGTAATTAATGCAGGCCTATTTGGAATCATACATTTCTATATGCATACATACACAATTCAAAGTTCAAACCTTGATGACGTAATTGCCGATTGCCGAATGGGGTCATTGAACACAGAAGTGGTTTTTTTGGTAAATGGATTTAATGATGGAGTCATGTTGGGTGGACGGTTATTGATTGACAGAACGCTGGAAATCTGTGCAATGGGTATATACTACGGTGACGTGTAGAACAAAGTGTAATCAATGAAACGGAACAAACCATTGTAAATGTCAAACGTTTTTATGATCTGTCGGATAGAGAAGATCCGTTTGATAAAGTAGATCTTAGATGGAGATGAAGTTAGGCAGGGATATAATCGCAAATAGTGGACAACCGAGAAAGGTTTTGGAGTCAATACCAGTAAATAATCCCGGAGTCGATCAATCCCGTGCACAGACAATGTCTAAGGTGAGTCGATCGATCCCATGCACAGACAATGTCTAAGGTGAGTCGATCGATCCCGTGCACAAACAATGTCTAAGGTGAGTCGATCAATCCCGTGCACAGACAATGTCTAAGGTGAGTCGATCGATCCCGTGCACAGACAATGTCTAAGGTGAGTCGATCGATCCCGTGTACCGACAATGTCTACGGTGAGTCGATCGATCCCGTGCACAGACAATGTCTAAGGTCGTCTTCAAAATGGAGGTGACTCATCGCAATTCTAAAAATTGAGATTTGGTTTAAAATTGATTTCATTTCAGGTGTTTGTTTATTATGAGTAACCAAAATAGCAATATGATAAAATATTAAGATGATTTGTACAGCACCCAAACCCTAACAAAGTAAAAAGAATCATCTTCATCAGTGGCGCTACAGCCCATGTAGGGCCCTGGCCTGCTCCACCACATCCTTCCATTCGGATCGATCCATGGCTTTCAGCCTCCATGCGCGAACCCTTAGCTGGTGTAAGTCCTTCTCTATATCGCCAAACCAACTTAGTCATGGAGTGAGCTGTGAGCCACCTTTGGGGCTCTACAACCTGACATCCTCTTAAGGTCTCCTGGCCAACGCAGTCTGCTATTTAAAAATTGTTGCGACTATAGGCGGGTCTTCGAACAGTTGATAAAGCTCTTTGTGGGTCTTGGTACAGTTGATATAGCTCTTGGTGGGTCTTGGTACAGTTGATATAGCTCTTGGCGGGTCTTGGTACAGTTGATATAGCTCTTGGCTGGTCTTGGTACAGTTGATATAGCTCTGGGCTGGTCTTGGTACAGTTGATATAGCTCTTGGCTGGTCTTGGTACAGTTGATATAGCTCTTGGTGGGTCTTGGTACAGTTGATATAGCTCTTGGCGGGTCTTGGTACAGTTGATATAGCTCTTGACTGGTCTTGGTACAGTTGATATAGCTCTTGGCTGGTCTTGGTACAGTTGATATAGCTCTTGGCTGGTCTTGGTACAGTTGATATAGCTCTTGGCTTGTACGATTTCTCCAAACATCATGTATATCACAGGATCGTTTATTATCCTGAGGATTTTCCTCTTTCATGTGTTGAGCAGGTTCTCTGTCTTTCAATTGAGGGACCAAGTCTCACTAGTATAAATTACAACTGAAATTATAATATTGGCGTATAAGGCCATCTTTGTTCTGCTTGAGAGGATTTTGCTTCCTAGAAGGTTTTGTAGCGATTGCCCGCTGTTATCATTTCTGTCACCTCTGACATTATTTCATTATGCTCATTTGTAATAGCTCCGGATATTTGAAAGTAGCCACTCTCTCAAAGTTGCCGTTGTCATCTTGTGCGTGTTTCTTGACTTGACCGTTTATTCTGTCTTCGCTTCCCTTAGCCCAAAGACCAGCTTGATGGTTGTGCCCAGCAGAGCTGTGTCGTCAGCATAAGCCAGGCACTGAGATGGTTGGCTATATAAAGTTCCCCATGGCTGTCGTCCTGTGATGCTTCTTTGGAAGTTGTTTGTGTTAGTGCTCACATGTATGCATCTCATGACTTTTTCTAATGTGATGTTGAACAGGAGACATGTTAGTGAGTCTCCTTGTCTGAGGCCCTGATTAATCGGGAATTTCCTCGATCACTTTAATTCTATTTTTGGAGTCAGCTATCGTCACGTGTTTTAAAATAAAAACAACAACACCAAACCAACAAAACTATGAAAGGAATGAAGGAACTCCCCCCCCCCCCCAAACTCCTATTAATACTTCTTCAACACTCCCATAAAACAACCCAAAGAACCACTAAAAACAACAAGAAAAGAACCCGAAGAACAAGCCAAAAAGCAACAATAAACAGACAAACCAAACCAAAAAATCCTCGACTACTCTCAGCAAGCACGTGCCTCCACAAACCACTCAGTAAATCTCCACACAGCCTAGAGCCGTGACATTTGGAAAGCTGCCAATTAGGACTTCTCCGAGGTTGGTTTCGATTTTTATATTTTTTGTTCATTTTTTTTTTACCTCCGGGGTCTGTGTTCTACAGCAGTGATCCTTTATTGTTTATCGCGAGACCATCCGAAGAACTACTTTAGACGGCGTATGGATATCAAGAACTTGACCAGATAAATACAGATGAAGAGAATGTATAAAGAAATTGTCAATGCACATAAAGATACTTGTATTAATAATTGTTATTCAATAAGTTACAATCTTTCCACCCTTTGAACCCAACAAATATACAAGTGTACGAATAACTTATTAAAGTAATAAATAAATACTTAACTTATTAAAAAAATGACCCCTTTTAATTATTTAGACTCCAGGTGGCCTCAAATGTAAATTTTGAGAACCTCTGATCAGAGCTTGGCATAATGTGAAATGCTAGAAAAGGTATGAAGGGAAATTAGAGCCATTTTTACGCCCAATTTTAAACTTTGAATTGGTCTTAAGCTACGCTGGAACCCGACGGGTGTTTCTCTGATAGCTCCCATAGGTGAGACGCCTGCTGTAAAATATGAGTACTTATAGAGATAAGAGTGAGTCAATCAGCAGTGTTTGGACCCATTAGTGAGACGCCTGCTATAAAATATGAGTACTTATAGAGATAAGAGTGAGTCAATCAGCAGTGTTTGGACCCATTGGTGAGACACCTGCTGTAAAATATTAGTACTTATAGAGATAAGAGTGAGTCAATCAACAGTGTTTGGACCCATTGGTGAGACGCCTGCTGTAAAATATGAGTACTTATAGAGATAAGAGTGAGTCAATCAGCAGTGTTTGGACCCATTGGTGAGACGCCTGCTGTAAAATATGAGTACTTATAGAGATAAGAGTGAGTCAATCGGCAGTGTTTGGTCTCATTGGGGATCATTTCACAGGAAGAAAAAATAGCTGGTAATAGGTGAAGTGAAAGGAATTCGGCAAGGTCCAAAAGATGGCTAAGTATGATTGGCTAAGTATGATTGGCTAAGTATGATTGGCTAAGTATGATAGAATAAGTACTTGACATTAAGTTCACATACCCTTTGGTATTATAGCCCATAACATTGACTCTATCATGTTGGCTAGTGTCATCCATGTCACTTTGTTCTATCAATGTGAGCTAGTGTCATCCATGTCACTTTGGCCTATCATGTGGTCTAATGTCATCCATGTCACTTTGGTCTACCAATTTGTCTGTCATTCATGTCACTTTGGACTATTATGTGGTCTAATGTCATCCATGTCACGTTGTTCTTTCATGTGGGCTAGTGAAATTCATATGAAGATTACAGCAGGTTGACATTTAACCTTAAACAAATTCATTCCCTTGACCATGACAGATAGACGAGACGCATCGTTAGAGTTCAATTAAGCAAAGAATTTCTCAATGAAAGTGTCAGCCATGCTGTGAGATAAAAAGTTGGGGGGTCGGGGGATTTCAAGAATTGATTTCCTAGTAGATAAACATGAGGATATCCATACGTCTAAATCAATATTTTGATATGAACTAATATAGCGATGTCTAGGGCGGTCAGCGATTTTTAGGGTGATCAGGGATGGTTAGCGCAGTCAGTGATGTTTAGGGCGGTCAGCGATGTTTAGGGCGGTAAGCGATGTTTAGGGCGGTAAGCGATGTTTAGGGCGGTAAGCGATGTTTAAGGCGGTCAGCGATGTTTAAGGCGGTCAGCGATGTTTAGGGCGTTCAGCGATGTTTAGGGCGGTCAGCAATGTTTAGGGTGGTCAGCAATGTTTAGGACGGTCAGCAATGTTTAGGGTGATCAGCAATGTTTAGGGAGGTCAGCAATGTTTAGGACGGTCAGCAATGTTTAGGGAGGTCAGCAATGTTTAGGGTGGTCAGCAATGTTTAGGGTGGTCAGCAATGTTTAGGGGGGTCAGCAATGTTTAGGGTGGTCAGCAATGTTTAGGGAGGTCAGCAATGTTTAGGACGGTCAGCAATGTTTAGGGTGATCAGCAATGTTTAGGGAGGTCAGCAATGTTTAGGGTGGTCAGCAATGTTTAGGGAGGTCAGCAATGTTTAGGGCGGTCAGCAATGTTTAGGGTGGTCAGCAATGTTTAGGACGGTCAGCAATGTTTAGGGTGATCAGCAATGTTTAGGGAGGTCAGCAATGTTTAGGGTGGTCAGCAATGTTTAGGGCGGTCAGCAATGTTTAGGGTGGTCAGCAATGTTTAGGGAGGTCAGCAATGTTTAGGGTGGTCAGAAATGTTTAAGTCGGTCAGCGATGTTTAGGGGGGTCAGCAATGTTTAGGGTGGTCAGCAATGTTTAGGGCGGTCAACAATGTTTAGGGTGGTCACACGTGGGTGTGTTCCCTGGCACGTGGCACGGAGGTGTGTTCTCTGGCACGTGGCATGGAGGTGTGTTCTCTGGCACGTGGCACGGGAGAGTGATCTCTGGCACGTGGCACGGAGGTGTGTTCTCTGGCACGTGGTTTCGGTCGGTTGCCGTGGGTTGAGATGGGTTAGGGTTTAGGGGCCGATCGGGGAGGGAATAAATTGGAGAACAAATTAGTTATAGATTAAAGGGAATTATATATTTATAAATATAAACACAAAGCCAACCATTTGGGGGAAAGTGACATCTAGAGAAAGAGGAATGAAGAGTGACATCAAGAGAAAGAGGAATGAAGAGTGACATGCACACACACTCCCAAAAAGATTTATATAAAGAGAAAGAATATTTCGCATATATATATATATATTTGGCTTCTGGTGTATCCTGATTCCTTTTCACAACCGACTCTACTCCTTCTCAACAATTTTTTTTAACACTTGGACCCATCGGGTATTTTCTCAAAATACTCGGATCTGGTGTAAATCAGCTGCAACCTGTTGAGCCCTAGTATACACATATTAATAGAGACAAACTCTCATACATATGTATTCATTTCCCATATAATGTACAGTGAGAGAATAAAAGTGAGAGAGAGAGAGATAGAAAGATAGAAAGAGAGAGAGAGAGATAGAGAGAGAGAGTGATGCTAAGATTCTTACAATAAAACTAAAGTTTGAGATAAATATGGCAAGAAGCTGTATTCGAATACTTGTGACATTATTCATTACTCGTATTTGTTCCTTACTTTTCTAGTTGTGCTGCCCCAGCTAAATGTTTTATTTTTATGCACTCAATATCAAAATGGCTGCTCACTTTAATCTTAGTGCAATCATTCCATTTTGTGTACGGTGACTTTATTTATAGTCAGGGGCAGCAACACCAAAATTGTTGGCTGATAACAATCCGGAAGCAGTTATGTGACCTTAAAGTAATTTGCGATTTCTGCAGTCTGGACACGCGATGATACTTTAGATCGTATTTTTGCTGACTCAAACTCTTT
The DNA here is from genome assembly GCA_964017045.1 of Omphiscola glabra. NCBI lineage: Eukaryota > Metazoa > Mollusca > Gastropoda > Lymnaeidae > Omphiscola > Omphiscola glabra. The sequence goes on along the minus strand of OZ024810.1, from coordinate 3,723,542 downwards.
CATCCATCTCTTAACAAATCTAGCCCAGGACTAGACACACACACCGTCCAAACATATCTGGTTACATTGAACACAGCCCATGTGTGGGCGAAAAGCCATTAACGATGGTTGCCTTATGGGAAAAACGTGTGACGATGGTTCCCCTATGGGAAAACGTGTGACGATGGTTGCCCTATGTGAAAAACGCGTGACGATGGTTGCCCTATGGGAAAAACGTGTGACGATGGTTGCCCTATGGGAAAAACGTTTGACGATGGTTCACCATAGTCAATGCCACTACTAGGCTGGTCACACAGCTCAGTATAAACTCTTTTGTCTTCCCTGGTGGTATAGAGACAGCTAATAGTGCACACAGGCTCAGCGAATTAACGCGTAAATAATTCACCTTTTCACCAGTGTTTGTCTGGCACAGCGATTGTCTGGCACAGCGATTGTTCGGCACAGTGATTGTCCGGCACAGTGATTATCTAGCACAGTGTTTGTCCGGCACAGCGATTGTCTTGCACAGCGAGTATCGGCTTGACTAACTAAAGTTCCTTGTCCTCACGATTGTAACAATTCAAACTCTTTCATTAATCTCAATAATAATATAGCCTTGGCCTAGACTCCAAGTATCTCAAATGTTTTTTAAAAAAATGTTAATTTCAGGTATTTAAAAATAAAAGAATGTGTGCTTGCCCTTCACACCACAATTGTGACGCAAGGCGAGAAGGTATGACTTCAGGGAGCTGTGCAAAAGTGTGTGAAGGTTTCATGTGTGAGGGTATGTGCATGTCTCGGTCTCTTTGTGTGTCAGTATCGCATGTCTCGGTCTCTTTGTGTGTCAGTATCGCATGTCTCGGTCTCTTTGTGTGTCAGTATCGCATGTCTCGGTCTCTTTGTGTGTCAGTATCACATGTCTCGGTCTCTTTGTGTGTCAATATCACATGTCTGGTTCTCTGTGTGTGACAGTATCACATGTCTGGTTCTCTTTGTGTGACAGTATCACATGTCTGGTTCTCTTTGTGTGACAGTATCACATGTCTGCTTCTCTTTGTGTGTCAGTATCGCATGTCTGCTTCTCTTTGTGTGTCAGTATCACATGTCTGGTTCTCTTTGTGTGACAGTTGCACATGTCTGGATTGCTTTGTGGGACAGTTGCACATGTCTGCTTCTCTTGGTGTGACAGTTGCACATGTCTGGATCGCTTTGTGGGACAGTTGCACATGTCTGCTTCTCTTTGTGTGACAGTATCACATGTCTGGTTCTCTTTGTGTGACAGTATCACATGTCTGGTTCTCTTTGTGGGACAGTTGCACATGTCTGCTTCTCTTTGTGTGACAGTTGCACATGTCTGCTTCTCTTTGTGTCTGCTTTTTTTACACCCACAGATCCCAAGGCAATGCAACGTTTGAAAAAGCTAAACACTTTATTTCTTTATTTTGATGTCTCCTTAAGCTTAGGGATGGATCTGTAAAATGATACCATCTTTTATTATGGCACAGGACAAAGGAGGGGGGGAACTGATGGATTCCCAACGGAGAGTAATGAGAAGGGACGAGACAGCACACCAGAGACAGGACGAGACAGCACATCTGAGACAGGACGAGGCAGCTCACCAGAGACAGGACGTAACAGCACACCAGAGACAGGACGAGACAGCACACCAGAAACAGGACGTAACAGCACACCAGAGACAGGACGAGACAGCACACCATAACTCGTCCCATTCACATAGAAAAAGAAGTTGGCAGAAAAGATGAAAATAAAAATTTGTTTATTTCAATTTCGACAATCAATTAAAAATACACTTCCAACTGTCCACGTGAGAATGGAAGGAAAGCCATGTTCAGCCTTGCAATCCCCTCGATTAGGGCTGCACGATGCATCAAAAACGTCGAAGGTGATAGAGAAGGAACGAAATAAAACTTGAAAAACAACAACCAACGTTTAATCGAAAATTGAATTAGTTTAATTTGCAAATGGCTGTGATCATTTAACATGAACTGCAGACAATTTTAGGATCGACAATTTGCGATGAGTATTTTAATAGAATTGAGGGAAGGTGGGATTTTTCATAGGGGATAAGGAGGAGAAGGAGAGTTCAGTAACTTTAGCCCTTGCATTGTTCCTAAAATGTATACTTGTACATTCATATTAAGTTTTAAATGCTATAATTATAGTAAACACCCCAATCTAGGAATGTTTCGTAGCTACTGACAATATTTTCTGTTTCCACCCCTGGAATGAGGACACACATACAGGAATAGATAAACGTACTCAGTACTCGCTCCCATTAAAGGTAAAGTAAGACATTCAGAGGTTAGGGTTTTCCCGAAAGCCGTGCACTAGAATACTGGTCATAAGGAAACAACTAATTTTTGAGATAGAGGAAGATGTAGCTACATATGTCTCTGATAGAGCTGGGACAGCTTCAGACACTCAACTAGTCACGGCTACTTGTCACGGCTACTTGTCACGGCTACTTGTCAGGGCTACCTGTCAATTTTAGTTTGCAGTCTAAAAACAGAAAGTCAAGACAAAATTTTCCACAGAGGAACCTAGGGACTTAAAGTCACCTTAGGGCCCACAATCGTACCCAGGGAAACTTAGGGCCCACAATCGTACCCAGCGAAACTTAGGGCCCACAATCGTACCAAGCGAAACTTAGGGCCCACAATCGTACCCAGCGAAATTTAGGGCCCACAATCGTACCCAGTGAAACTTAGGGCCCACAATCGTACCCAGTGAAACTTAGGGCTCACAATCGTACCCAGTGAAACTTAGGGCCCACAATCGTAGCCAGCAAACAACTTAAGCCACCGAATTAAAAGTAAACACGCGAGCGTCTCTGGAACGGTCATGTTCGTTTGCTTAGAGAGTATCAGGTTTTTTGGTCAGGGAATCAGTCAACTCTGCCTCAATTTAGGCCTGGAGAGTATTAGAGGGAAGTTGAATTGGTGCCGGGGTGGGGGTGGTTTGAGACTTACTCAGTTGTGCCTGGAAGAACGTGTGGGGGCTGGGGATAATTATTTATAAAGTCATTTAAGTTACTATTTGCTGGCGTGCGTAACAAGATGATGTATCATTTGATCGACACGCTTATTTTCCTATCATTCTTAAGACTTTGATTTATTGCTTCCTGGGTCCCAGACTCAAACCCGTTCAACATCTCTATGTCTCCAAATCTCTTCCCAATGTATTATTATTAAATAAATTAGAAATAAATTTGATGTAATAATATAAGAACTATGTTTTTCTGTTTATTAATTTGAAAGCCAATTTAATTATTATAATTATAAATCATAAAGCCTTATAGCCTATTTAATATTTTATCAAGTTCTGTTTAACATTTCAAGAGCAATTTAGAGAGTTGAAAAAAAAAAGGGGGGGGGGGGTGACACATATAAAAATCCATTTATCAATATTCGATTAAATTACATGAGTAAAAATGAGATTTTTGGATGGTGAGACTTTGCAATGGCATATCGAAGGTAGTGAATTGTGCATTCCATTTTTACCATTTTTTCCAGCTTCAATTGAAGAAATTTAATTCATATGTTTTTTGGGCAGCAATACTGTTAATGAATGGAAAAGTTGTGTATTTTTTCTCTAGAGAGAACGCTTCATATTAGAGAACGGAGTCATCCCCCCCCCCCCCCAACTGGGATTCTCCTTGTCCATCGACCAACTTTCCCAAGACGTATCGGACACGGAAATAGTCGAGATCGGCCCTATTTTGGGGTGGGGGGGTGGGGGTGGGGTACGTCCCCCAGTGGTTATGGTTAGTGGAGAATGTGGCAAGTCGGTTCAATGGTGTGTCTTTTAGTGGAGCAGTGCATGTGCTGTACAGTGCACACGGTGGGCAGATTATATGCTGTGCATGATAAGATTTAGGAAGCCAAATAGATTTGTGTTTTAAAAGAAAAAGGAAATTGTGTTTGAAGAAGAACAGTTGTCCTGTAACTCGCTTCTTGTTTTTTTTTGTTTGTTTGTAAAATCAATTGATTTAATTTAGTTCAGAGATTATATGGAGATGCAGATGAGACGGCACACAGCACTAAGCTAATGCTAAGCTTCTTTGTTGCACAGTATTTTTCTCTGCCGTTCCGTTTATTTTACGGACGTCCGTATTATAATTTGTTTTCTATAATTATTGGAAGATAAGATATCCGTATGAAGGCAATATATAGAAAAAAATTGAGCAAACACATAAACGCACACACAAACGCGCAATAAGACACGAAAAGACACAAATGAACACATACAAACGCACAAAAAGACACGAACAGACACACACAAACAAACACAAATACATACATAAAAGCTCAATTTGAGAAAAATCAATAGAAAAGTTTGCCACAAAATCTAAAATTCATCAGTGGTTGTTTGTTGAGTAATAGTACCCAGAGCCCATTCTTATGAAGACTTGTTTGTTGAGTGATAGTACCCAGAGCCCATTCTTATGAAGACTTGTTTGTTGAGTAATAGTGCCCAGGTCCCATTCTTATGAAGACTTGTTTGTTGAGTGATAGTACCCAGATCCCATTCTTATGAAGACTTGTTTGTTGATTAATAGTACCTAGATCCCATTCTTATGAAGACTTGTTTGTTGAGTGATAGTACCCAGATCCCATTCTTATGAAGACTTGTTTGTTGATTAATAGTACCCAGATCCCATTCTTATGAAGACTTGTTTGTTGATTAATAGTACCCAGATCCCATTCTTATGAAGACTTGTTTGTTGAGTGATAGTATCCAGATCCCATTCTTATGAAGACTTGTTTGTTGATTAATAGTACCCAGATCCCATTCTTATGAAGACTTGTTTGTTGATTAATAGTACCCAGATCCCATTCTTATGAAGACTTGTTTGTTGATTAATAGTACCCAGAGCCCATCCTTATGAAGACTTGTTTGTTGAGTAATGATATTTCCCAAAGCCCATCCTTATGAAGACTTTTTTGTTGAGTGATAGCACACAAAGCCCATTCTTACGAATACTTAAAATTTACTCAAACCGCGTAGTGCGCCCGACTAAAACAACGTCATATCCTTCCGCCAGAGGATCAATTAATTTATCGATTCATCAAATCTGTAAATTACCCAATCTATCATACTGCCGCGTCTCTGGTAGTGCTGGCTGGGTGGCTGGCTAGTACCGCTGACATTTAAGGGGCGGTGGATGAGGAGGCGGAGGGTGAAGGGGCGGAGGCTGAAATGATCTCGGGCGATGAGGCGATGGCTGGGGGTTCGGGTGACGGCGCTTTTTAACGAAGAAGCCCATAAATCATTACAGTAACTTTGTTTCTCAATGGAGGAACCATAAGCAAGTAATTGCTCCCTTAAACCCCTTCTTGAGGCACTGCAACATTTCTTACACTAAAACCTGCTTTGGCCTGTACGCGACGAGCAGAGTTCGGTCAGTTACTCTTGCCACTGGAATAGGGACGTTGTTACTTAATTAGGAACACGCAGCCCCATAGGGAGGGGGTGTCTACAATAATAACATTGCTTGAGATGTTACAGCCCCATATTGGGGGGGGGTCTACAATAATGACATTGTTAGCAATGCTGAGCCCCATATGTGGTTCTGCAATAATGGCAAAGACTAGTTCATGGACATATAAGTTATCTATTTTTATTGTTGGGCTGTTTGCCGTGTGTGGAGCTTATGTATCAGGAGAGGGTGATCAATCAACCAACAGTTCTCAGATAGGATTATGTGTAGCGGACTTATGAGTTTTTCCCCTTCAAAATCAAGGCATTATTTCCACCTGCTGTTGATTGCCAACGTGATTGAGTGTCCGACCAAAAAAAGTATTTCAGATATTGTGTTTAAAAGACAAGTTAACAAGTGTATTAATGTACTAACGTTATGCTCTTTCAGTTACAATTTATTGTACAGTTTAGTATAGTTTACCAGTACTAGTAAAAATGAACAGGACTAGTATAGTTGACCAGGACTAGTATAGTTGACCAGGACTTGTATAGTTGACCAGGACTAGTATGGTTGACCAGGACTAGTATAATTGAACAGGACTAGTATGGTTGACCAGGACTAGTATAGTTGACCAGGACTAGTATAGTTGACCAGGACTTGTATAGTTGACCAGGACTAGTATAGTTGACCGGACTAGTATAGTTGACCAGGACTAGTATGGTTGACCAGGACTAGTATAGTTGACCAGGACTAGTATAGTTGACCAGGACTAGTATGGTTGACCAGGACTTGTATAGTTGACCAGGACTAGTATGGTTGACCAGGACTAGTATGGTTGACCAGGACTAGTATGGTTGACCAGGACTTGTATAGTTGACCAGGACTAGTATAGTTGACCAGGACTTGTATAGTTGACAAGGACTAGTATGGTTGACCAGGACTAGTATAGTTGACAAGGACTAGTATGGTTGACCAGGACTAGTATAGTTGACCAGGACTTGTATAGTTGACCAGGACTAGTATAGTTGACCAGGACTAGTATGGTTGACCACGACTAGTATGGTTGACCACGACTAGTATAGTTGACCAGGACTAGTATATTTGACCAGGACTAGTATGGTTGACCAGGACTTGTATAGTTGACCAGGACTAGTATAGTTGACAAGAACTAGAATGGTTGACCAGGACTAGTATAGTTGACCAGGACTTGTATAGTTGACCAGGACTAGTATAGTTGACCAGGACTAGTATAGTTGACCAGGACTAGTATGGTTGACCAGGACTAGTATAGTTGACCAGGACTAGTATAGTTGACCAGGACTAGTATGGTTGACCAGGACTAGTATAGTTGACCAGGACTAGTATAGTTGATTCTGACTGTATAGCTGACCAGGACTAATATAGTTGAATAGAACACTGGGACAGATGCCAGAACAATGGACCCGATGTCAAAATATTGGGCCATATGCCAGACGATTGGGCCAGATGCCAGAACATTTGAATCAGATGCCAGAACATTGGGCCAGATTTAGAACATTGAGTCAGATGCCAGAACATTGGGCCCGATGCCAGATTATTGGACCAGATACCAGAACATTGGTCCAGATGCCAGAACATTGGGCCAGATGCCAGAACATTGGGCCAGATGCCAGAACATTGGGCCAGATGCCAGAACATTGGGCCAGATGCCAGAACATTGGGCCCGATACCAGAACATTGGGCCAGATCCCAGAACATTGGGCCAGAAGCCAGAACATTGTGACATTTTCAGAAAATAAGTTTTGCTGACAATGCAGTGCAAACGCAAAGTGTAAAACGTACAAATACTTATGTGTAACAGGTTGTCGTTGTGACTGGTTGCCCTGAAAGAGTGAAGTGACAGTTGGCTGTGACTGGTTGTCCTGAAAGAGTGAAGTGACAGTTGTCTGTGACTGGTTGCCCTGAAAGAGTGAAGTGACAGTTGGCTGTGACCAGTTGCCCTGAAAGAGTGAAGTGACATTTGGCTGTGACTGGTTGCCCTGAAAGAGTGAAGTGACAGTTGGCTGTGACTGGTTGCCCTGAAAGAGTGAATTGACAGTTGGCTGTGACTGGTTGCCCTCAAAGAGTGAAGTGACAGTTGGCTGTGACTTGCTCCTATGACATGTGTCTGAAACAGGATGACGTGACATGTGTCTGCAAACCAGGATGACGTGACATTGTAGCTGAGGCACGGTCACGTGAAAGTTTGTTTTGGCAGTTCGTTGTGACAGCGTAACGTGACAGTTTGCTTTGGCAGGTTGCTGTGACAGCGTAACGTGACAGTTTGCTTTGGCGGGTTGCTGTGACAGCGTAACGTGGCAGTTTGCTTTGGCAGGTTGCTGTGACAACGTAACGTGACAGGTAGCCTTGACAGTCTGACGTGACAGAGGGCTGAGTACAGTTCTTTATCTTGAGTGTCTGACTACCGGATCTGGCGAGGTCTTGGCCGAGAGAAAGACAGCGGAAATGAAAACGAGGCGAAGGAAATATCCCGGAGTGAGCATGGTAGATTTGTCCAGAGGTGAGTGAGTCTACGGATGGCTGGCTTAATTGAATTATTGATGGCACGACTGGCTTTTCATGGTTCATCAGGCACCGTGGAACAGAAGGCGGTGGAAGTCAATGGTTGGAGTTGAGGCTGGGTGGTGTGGACCAGAGGGTAGGGGGAGTTGCGGAATAGATTTTTTTGCTTCCAGTGTTTAAATATGATTGTTTGAAATGTGGAGAAAAGTTGGAACATTCCAGTGTTTAAATATGATTGTTTGAAATGTGGAGAAAAGTTGGAACATTCCAGTGTTTAAATATGATTGTTTGAAATGTGGAGAAAAGTTGGAACATTCCAGTGTTTAAATATGATTGTTTGAAATGTGGAGAAAAGTTGGAACATTCCAGTGTTTAAATATGATTGTTTGAAATGTGGAGAAAAGTTGACACATTCCAGTGTTTAAATATGATTGTTTGAAATGTGGAGAAAAGTTGACACATTCCAGTGTTTAAATATGATTGTTTGAAATGTGGAGAAAAGTTGGAACATGATAAATGACATGAACGTTTTAACAAATGGAAGATGTGGACCTTGATTTTAAATAAATTGTTTTCAACATGAGTTTTATTTGTCAAGAGGTTCTAAAACTCATGATATGAGTATTATGAACTCCAATGATATCAACTCCCATGATAAGATAATGTATCCATGTACTTAAAAGTAAAAGACAGCATACAACAATGGTGAGGTGGGAAGATCTCGATCATTTATATCATAGAGGTCAATAAAAAAAGCAATCATTACATCATCTGGCACACCCAAATACACATCCCTCACCATCTGACACACCTGACTACACATCTCTCACCATATGGCACACCAAACTACACATCTCTAACCATCTAGCACACCTAGCTACATATCTCTAACCATCTAGCACACCTAGCTATACATCTTTAACCATCTAGCCAGCTTGCAAACCTCACTACACTACCCATCCTGCACACCATCACACACCATCATCAAACACACGTGCGTTCACATTTTGAGACCCTCTGCCCAATCTAAGCATTGTTCTGACCAAGATTAAATAGAGTCAATTTAGAAAACGCCGGGTCTATTCAAATACATGTATTCTCTATTCAATCCATCAAGACAAGACATGTTTTGTAATGAATGTCTGAATCTTGTCTCAACTCAGATTGAATTTATTCTCCTAAATTTTCCGTCTTCCCTGCTCCAAAGAAACTATATTATGATGTACAAAAAGAAGTGAAAGTAAGTGTAAGTATTTTGTGAGTGGGTTAGTATAACACATAAAACAACTATATCGACTCCATACATCAAACAGTCAATTTGAGAATTTGCTCAATTATTAAGACACTGTCTGGCGCAGACGGAAATTAAAAGGTGTAAAAATTCTATGCTAAAATTTGATTGCAGCATGCTTGGCGCGAGCGGTGGCGAGAGTGACAGGACTTGAGGGTCTTATCCGGTCATTCAAACACATGACGTCATCGCTCCATTGTTATGTCCGTCTAATTAGCCGGTACATGCAAAGCGTAGAGCGGACAAATTGGTGCTGTCCTCAAACACCGATATTTGTTCACGCCGTACTCGTCCCAGTGGTCTCTTTAAGCCCCATGATATTTCCAACTGGTTGGTGTGTCCGCCATCTTGAAAATGCACTTTAATTTGTACATCCGATTCATGATGTAATAATATAAAAATAGATATACTGTAAAAGTGGCCAATCAAAATGCAGTAATTGTTTCGTGTACAAGAATAATGTTCGCGTATACCATTTAATTTGTTATGGGTTTCAGAAAGATTGACGAACATTTCTAAAAATTTATTTTGCATAGCAGAACGGTGTTAGATTTCTGTTTAATTTGATTTGTGTGTTTATATATACGAAGTGGCTATTGGTACACGGCTACCAGAATTGAGACGTTGGGATTAAAAAACGATTTAAAATATTTTTGTTGGGTTTGTAAGACCAAATGAGGTATCAAATGAAAGATAATTGAATGTACTATACGTTTGAAATCTGAATTCTTCATTTTAACTAAAATAAACTACCACAAATGACATCCGAATAGCATTGAATCTAATGTGTCCCGGGTCCGAAAGGGGGCGCTGCGTGTCCGTGTACATTTTGACTAATGCTAATTCGGATGTCGTTTGTAGTAGTTTATTTTAGTTAAAGTGAAAAATTAAGTTTACAAACGGATAGTCCATTCAATTATCTTTCATTTGATACCTCATGCGGTCTTACAAACCCAACAATAATATTTTAAATCTTTTTTTAATCCCAACCTCTCAATTCTTGTACCCGGGTACCAATAGGTGCAGCCTTATGTATATGTATATATCCCAGCAGGAGTCTAATTGGAATCCAACAACTGTTGGGATCGACTCCAACTTCTTGCAAATTCCGGATTGAAGTCATTCTTTCTGCAAGGTAAACCTGGCCCTCACTGAATGACTTGAACTGACGAAATGTGGCTCTTCTCACTTACGCCCCTGATAATATTCGTTATGACTAGGTCAGAGCGTGGGCGGCGCCTTGGGGATTGGGGAGGGGGGAGTTTGCGTGTCGTGCCAGTATTGCTAAGTGGCCGTGTCACGAGATAATTATTGCGCATATTTTTTATATGCGTATTATTTTAATGCCATTCCTCTTGATGTGATAGATCATTTGAATGAAGAGTGAATAAAGGGGGATGTCCCAGGCATTAAGGTTGTCTCATATCCTATACGTACGATGGAAACAAAAAAAAACTGGAGGGCGGTGTTGGCTAGGAGCTTGGACAAGGTGAGTATACTGGACAAGGTTAGGATACTGAACAAGTTGAGGATCATGGACAAGTTGAGGATCCTGGATAAGTTGAGGATAATGGACAAGTTGGGGATCCTGGACAAGTTGAGGATCTTATTGAAGACAGATAGTTTTGATCTGTTGGCAGGTTTCTTCAATATTAATACGGGATTTTTCAGGTATTTGTATGGGCGATCTGGTTCTTTTATAGATGCACAAAGGTTCTGAGAAATATCTCACACGGAGTTTCAGAAACTCTTACAGGGGTTCTAAAATATTCTTTCACGTGTTCGTCGAAAGTATAAACATATTTCTTGTCAGATATAATTTTAAAAGTTTTGTTACAAAATTTCGAAAATGCCTTGAATTTGTTAAACCATCTTAAAATTGAATTAGAGAATTATTAGTACGTTGAAAAAAAAGGAGGGCAGAATAATGTGACAGTTTATTAGTACGTTGAAACCAATGGAGGGGAGAATAATACGACAGTTTATTAGTACGTTGAAAACAATGGAAGGGATAATACTGTGAAAGTTTATCAGTACGTTGAAAACAATGGAAGGGATAATACTGTGACAGTTTATCAGTACGTTGAAAACAATGGAGGGGAGAATAATGTGACAGTTTATAAGTATGTTGAAACCAATGGAGGGGGAGTTTCCCTATTAATTTTATAAATATATTTGGGACGCTTTGATAAATGTATTTTAGGCGAACATCAGAAGACTGATCCTATATATATATATATATAAATACATGGTAAAGAAATGTAACAACTATTTTAAGACTTTATAATAGGCCTTCGAGACATGAGTTGTCAGCAGTCGTTTAAGAATCGCGTAACTTTATTGAATTCTTGCGCATTTTAAGCAACAAGGACAGCGATAGAAAGACACAATTTAATCAGCTTTTTGCAGAATATTGAAACAAACAAGGGAGAGAATACACAAGTCGGGAAATACAAACGGAAGGCAGGATAATATTAAAAATGGCGGACGGATTGTGCGAGTCCCCAGATTAAATATAGGAAAGATCGAAGAGTCCGTGGAGGGAGAAAATCGATACTGCCTCGCCTTTCTGGTGGATTTGAATAAGGAATTGAATGGATGAGGCTTCTTGCTAGGCGTAATGTTAAAGTTTTATTACATGGGCGTGTGTGGGGGGGGGGGGGGAGACAGGAGGTGAGAGTGAGATGAGGGACAGAATGGGTGGGAGGTGAGAGTGAGGTATGGAAATGTGAGAGGAGTGAGAGTTTGGGGGGGGGGGCTGAGTGATGTCAACGCTTGTTCTCTAGGCTTGGAACCTAGGCTTATCGTCCAGTATAGTGTGATTGGGCAGGGATGGACCGGGTTTTTTAGTTGGGATCATGTCATTGTGAAAACTGTTTCAGGTTAGAAAAGGACACACTGAGATGGTAGTTACAAAGGACACACTGAGATGGTAGTTACAAAGGACACACTGAGATGGTAGTTACAAAGGACACACTGAGATGGTAGTTACAAAGGACACACTGAGATGGTAGTTACAAAAAGATGTAAATAATAACCAAAGACACAATCACCGAATGCTTGGAATAGTTAACTGAAGAATTGATAATTTCTTTTTTTTTACTTTTTTTACTTTTTATACACATCCTGCTGGTTCACCTCATACCTCCACACATTTTGAAGATAGTTCATATTCTACACACAACCTTCTGGTTCACCTCATACCTCCACCCATTTTGAAGATAGTTCATATTCTACACACAACCTTCTGGTTCACCTCATACCTCCACCCATTTTGAAGATAGTTCATATTCTACACACATCCTGCTGGTTCACCTCATACTTCTACCCATTTTGAAGACAGTGGCGTAGTGAGGGGGGCATCATGCCCCGGGCGCTACTCACAATGGGGCGCCAAATGGTATATTTTACTATAATATTGTATGGTTTTCGAATGGGGGGGGGACACTAAAAAGGTATTAAGGGCGCTAAAAAGGTATTGTGCCCCGGGCGCGAGTTAAGCTCGCTACGCCACTGTTTGAAGATAGTTCATTTTCTACACACATCAACAAGCGTATTATTGTTATGACTGCATTCAGTTTGGAGCTATATGAAATATAACGTACACAGTAGAGAGGAAAACCTGAGAGATGACACAACTAGATATCGCAATCAGAGAGTCGGAGATCATTTGGGATACTTACAACAAAAGTTGTATCGGGGTAACTGTTCCTTCGATACTTACAACAAAAGTTGTTTCGGTGTAACTGTTCCTTCGATACTTACAACAAAAGTTGTATCGGCGTAACTGTTCATTCAAAAGTTGATTTAGTTTTTGGCTTTGGATTGTCAAGTTTCTTTTTCTTCAAATTATTGGTAGCAGTGGTGTCCCTTGATTTAAATTAGTAAAGGGGGAGGGGTGGTGCCTCTGAATGTTTCTAGCCATTCTTTTAATATTGTGCACAAAGAAATACATTTACACAAAGAAAGAACACCTATGTATAACGATAACAGCCTGAAGTAATATATTTATGCGTGCATGTATCAATGGATGTATTTAAATAGAACATTACGACTATCACATACATTTGATCACATTCATATACTCCAAGTATGATACATCACAAAATTACATACATTTGATCACATTCATATACTCCAAGTATGATACATCACAAAATTACATACAGTTGATCACATTCATATACTCTAAGTATGATACACCACAAAATTACATACAGTTGATCACATTCATATACTCTAAGTATGATACACCACAAAGGCAAAACGAAACTCAGCTTCCTACGCCGACAAGAAGTTTCGAACTGCTTCAGTCACAGTGCTTTTCTCTACATACATCAAAATATTTCACTTCTACGCGCATCAAGACAGTTCACTTTCTACACGCATCAATATAGTTCACTGACTACACGCATCAAGATAGTTCACTGACTACACGCATCAAGATAGTTCACCGACTACACGCATCAAGATAGTTCACTGACTACACGCATCATGACATTTCTCTTTCTACATACATTAAGATGCAGTAGCAGTACGTTAATCTCACAGCGAAGTCAATGTTTTACTTCTGGACAATGATGACCAACAGTGGTCAAGATCTTGGACGACCGCCGTGACGTCTTTGCAACAGCTTCTGGTAATTACTCCGTATTAAAGATGTGATCTTTCGTGTTAACGTCATCACCAATCTCTGAGTTCAAATCAGCAACTCGGGTCTTAAGTCAACAACTCGGGTCTTAAGTCAACAACTCGGGTCTTAAGTCAACAACCACGACACGCCATCGCCTGTCAATGCACTCTATCACGTGTCTATTTCGGACACCGTGTCAACAATGGTTCTACCTCAAGGCGCCCACATACCATATTCAGAATCATTCAGAATCATTTCAAGAAACAACAGTACACAGCAACACTGACATGTCAACACTAATCAAACACCCTCCTGCTATCTAGTTAATTAAACTCGTTATTGGCCTTCTTAGCAAAGATTTCAGTTTTTACTTTAATCTGTTAAAGCATCATTTGTTTTCACCTGGAGATGTCCCAGAAGATTCACACGTGCGTCAAATGAAATCAGATGAAAAAAAACGACTTTTGAGAATGATTACTACACCTTATAACAGCGGTTCTCGTGATCCCTTTAAGGGTCAAACAACCATTACACAGGGGTTGCTTAAGATCATCGGAAAAAAACCTTTATGAATGAGTCTCGAAAAATAATTTTATGGTGTGGTGCATGCACCACAACATGAAGAACTGTATGAAAGGGTCGCGGCTTTAGTAAGGTTGAGAACCACTGCCTTATAAGGACATTTGGAATTAATAGACACTCGCAACACACATCAGCTAATAAAATAAGAATTATAATTGATTTCTTCGATCTGTTCTTTACGGACAAAAAAATATTTCTTTAAAAAAAAACTGTAAAATGGTTTGACATTAGAATTTTAGAAATGTATTATTTTGGTATATATATATATATATATATATATATATATATATATATATATATATATATATATATTTATTCTAAGCAGACAGTTGCCAAGTCAGAAATGACGTCAGAAATGACGCTAATCGAATGATTGTGTATGGCTTTCTGTTTCGAGGCACTTGAGGCTGCAAAGCGAGATTGAAAACAATGACAAAGTAGAGGAGGGGCAGGGGAAGGAAGGGTATTAAATAACATTGAGAAGCACAAGAGAACAGTTGATATATTTGAATCTGGACTACACCCCTCTTTATTTTGAGAACACCCGCCATTACATTTAAGGGAAGGTGAACACAGCCATTGGTTGGGCATCAAGAAGGAGGTCACGTGACGTCACAGGACCTTGATCGATGCTAAGCATTTCTCCGATTGATAATGTCTGCGACAATGGCTTTTCTGTAATCAAAACATGTTCCATGACGTCATTCATACATACTTTACGGACAGGGAACGTGTCAGGTGTCGAGACTCAAACCCGGTTCCTGTCATGTAACTCTGGCGGCAGGCTAGTTGTTGCATACTTTGTGATGTGTGTATGTCAGTATGTGAGTGTCAAACGTGTACGTGAAGACATGTTGACATTGAAATATTTCAAAGTTGATAAAAAGGAACAGGGGGCATTTTAAAATATACCAAATGTATTTAACAAAATTAAATCGAAGTCAGGATGTTACAAGTGGATGTCAAAGTCAACATGTTACAAGTGGAAGTCAAAGTCAGCATGTTACAAGTGGATGTCAAAGTCAGGATGTTACGAGTGGATGTCAAAATCATGATGTTACAAGTGGGTGTCAAAATCAGGATGTTACAAGTGGATGTCAAAGTCGAAGTCAGGATGTTAAAAGTATATGTCAAAGTCAAGATGTTACAAGTGGATGTAAAAATCAAAGTCAGATGTTACAAGTATATGTCAAAGTCAAGATGTTAAAAGTGGATGTCAAAATCAAAGTCAGGATGTTACAAGTGGATGTCAAAATCATGATGTTACGAGTGGATGTCAAAATCATGATGTTACAAGTGGGTGTCCAAATCAGGATGCTACAAGTGGATGTCAAAGTCAAAGTCAGGATGTTAAAAGTATAAGACAAAGTCAAGATGTTACAAGTGGATGTCAAAATCAAAGTCAGGATGTTACAAGTATATGTTAAAATGAAGATGTTACAAGTGGATGTCAAAGTCAAAGTCAGGATGTTACAAGTGGATGTCAAAGTCAAAGTCAGGATTTTACAAGTGGATGTAAAAGTCAAAGTCAAGATGTTACAAGTGGATGTCAAAGTCAAGATGTTACAAGTGGATGTCAAAGTCAGGATGTTGCAAGTGGATGTCAAAGTCAGGATGTTACACGTGAACGTAAAAGTCAGGATGCTACAAGTGGATGTCAAAGTCAGGGTGTTACTAGTGAATGTCAAAGTCAGGATGTTACAAGCGGATGTCAAAGTCAGGATGTTACAAGTGGATATCAAAGTCAGGATGTTACAAGTGGATGTCAAAGTCAAAGTCAGGATTTTACAAGTGGATGTCAAAGTCAAGATGTTACAAGTGGATGTCAAAGTCAGGATGTTACAAGTGGATGTCAAAGTCAGGATGTTATAAGTGGATGTCAAAGTCAGGATGTTACAAGTGGATGTCAAAGTCAGGATGTTATAATTGGATGTCAAAGTCAGGATGTTATAAGTTTCAAATTTGGTCCTTTTTTCTCTATGCTTTTCTATAGTAATTTTCAATTGTGAATTTCAATTAAAAATGAACATATCAGCCCCCATGTAGAAATGTTTGATGATAAAATTTGATTTTCCATACGATAAGTTCACCTTGATACTTACATTGACCAGTGCATTCCTAGGAGTTAGACCTTTAAGTATCCACTCCGATGGCCGGTGCTCGAGTCCTGGTATTTTCACTGTTACTTCCATTTGAAACTCACTGGCGATCTGGGATATCCGTATCTATTTTTGGTTACACCACGACCATGATTGGAAATTCCCATAGCTTAATTTAGCCAACACGTTCTTGATTGCATTTTTGCAATGTGTTATTTAAAAATATAAAAAATAAATAACCTCAACTTGAAATATGTATAAAGCTGAAAAATATATTGTATAAGCCAATGAAATGTTCGGGATAAATGAACTTAAAAACTGAACCATACGAATTTTAAGAAACAATCATTATCGGGCTACAAAAAACTTTTTATTCTAAAAAAAACAATACATATTTTCAAATATACATTCAAAAAATATCTTTATCAGCAATGTTTATTATTTTTAAAAAATACGTTTAAAAATACAATTATCGCACTTTTCAAAAATTCAGCAAATAACTTCTAAATATTAAAAATATTAATCTATTTAAAAAATATATATGTATAAATCAAAAATAATTCCATAACAATCTCCCCTATTTATCAAACTTGTTTTTTGCGAAATGCATTTTCTTAGAATATTCTATGAATCACACTTACTACGAAAATCACTTTCTACGAAACACGTTTATCTAAGAAACGCATTGTGTACTAAACACTACGACAGTAAACTAGAACACATTTCAAACACTGACCGTTCAAGCCCACAGAGAGTATCTCCAGATGATCAGGCCATCCTTGCACAGAACGGTACCGAACCTCTAACTCAATACTCAACAGCTAGAGCACTCGGCGCCATTTTCTCGGGCTGTTATTTTACCCACATCCTTAGAAACGGCTCACTCTCCCACTCTCACCGCGCCGACGAGTTTAAAAAAAACTGCCGGGTGACGCCGGAGATGGTCTGGAACAAGCCGGAGCTGATATCGAATATTTCTGGGGGCTTTTTCCCCCAGCACCCAGCACGTTTCTATTAAAATATTTGTATTTCTGCCCGCATGCTTCAGTAGAACGCCCAACAAAAGTCCTCGCCGCGACATCGCCTCAACGGGAAACAGTGAGTATCAAAGGTATTGGGTTGGGTGCTGGGGAAAGGGTAGGGGAAGGTGGGGATGTATTGGAACAATAAATTCTTGAGCTCACGTTGATTCATCGACCAGCAGACACCATTCACTCAATAGTTTTAAGAGGCTGTGTTAGGGAGGACACGGTCGGCTCACGAAATGGAAGGATGTGTATATGGGTGAGTACATAGTTGGATCACGAAATGGAAGTGTGTATAATTGGGGGGGGGGGGGGGTGCAGGCAGCAGAGAGTCAGATCGCGAGATGGAAGTACGTTTATGTGGACGGGCATAGTCGTATTCCCGAGAGAGACAATAAGTGAGCAACACACATCCGGTGTCCGTTGAGAACAATTTTGTAATGTTGCAACATGCATCCTCACCGGAGTCTAGCCGCGACCAGATGAGTGTCAAATGGACATTGCCTTACATCATTCAACATTGAATAATTTACAGGAAAGAAAATTTAAAAAGAAAACAACCCATTTAGGAGATTATTCCCCCCCGCCCCCCAAACTCCAACCACTCGTTTCTCTGAATAAAACTTTTATCACACCAACAGTTGCGTCCCTTTGGGAACATCTATTTTTTAGGGGAGACACCGGAAGTTTCAATTTCTTTTATGACACAAGAGCTCTAGAGAATAAAAGATAACTCGTGCGCTCAATATTTCTCAGATGATAACCGATAACTGATTTGTTTTGACGAGTTCTAGAATGTTTCATTATAAGCCGCATGGGTTCATCGGAGTCATTCGATTTCAGAAAGTCCTCCATTGATTTATTTCACTGAAATCAGGGTTTCAAAAAACGTTGAAATAAAGCTGAAATTAAAGGTTTCGATTGCCACTTATAGAATGGTATAACTCTATCATTAGAGGCACCTCCCTGTCACCCCCCCCCATACCACACAAGGCTGTACATTTACTTGTACGTGTTTCACGTATTACAAAATAAGTATCACAGACTTATCACTGATAGCACAGACTTATCACTGATAGCACAGACTTATCACTGATAGCACAGACTTATCACTGATTGTTCTTTCAAACTTCTGGACAACAATATAATGACGTTACCGACTGACGTTACTGGGATATTTTCAGGAATGACGTCAACGGAATGCAATCAAATCTTGGACTTTGGGGTAGATTGATGGACTAGAACTTGGGTTCGTTACAAGAAGTGGGACACACTTAAGATGTGAGCTGTAGCTGAGAAGCCTGTCACAGGAATACAGCAGTGCGTCACCAAACAAACAGCTTTAAGTGACAGATTGATCAGATTCCTTTTTTTGTTCGTCACCAAACAAACAGCTTTAAGTGACAGATTGATCAGATTCCTTTTTTTGTTCGTCACCAAACAAACAGCTTTAAGTGACAGATTGATCAGATTCCTTTTTTTTGTTCGTCACCAAACAAAGAGCTTTAAGTGACAGATTGATCAGATTCCTTTTTTTGTTCGTCACCAAACAAAGAGCTTTAAGTGACAGATTGATCAGATTCCTTTTTTTGTTCCTTTGTAATGGAGGTTAGCGATGTTATCACAATCAGATTTCTAGAACAAAAAATAATAACACTATCTTTAAATCCTGGGATAAGGATAGGCTGAACGAAATAGGAGATTGTCGATTTCCAGAACGCCTTGCGCGCGCACGAACAGACGTGCGGTGATAGCCAAAGGCACTCAAGTTCGCCTGCTAGCCAGGGACAACGGACGATGTCTGAAGTTGTGCGAGAGTGGAACAACTCTTCTCTTAAGTCACAAATATAGTCTTGCCTTACACCATTTATCGTGGGTGAAAGTAAAATACAAGTAAAGTTCTTGTTTTTATGGGGTAAAAAATAAAATTATGGAATGATTTTCAAATAGCCGCATGATGTTCTGAAGGTAGAATGTTTTTCTGAAGGTAGAATGTTGTTCTGAAGGTAGAATGTTGTTCTGAAGGTAGAATGTTGTTAGAAGCGCAGTATGTTGTATATATATGTCGATAGACGATACTGCTGGGTGCCGTCCATGGCTTGACATTTAAAAAGTTATGGAATGGTTGGGCGAATACACATTTGTTTTGTTTTATTTTTTATGTTAATTTTTAAGTTTATGATTATGTTTGTTAAATTGTATGTACAGCGTGGTGAGCCCAGCCCTAGGTTGAGTACTACGTTATAAAAAAACTTCTTATAATAATAATCATAATATAAAATACATTTTCTATTCTTTGTGCAGTTTGTACCAATTCATAGCACTCGAAATTTGAGTATGAAATAAAATCAATTTCAGTCTTTCGATATTGACTGAATATCCTTGAACATAATAATGCAACAGTTTACGTCTATCAGAGGCGGCTCTTTAGATAGGTGGGCGTGATTAGTGATGATTGAACTCCTAAGTCAGGCCGCTTGATGCCATTTAATATTGAATCTGTCAAATACGTTTTACTGCTTGAAACATAAAAACTAAAAAAAATTATTTAAAATATATTATATAACGTAGCAACAGGCGTATATGTCTATTTGTTCTGTTAGTTAATGATACGCATTCCTTTAGACACGAAAACTGAAAGCCGATGAACAAACGCTCGGCAACAGCTATCGGCCTTGTCAAACTCCATACAAAAGTCTCTGTGTGGACACCGGACCCGGTACATGAGACAAAGTTCAGATGAGCAAACGCTCGGCAACAGATATCGGCCTTGTCAAACTCCATACACAAGTCTCTGTGTGGACACCGGACCCGGTACACGAGACAAAGTTCAGACGGTCTTTCTCAGGGAGTGGAAGGAACTAAAAGATCCCATACTGCAACAAAAATCATATAACACAATTTCGAAATGTTGACATTCGTTTTTAATCTTCGACTGTGGGCGATGAACTAACCGGAAGAGTCCTCACACGATCGCTAAAAATAGATGCGGGAAGATTCGATGAAGTCTCCGGCAGACGGAGAAAGGTCGTCGGTGGTCATAACTGCGGACCGACGTCTTTTACCCGACAGCCGGAGATAATCTATTTAATGGCAGCGGCTCTGAACGCAAGACAAAGTGTTCATGTCAATGTGAGGTGAGGGTTGGGGGGGGGGGGGGTAGAGGGTGAGGAAGAGGAGGGGTTAGAAATTGTAGTAGCCCAAACTGAAACCAATAATACATGTGAGAACATCTAATGGAATTCTGCTTGGGGTGGGGGTGGGGGGTTAAGAGGGTAGTGGAATTGTCACTTATGAATAAAATGTTTCGTTAGATTAGCATCACTTGTATCCGGGGGGGGGGGGGCATGGGGGGCATTACTTGTACCCTTGGGGGACACGGCGGATTTATCTTCCGGGCTTTCAATGCAATGGACTTGATCGATTTCAAATAACGTTTTTGTTTTGTTTCATTCAATGGTGGAGCTTTTGCTATTTAAGCGCGGTGGATATTTTATTGGTTTAGCATTAACAACCTTTATTCTAATCTCTAAACTAAACGTTTCACAAATTGACCAGAAGCGGACGGAAATAAGAATCTCTTGAGCCAAATGATTTGCGCGCGAAGCTTCAAAAGAAAGACACCCTTATACTTTTGCTGGTCTCCTTCTTGTCTACTTACTTCCTAGCAAGTTGCCCACATTTTATGCTTTCAAAACAAAGTATTAAACTTTTTTTTTTCTTCCGACCCTTAGTTTAACCTTCCTCCAAATCAATAATGTCTTGCATTTATAAGTGCTCGATATTTCAATGTTGCTAAGTTTGTTCATGTTTGTGATGAAGCTTACTATATGCACGTGACATAACTTGTTGACCTTTAACCTTAAGGCAACAATTTCTCTATCCCATCTTTCCCCAACCCCCCCCCCCATCCCCCTTAATGCCATAATCTAAAGTTAATTTTACAATACAAAGGTGATCTGGCTTAGTTTGCTGTGGCTGGTGAATACACGTGTGCATACCAACGGGGAAAAGCAATGATGTATGCAGTAATGACAAGGGCTAGGGAAGGGTTAAAGGTCGCCAATGTGTGAACAATGTGGGAGTAACGCAATTATTGGACAAGCTGGCAAATGAGTTTCTTTACAGGTAGTGAAGGCGCGTATAAGAACTACTCTTTTAACTCTAACTAGTTGACACGGTATGGGGAAAGACAGAGACATAAGGAGAGAGAGAGTTAGAGAGAGAGAGAGAGAATGAGATATAGGTAGAGAAAGCGAGAAGGTGATAAATGAAGACAGAGAGGATAAGAGAGATATGGAGTCACAAGGTGACAGAGAGAAGGTGAGAGAAAGAAGAAATAGAGATAGATAAAGAAAGAGATAGAGTGAGACGAAATAAGGAAAGAGACGGAATAGAGAGAGAAAGGGAGAGAGAGAGAGAGAGAGAGTAAGATGGAGAATCTAATTGTGTGTGTATACAAAATGCTTGCTGAACACACACAGACTTTTAGATTTATCCTTGACTATAATCAATAGATTTCTGTGGAGCGTGGGCGATATTGAGCGATGCAAAGCCTTTTTTGTTTGTGTATACTAGTTTCAAGGGTTGTTAAAATTTGTTCAGTTAATTCCAGTGGGAGTTCCAGCATTGCAAGTCATTGCTTCAGTTACGCATGGGCGCGTCAGAAAAAACCGGAAGCAAGATGTTGTCCTGTATAAGTACCGAAAATAACGCGAAGGTGGGCTGGATTAAGTGAACCGTGATGTTGATACAGGAGATTTACGGGTCACTCAATTCAGCCCACCTTTTCTTAATGTATAAGATGAAATGACATTTTGGTACTAAGACATATTTGACTACATTAAGTAACATGTCCAATACTAATAATAAAATAACAATCAAAATAATATTTTTTTGGGGGGCGTTAAGGGAAGTGATGCTGATGGGATCCGAACTATTTTACGACTCAAACATTCTTTCAATATTTATTTTCAAATTGTAGAGGAAAGAAAAAAAAGGTGTAGTTACTGCATGGGATATTAATATTTATATCGTAAAAAAAATCTTCATAATTTCCCATTAATCCATACCGCAGAAGGTTAATGAAGTATTACACGATAAGAATTTATCAAGAATGTTTCTGTTCAAGACACGAAAGTGAGATCTTGCTATTTGTGATATGAAAGTGAGATCTTACTATTTGTGATATGAAAGTGAGATCTTGCTATTTGTGATATGAAAGTGAGATCTTACTATTTGTGATATGAAAGTGAGATCTTGCTATTTGTGATATGAAAGTGAGATCTTGCTATTTGTGATATGAAAGTGAGATCTTGCTATTTGTGATATGAAAGTAAGATGCTGTTTCTTTTAGTCCAACAAGTTAACCAGTTTTTTGTATTCGTCAGGTTGCAGGAACCCTAACTCGTGAATGCAAGCGCGAGTGTTATCTCCCTTAGTTCCCAGTCACTGAATCATGACCTTGACATTGGTTTCAAGCGAGCTCTAGAAGATTGCTATAATCCTAAGGAAACCGGGTGCAACAGTGAAAGGATTTCTCGGTTCACGACGCTCTTGTCTCCCTTGGAGGAATAAGACAGAGTGAAATTCTTATCTGATATGGGAAGTGAAATATAGTTTGGGATTCAGAGGGAAAGAGTCTCCACTGACGGAATTATTATTATTGTTCGTCCTTGGCAATCGAAGATGACCAAGGCAATTTTAGACTGTATTTTTGAGCTGTATTTTGTTGAATGTGAGGGAGAGAGTTGCTCAATTCATCAGCGCCACACTCGCCTACTTGTTCCAATTACAAGACTTAGTCAAGACGACTTGAAGTAGACCAGGACCCAGCAGATGGTCAGAATTGTATCGTGTGCGTTTCACTGTGCTCTTTATGCGTTCTACGTCGTAGAAGCTGTCGGAATTTTCATTGTGTCAATGTCATACCGCATATGGAACTCCATCTCTGGGATCGTTTTCCGGGTTTGTTTCCATTCTCTTAGATGATTTGCCATCCAAGGTTAACGCGTCCCACCCACCCAGGATGCTGGTGATGTTTTTAGATTTTTTGTTGGGGGGGGGGGGGATTGAATTCAACAGATTTATTTGTTAAGTAACACTGTAGGAAAAAAACATGCTTGTCAGTATATCAATTAATTCATTAAAAATTGAGTATTACATAATTCCCACACATTTTTATTTTATAATTGCCTCACAAACTTTCAGTTGAAAACACAAAACATGGGCACTATGCCAGACAGAATATGTGAGATACAGTAAGACACAGACTGGGATACCAGGAGACAAAAAACTGTGCGACACTATTAGACAGAGACCGTTTGAAACACTGTACAACTAAGTCAATGGTTGACAGTATAAGTCACATATCATGTCAGTCCTGTCATTGATTGAATCAGGACCTTATGCTCTCTCCACCTTCTCAGGCAAGGTCACATGACGTTGTTTCAATTTTTTTTAAAATAAATAAATAAAATGACTTTAGAATCATACGTAAAGTTTAAAAAAAGATTGAGGATTGCTCAGAGAGTATTCAAAGAAGGAAAGAGAACGTCACTCTGTGTGGGCGCTAAAGGAAGTAGAAGGGGTCGTCTCCCCTGGTCATTGCATTCATCTTCCGCCATCGATTAAGACCGCAACCCTCGCTAATGCCTTCAGTGAGATTTTGAAATAACCCAGTGGTTGGAGAATATTCCAAATAACAAGGGCAATTAAGGGCCGTTACGAGAATAGAGACGGGATTAGACGTGAAGAAAATGGCAGACGTGTCGATTTATCATAAGAATAAAGTTTTAAAAAAACAACAAATACAAAACAATACTGTCCAGGGTTTGGAAAAGAAAATGTGATTTAATTTGTCAACATGTTTATTTGTAATTAAATTTCTGTAAAACTTTTGAAACCGACGGTCGTTGTAACAGTTCTTTAATCATTACCAGTGTTGTACTAGTGGTCCTGCCTCTAATTATTACCAGTGTTGTACTAGTGGTCCTGCCTCTAATTATTACCAGTGTTGTACTAGTGGTCCTGTCTCTAATTATCACCAGTGTTGTACTAGTGGTCCTATCTCTAATTATCACCAGTGTTGTACTAGTGGTCCTATCTCTAATTATCACCAGTGTTGTACTAGTGGTCCTGTCTCTAATTATCCCCTGTGTTGTACTAGTGGTCCTATCTCTAATTATCACCTATGGTACTAGTGGTCCTGTCTCTAATTATCACCAGTGTTGTACTAGTGGTCCTATCTCTAATTATCACCTGTGGTACTAGTGGTCCTGTCTCTAATTATCATCAGTGTTGTACTAGTGGTCCTATCTCTAATTATCACCTGTGGTACTAGTGGTCCTGTCTCTAATTATCCCCTGTGTTGTACTAGTGGTCCTATCTCTAATTATCACCTGTGGTACTAGTGGTCCTGTCTCTAATTATCACCAGTGTTGTACTAGTGGTCCTGTCTCTAATTATCACCAGTGTTGTACTAGTGCTCCTATCTCTAATTATCACCTGTGGTACTAGTGGTCCTGTCTCTAATTATCATCAGTGTTGTATTAGTGGTCCTATCTCTAATTATCACCTGTGGTACTAGTGGTCCTGTCTCTAATTATCCCCTGTGTTGTACTAGTGGTCCTATCTCTAATTATCACCTGTGGTACTAGTGGTCCTGTCTCTAATTAAACCCTTTGTTGTACTAGTGGTCCTATCTCTAATTATCACCTGTGTGGTACTAGTGGTCCTGTCTCTAATTATCCCCTGTGTTGTACTAGTGGTCCTATCTCTAATTATCACCTGTGGTACTAGGGGTCCTGTCTCTAATTATCACCTGTGGTACTAGTGGTCCTGTCTCTAATTATCACCTGTGGTACTAGTGGTCTTGTCTCTAATTATTAGCCGCCCCGTTCTCCTGTGTTACACTCAAGCGTATTGGACAAGGTCATGTCAAACACAATGCCATTGTAAGGGACACTATAAAAAAAGGAGTATTTTCAGGTTCTAAATTCATTTATTAAGTGTATGTCTTAAAAAGCGGTTCTCAACCTGTGGGTCGCAACCCCTTTGGGGGTCCAACGGTCGAATAAGAACATCGGAAAACACATATTTATGATGAAGCGACGAAAATAATTGTATGTTTGGGGTCACCACAAAATGAGGAACTGTATGAAATGGTCGCGGCTTTAGGAAGGTTGAGAACCACTGTGTTAAGATAAGTTGAACAACTAAACCCAACACCAACACCTTCATCAGCTTCCCACACTACCTTCATCAGCTGCCCACACTACCTTCATCAGCTGCCCACACTAACACCTTCATCAGCTGCTCACACTAACACCTTCATCAGCTTCCCATACTAACACCTTCATCAGCTGCTCACACTAACACCTTCATCAGCTGCTCACACTAACACCTTCATCAGCTGCCCACACTAACACCTTCATCAGATGCCCACACTAACACCTTCATCAGCTGCTCACACTAACACATTCATCAGCTTCCCACACTAACACCCTCATCTGCTGCCCACACTGACACCTTCATCAACTTCCCACAATAACACCTTCATCAGCTGCTCACACTAACACCTTCATCAGCTGTTCACACTAACACCTTCATCAGCTGCTCACACTAACACCTTCATCAGCTTCCCACACTAATACCCTCATCTGCTGCCCACACTGACACCTTCATCAACTGCCCACAATAACACCTTCATCAGCTGCTCACACTGACACCTTCATCAGCCGCCAACACTAACACCTTCATCAGCTTCTTACACTACCTTCATCAGCTTCCTACACTACATTCATCAGCTGCCCACACTACCTTCATCAGCTGCCCACACTAACACCTTCATCAGCTGCCCACACTAACACCTTCATCAGGTGCCCACACCAACACCTTCATCAGCTTCCCACACTGACACCTTCATCAACGGCCCACAATAACACCTTCATTATCTGCCCACAATAACACCTGCATCAGCTTCCCACACTAACACCTTCATCAGCTGCCCACACTAACACCCTCATCTGCTGCCCACACTGACACCTTCATCAACTGCCCACAATAACACCTTCATCAGCTGCCCACATTAACACCTTCATCAATTGTCCACACTAACACCTTTATCAGCTGCTCACACTAACACCTTCATCAGCTGCTCACACTAACACCTTCATCAGCTGCTCACACTAACACCTTCATCAGCTGCTAACACTAACACCTTCATCAGCTGCACACACTAACACCTTCATCAGCTGCTCACACTAATACCTTCATCAGCTGCCCACACTAACACCTTCATCATCTGCCCACACTAACACCTTCATCAGTTGCCCACACTAACACCTTCATCAACTGCCCACACTAACACCTTCATCAGCTGCCCACACATACACCTTCATCAATTGCCCACACTAACACCTTCATCAGCTGCTCACACTGACACCTTCATCAACAGCCCACAATAACACCTTCATCAGCTGCCCACATTAACACCTTCATCAATTGCCCACACTAACACCTTCATCAGCTGCTCACACTAACACCTTCATCAGCTGCTCACACTAACACCTTCATCAGCTGCTCACACTAACACCTTCATCAGCTGCCCACACTAACACCTTCATCAGCTTCCCACACTAACACCTTCATCAGCTTACCACACTAACACCTTCATCAGCTGCCCACACTAACACCCTCATCAGCTGCTCACACTAACACCTTCATCAGCTGCCCACATTAACACCTTCATCAGCTGCCCACACTAACACCTTCATTAGCTGCCCACACTAACACCTTCATCTGCTGCCCACACTAACACCTTCATTAGCTGCCCACACTAACACCTTCATTAGCTGCCCACACTAACACCTTCATCTGCTGCTCACACTGCCTTCATCAGCTGCCCCTTGTGAGGAGCTGATTTTGTTGTTAACAGTGAAGAAAAACAACGTATTTTGACGTTTATTCCTAACAACGTATTTTGACGTTTATTCCTAACAACGTATTTTGACGTTTATTCCTAACGTTACTGTGATAACAATAAGTTCGATTACCTTTCGTCAGATTTACCATGGTAATGCGAGTTTTCAGTAATGCAGCAATAATGACAATGTCACGTAACACTCAGGCTAATGGGTAAGCACTACTGAGAATGTCACCCGACACTGAGACTAACTGCTATTTGGAATCTCAAATGGCGATTTATTGATGTAGCACTTGAAATTTAGTTTTTTTTTTGCTACCTTACTTTATTTATTGACGTGCCACTATGGTGTATACATACTCTCTGTGGTAAAGTATACACACTCTCTGGGGTAAAGTATAGATACTCTATGGGGTAATGTATAAATACTCTCTGGAGGTAAGGTATACATACTCTCTGGAGGTAAATTATGCATACTCTCTGGAGGTAAAGTATACATACTCTCTGGAGGTAAATTATGCATACTCTCTGGAGGTAAGGTATACATACTCTCTGGAGGTAAAGTATACATACTCTCTGGAGGTAAATTATGCATACTCTCTGGAGGTAAGGTATACATACTCTCTGGAGGTAAAGTATACATACTCTCTGGAGGTAAAGTATACATACTCTCTGGAGGTAAAGTATACATACTCTCTGGAGGCGAAGTATACTATCTGTGTTAAAATGGACAATTAGAGTTACAAAAACCCCAGGATTGGGTCTAACATATTCGCACATACTATGCCATACATTACGCCATACACTACGTCACATACTGCGACATGTTAAATGAAGCCAACATTTTGTGTGTGCGACTGAACAAAAATATGTATATTGAACATCTTTATCTATACCATATACAAACATATATATATTTGAACAATCTTATGGACCAAAAAGCCAAACATATAACTAAACATCCTCATATATTACAAGAGCTCCAGACAAAAAAACCCTACAAAATTAATCTAAAAAGTTTGTACAATGAACCCGACCAACCAAGAAGACTCTAGAAATGTCTTCCCAGCAAATTAATCAATTTCATCTCAATAGAAAATTCGATTCCCATTCGGACTTTGATGTTCCTGTCAACAATGGAAGAAGAATTATAATTTGTTTGTTTGTTTCTTTCCCCTTTCAATGTGTTTTCGAAATCGAATCCCAAGGAGAAAATTTGTATAGCCGAATACGAGCGGGAGGCGGAAATGTCAACAAATTAACCCATTGTTCTCACACTGCGCATGCTCACTGCGCATAATCACCGCCCTCCATTCTTTTTGTTTGGATGCAATCTGGAACTAAGCTCTTTATTTTTATAAACATTCGAACATTTCTCAACGTTCGGTATATTAATAAAAATTCTTTTCATGAGTGACAGAGTAAACGAGATTTCTGTATTATCTTGGGGAAATAAATTAGTTTGAACTTGGAGTAAATGGGTCACCTGTGTATTCAAGAGAAATGGTTCATGATTTTTAAAAACAGATTTAATGGCAGAATTAGAAGTTGTCAATACAAGCTGAAAGAACAAGAGTTCAATATTTCAGGCAAAAAATATTGGCTTCAGATGATTTCATTTTTTTCCCTCTCACGTATACAAAATATCTCATGGTATGTCTATACAAAATCTCTCATGGTATGTCTATACAAAATATCTCATGGTATGTCTATACAAAATCTCTCATGGTATGTCTATACAAAATCTCTCATGGTATGTATATACAAAATCTCTCATGGTATGTCTATACAAAATCTCTCATCGTTTGTCTATACAAAATCTTTCAGGGTATGTCAATACCAAATCTCTCCTGGTATGTATATACAAAATCTCTCATGGTATGTCTTTACAAAATCTCTCATGGTATGTCTATACAAAATCTCTCATGGCATGTCTATAAAAATACTCTCACTGTCACGTAAATAAGATGGATGGATTGATTGATTGGATATTTCTATAGCGCTGGTATCCATGCTACTTTAGCTTGCTCACAGCGCTCTGGTTTTCTTAAATCTTTAAATGTTTCTTAAATGATTTTTTATCCTTTTCAATACCCCTCAAAGATTGAAGCAAACTATTCCATAATTTTGGCGCCATCGCTTCAAAAGAGCGCACTCCGTAAGACTTTTTTTCTGTGTCCATCCACACTGGGAATTGTCACTAAGGACTGTGATGAAGACCCCAGGTTCTTTAAGGATACGTGTTTATGAATCAGTGATGTGATCACTGCTCTCGGGTAAAGAAGATGGATATGTCCACTGCTCTCATTAAATAAGATGGATGTGTAAGCTGCTCTCATTTAAGTAAGATGGATCGGGTATTCCCGATTGATCTGAGCATGCGCAGACATCAGCACATCAACATAATAACTATAAATGCACTCAAAGAGAATAATTGATTAACATATATAAGAACATGTTAACATCATAAAGAAAACTTTGAGTTTTAAGATAATGTTCATATCTCGCATATGTCTACTATGAGCACGTTAAGATTTCAAGTAAAGTGAAGTAATACTACTAAATAAACTGTCCTCACCCATTTCCATTGCCAATAAAATATTTGGTTATTTTAGATTGAAAGAACATTTATTATTTTGAATAGTTTTAAACACACTGAGGGCGTATGCTTAAGTTTTTCGGGTCGCATACCAGTTTTGTCCTCAGAAATTGTACCAACTACTCTAGAACAATAACCGTTTTCTCGTCAGAAATTGTACCAACTACTCTGGAACAATAACCGTTTTCTCGTCAGAAATTGTACCAAGTACTCTGGAACAATAACCGTTTTCTCGTCAGAAATTGTACCAAGCACTCTGGAACAATAACCGTTTTCTCGTCAGAAATTGTACCAAGTACTCTGGAACAATAACCGATTTCTCGTCAGAAATTGTACCAAGTACTCTGGAACAATAACCGATTTCTCGTCAGAAATTGTACCAAGTACTCTGGAACAATAACCGATTTCTCGTCAGAAATTGTACCAAGTACTCTGGAACAATAACCGATTTCTCGTCAGAAATTGTACCAAGTACTCTGGAACAATAACCGTTTTCTCGTCAGAAATTGTACCAAGCACTCTGGAACAATAACCGATTTCTCGTCAGAAATTGTACCAAGTACTCTGGAACAATAACCGATTTCTCGTCAGAAATTGTACCAAGTACTCTGGAACAATAACCGATTTCTCGTCAGAAATTGTACACATTACTCTGGAACAATGACGTAGGTGGTAAGTGATTGTTTCGGAAGATCAATCACCGCCTCTAGGAAAGTGTGCGTAATGCACGTACCACCCCTCACCCATCCTCCCACACACAACAACGAACCTCCCAGTCAAACGATTCACTGCAGCTACCGAGTGCAGGAGCCATCCCTGACTTCACATCATTTATTCACTGGGTAATTTCATCCAGAAAATCAATCACTTCCTACGCAAAATATATGAAAATATAGAGGGGAAAAAAAGGGTAGGGAAATTAAATAAAAATTCAGCTCGGAGGATGGTGTCGGGCGAATATTAAGAAAATAATCAAACATACCATAGACCGGAAGCTCACCGCACCGACGTATTGATTATGCGCCAAGCGTCCACAACAACGGCCTCTTGCCTGGATGGCAGATTAGCTACGTCATAGACCAAAAATTTTAAAAACGTTTTTTTTTTTTTGGGTGGGGGTGAATCTTGTAAGTAGCTGTATCCGGTTAATGAATGGTGAGAAAAGCAGCAAATAAGTTGCTAGACTGTTGAATAAGTATGCCCTTAATCTCCACAATTAAATGACCTGATGGAGTCTTTAGTTGACCAAATATCCACTGAGTTATGTATCAGAACTCTTCCTTTGGAAAAAAAAGTTTTGGGTAAGACCTAAAAAAATTATTTAAAAATAAATATATATATAGGAAATATAAGAATTAAAATTATGTTAAAGAGTGTTTTTTTAAATAAACGGCACCCGACTAAATACATATAACATAACAAATTCTTCAACCGTTCAGATCACATACTAACGAGCGCATTAACGTCAGAAAAGGATTTGTATGAGTAGCAAGATGCCTTCAAAGGTTACTTGTACATATTATGACTTCGGTACACGCTTCTTGTATACATGATTATTCGACGTTTGATTGTTGTACATACGATTCTAGGGCGTATAATGTTTGGACGTTTTAATCTCGTACATAAGATTCTTTAATCAAATCTATTTTTTTATTCCAAACTCAAGTGTCTTTGCTATGATGTCAATAAATGTAGTTGACATTCCTTTAACTAACTTCTTTCCTAACATTTAAATCAAAATAATCTCCAGTGTATCTTATCTTATATGTACATGGGCTTCGAAAACACACATTAATAAATGATTATATACAACAGTCACCCTAGAACCGTCATCCGACAACCGTCTACCTTACAACCGTTACCCTATAACCGTTTCCCCTACAACCCTTTCCCTAACGTACTGTAAAGCGTGGACGTAGCACTCAATACCACAGAACATGATATGTTCAATAATGCAAATTGAACCACTTGAATCTACTGCCCAGTTTTCAGCATCAAATCAATTGAATTGCCCCCAACCCCCCTCTTTTTTCCGGAAGCTTCAAATCCTGTATATAATTTAGACACCGACCGGTGTTACCATGACCTCATGGAAAACGGAAGTAGTCATTTCGTGTTGGACGCCAAGATCTGTGAAGTGGAAGAATGTAACAGGGGACGCGAAGATCTGAGAAGTCAAAGACTGAAACAGAGGACGCTAAGATCTGAGAAGTGGAAGACTGTAACAGGGGACGCTAAGATCTGAGAAATCAAAGACTGAAACAGGGGACGCTAAGATCTGAGAAGTGGAAGACTGTAAAAGGGGACGCGAAGATCTGTGAAGTGGAAGACTGTAACAGGGGACGCGAAGATCTGTGAAGCGGAAGACTGTAACAGGGGACGCGAAGAAGCGTAATCAAAACTGTTAAGGATTTTTGGTTTGTGTTTTTAAAATACTTAATTTGTTTGTGAGCGTATTTGGTGTGGAGATTTATTGAGTAGCTGTTGCTACGTGGTTTGGATTTGTGACTTTTTGTGTGTGCGCACGTCAGATGATGGTGTTTGCTGTTAAGTATTAGAAGCTAGTATGTGTGAATGAAGAACCACACGAACTATTTAACAGCCGGTGTTGTTGCTGATTTAGTGAAGAGAGTTGTTACCCCTAGACTACAACTGAGCTGCCGAGCTGCCAATACAAACCAGGAGTAAGTTGTTACCCCTAGACTACAACTGAGCTGCCGAGTTGCCCCTACAAACCAGGAGTAAGTTGTTACCCCTAGACTACAACTGAGCTGCCGAGCTGCCCATACAAACAGGAGTAAGTTGTTACCCTTAGACTACTACTGAGCTGCCGAGCTTCCCATACAAACAGGAGTAAGTTATTACCACTAGACTACAACTGAGCTGCCGAGCTGCCCATACAAACAGGAGTAAGTTGTTACCCCTAGACTACAACTGATCTGCCGAGCTGCCCATACAAACAGGAGTAAGTTGTTACCCTTAGACTACAACTGATCTGCCGAGCTGCCCATACAAACAGGAGTAAGTTGTTACCCTTAGACTACAACTGATCTGCCGAGCTGCCCATACAAACAGGAGTAAGTTGTTACCCTTAGACTACAACTGAGCTGCCGAGCTGCCCATACAAACAGGAGTAAGTTGTTACCCTTAGACTACAACTGATCTGCCGAGCTGCCCATACAAACAGGAGTAAGTTGTTACCCTTAGACTACAACTGATCTGCCGAGCTGCCCATACAAACAAGAGTAAGTTGTTACCCCTAGACTACAACTGATCTGCCGAGCTGCCCCTACAAACACGTATTCGCAAAATCTTTGAAATTGACAAACGCTGGATATTCATTATGGATATAAGTTGTCTCAAACTGAATAATAAGGGGTGAGAAAAGGAATCGATGGAAACGTAATAACGGATACTTCGCGACTAAACCGCCCTTCTAGCCAATATATCTTCAATATTAGTTGGTCTGTAATGTTATAGCGAAGTTGTAAACAAGAACGTGCTGTCAGAGTTTTTTCTTCGACGGTTCAAAAATCTTTGAATTAGCACAGACCTTTAAAAACATTGTTTTGGATTACATGAAAGTACAAAAAAAAAAAGCTTATCAAACAAAAAGCAAAAACCCCCAAACCCGAAACCCCCAAACCCGAAACCCCCAAACCCGAAACCCCCAAACCCGAAACCCCCAAACCCGAAACCCCCAAACCCTAGGTGACATGTCAGTTGTCCGGGATTTACGACTGAAAAAGGTTTAATTATTTTGAGAGAAAAATAATTTAGTTTTGTTTATGGCGCACGGAATCTGTCAGAGTAAATTAACACGGCGCCTGGCAGGAGAATTCATAAACTTGAAGAAATCCAATATCCAGGCCAGCAAGTTTCCAGAGCTGTTGGCAAAGAACTTGAACGTTTAAAATAAACAAATTCACCGTCACTTCAATTAGGTATGGACAGTTAAGCGGCCTTCACATAATAAGACATTTTCATGTCCAGCACCCTCACCTTACAACACTTAGCTTACAGTCCAGCACCCTCACCTTAAAGCACTTAGCTTCCTGTCCAGCACCCTCACCTGTAGTCAGTCTATCTTTTCAAGCCATACAAATTTACCTTGTAAAATCAACCTATGTCATATTCAACTATCTGCAACTCTATTTGACCTATGTCCAGCTCTTCACTTCAATGGTAGCTGCCTCCGACAAACTGATCGATCTTTAACGGCTTTACTCATGTGAAATCTATAATAACAGGCTAGCAGATCACGCATAACGGCGGTGAAGTCATTAAAATTATTGTGCAATCTTTTCAAACATTTCGCCTATTTCTCTACAAGTTCGGCAACAGAACCGTCGAGTCGTATGTAAATGTCATTGACAAAGTTACGCAAGTAAAGATTACAGGTCACCAAGTGCACGCTTGACTTTGTCATACTATTCACGTTTGACTCTACAAACTTAGGGGATGAGTCAGATTTCCACTTATGTTAATTTAACGTAATTGGTTAAATTCATATGTCTTCGTCAACATTTAATCGGATATAAATTTTAGATACAAAGTGAGTGCGCTAAACATGATATTTTTTGTGTGGGTGGCCTGTTTTCAGTCGACACCGTGTGACTACTAATGAACAGGGAACATCCCTTGCGCAATTTGAACATGAGAAGGAAAAGCGAAGATCTGATTGGATGCTTGAAACATCATTCGAAAGGAGGACCTATTCATCTAAGACAGCGGTTCTCAATCTGTGGATCGCGACCCATTTGGGGTTCGAACGACCTAAGATAATCGGAAAGCATATATTTATGAAGTAGCAAAAATAATTGTATGGTTGGTCACCACAACATGAAGAACTGTATGAAAGGGTCGTGGCATTAGGATGGTTGAGAGCCACTGATCTAATGGAAGGACATAATACTTCTCGAAAGAAAAGAGGATATCTGAGCTAAATATAATGTCAAACAATTTCTTCTTTTGAGATAGCAACTATTCTTTTAGGAAATTTTCATTTTAAAAAAGCACTTGTTAAATGGATCAGCTTATGAAGAATAAAGAAATATATTAAACAAGAAAAGCATACAGAGAAAAGAAACAAAGAAGAACACGACAATGCTTCGTAAATGAGATTTTACAAGTATAAAACTAAATTAGCTTTAATGTCGCCAATGAATAATATTTTAATGCTGGAAGCCCCTTAGTGAAGATTTTAGAGCCACATAGAGTGTGTCCTTGTCATGTGTCCTTGTCGTTTGTCTGTGCCATGTGTCCATGTCGTTTGTCCATGTAATGTCCGTGCAGTTTACAACCTTCGTGTCGGGGTTAATTGCCCTAAATGCACGTGCTCAGGGGTCGCCAGCGCAAAATGATTGGATGGCACGCGATGGCTCCACTCAGACTACACCGGAGCCGAGTTGGCCATTTGACGCTAAACAGCAATGCTGAGCGTAAATACAATGAATACCGGTTTCGGCACCGGGTAACACAGTTATTCCGTCTATTGTTACGAAGTTTTGCTGTTACGGAAGTGTACAGTGTCAACGGAAGGGAAGTCTGGTCGACAAGTAAGTTTTTCAATACTGGGAATCAAGCCCTGAGATTGAGTCAAATTTTTATTCTAAATATAAATCAATTCTCTGAGCAGACATATTAGGCACTTTGAATCATACTTTTAGAAACCCTGCAATAAAAATGGGTTAGCTTGATTAAAAAAATAAATTATGAAATAATTCCATGTAACATCATAACTCGAAAAAACCTACATATCAATTTTCAGTCTTGACAGAAGAAGTTTATTAAAAGAAAATAAGAATTCTAGATTAAACGGAACAAAAAATGATTATATGATTGCCTTACAGGCTTAATAACGTGCAGGAGACGTTTATTGCTTTTTGAAACCTGAAGAAATAGATTTAGATCCAACATTAGCGAGATATGCAATAATAAAAATAAAAAAAAAATTGCTAACGCTCCAACGGTATCACATGCGTATCTAAGCGCGCTCGTCTGAAATGCTGTAATGAATGTGAGCATCAGGTCTCACAGTTTCACAACAACCAGTTTTCATTACAAACACAAACCAAACAATTTATCTTTAACCTTTTGTACTTTGTATATCTGGGTAAAAACTACATTTAAATAGCTTATAAAAACGAACTTGTGAGAGGGCAATAAAAAAATCTATAGTGAAAATATCTATTGTTGCTGGATGCCGATAGGATGCTGTCCTAACAAAGAAACATGGGTGTGTACAAAATTTCTTGATAGGAGATGGGTTTGGAAAACAGGAAAGGGGGCGGGGGAGGGGGATAACGCCAACTTTCATCCATGTATTTAATGTATTTCGCGAGATTTAATATAAAAAACATCAATTCCCCCTCGATGTCACGTGATGAAATGTACTTTTAAGTTCAAACAGCTGTTTTACAAAATAGAATAAAACTAATCTCTTAATCGAATCATACAATTTCTACTTGCCATACAAAAACCGTTTAAAGACAACCTATACAAGAGAATGGGGTGGGATGTGGTGAGAGGCTGGGAGGAGAGGTCGATGGGGTGAAGAGGTTGAAGCACACGACCAAAACCATTTTCCGCTCTTTGACCACATTACCAGTCCACCAGCTTCAAGCTGGCTATTAGCCGTGTAATTAGCGGCCCTAATGGCGGTGGGTTATTCAGCCCCCCCCCACCCCACCACTAGCCCTTTCTGTTCTCCTCTTTGAAAAGAGTACATTCCGCCAGTGGGTCTGGTGCGCGGTCGATAGGGAGGCCGCCCAGGACACCGAACAGAACGTCGACGCAAGACGAAATAGACCCAATTGTTCATGTCTCCCACACAGGTTGAGTTCTATCAGCGAGCAATACATTAATGATGAGGTAATGATGAGGTAATGATGAGCGGCTCACGTAAGAACGAGACTGAAGATCTATTTTTGTAATCATAAATCCTACGATTTGAAGACTTATAAAAGATTGGAACATCAAAAACTCTTTACGCGTGTATGTTTACAGATATTCGTCAATGTTTGCATTTTCCGGAATGCGTGTCTAGGAAATCAAGTTGGAATCTCATTAAGAGACTTCTTTGAACAAGTTCGAGTCACTGATTTCAATGTCATCTCTGGCATATTGCGGGGAACATAATTTTGTTAAAAAGTTGAGACAAAATATTTCTTTTACCCAAGTAACTATTTGTAAGGGTTTATTTTAGAATATTTTGTGACTTAGAATCAGATATTTTCAATAAATCCATGGTCAAACTCTTTATTCGCTAGTTATACATGTTGAATTAATCCACATTTGAAGTTACCCTTTGAAGTTACCCTTTGAAGTTGCCCTTTGAAGTTACCCTTTGAAGTTACCATTTGAAGTTACCCTTTGAAGTTACCCTTTGATATAAACTTTACACATTGAACAAGAAAATTAGAGCAAAAATTCCCTAAAAGTCGAAGAGTTCCTGTTTAGTAATAAGGGACAAAATGCACAAATCTAATTTGATTGTTTCCATACCGCCTTTTAAACAACGTCTCAAAACCTCATCGTCAATACATTTATTTCATGATACAAACTCAATGCAAACTTTGCGCGAATCACCGTCAGAG
This sequence comes from Omphiscola glabra, assembly GCA_964017045.1. Classification (NCBI taxonomy): domain Eukaryota; kingdom Metazoa; phylum Mollusca; class Gastropoda; family Lymnaeidae; genus Omphiscola; species Omphiscola glabra. The sequence goes on along the minus strand of OZ024810.1, from coordinate 3,685,827 downwards.
GAAACATTTTTCATACTAGTCGGACATTAAACACACACTTATTGACAAATCATAATGACGTATATGCTCCGCCTCTGCGCCTTGTATGTAGCCACAAGAGATCGACTAAAACAAACAAACAAAGGGAACAATAACAAAAGTAGAAACTATGGCAACGGCTGGTCTGTTATTCATACAATTCTTTAACTAAATCTCAATGAGATCAAAGAAGATTGTACACCTAATGACATTATTTGCACTCCTCAAGACAATTTCACAAGAGATTTCTTAGAAGTAATGTCTCCTTATTACGCCAGGTGTCTCTGACAGATGAGACGTATTTATTTATTAGCAGAAGTAAGAGGAAAAAAGCACCCCCCACTCCTACAATGCTTCCCTCCCACCCCCACCTACTTATTTTTTTCTTCAAGAAATGCCAACAAGCTGGCACGACTCGTCAAATAGTTTTCCCCAATCCCTCGCCAGACGGAAGTGCTTGGAGCGACAGCAGGGGAGAGTACTCAACTAAATAACGAAATCGAGTACCCCACCCACTCCCCCCACAGTCATCTCTATCTTAGAGCCGATATTTCTTTTCTTTCACAAAGACTAAATTATTTAAACAGATATTTTGTGTTGTGGCGATGGTGAACACATTGTGAAGAGATGAAGACGTATCTTTGACACACGCTTCTTAATGGGAAGTTGCTGTATGAAAGTGCCACACAAACAATCTCACCTTTGATCAAATGCGCCCCAAAAGAAGTCCTATTTTTTTTTTCTGACTGCCAAATAACTCAGAGACCGTGATGGGTTTTGTGACGAACGTATGTTCACAACAAAAGTGATGGAAGCAGTAAGTTATCTAGTTGTTAGTCTTTAAATCACCGAGAAGGTAGTAAGGTATCGATCATTTTAACGTCAATTTTTCCCTCATCCTTAATCTTGAAATGAAACCAAACGTGCCGACGTGTACACATGAAACTTGTGAACGCTGCGTTGAAAGCAAAGGTGAACCAAACAACGAGACTCAGCATTGAAAGAACCCAGGCACAGATACCATTAATAGCACAAGGATACAGAAGCAAGACAACAGCGATGAGTGTCAACAAGGATTGTCTACTGATACACTATGTCATGGGACATAGCTCAAACTTCCTATTACACTATGTCATGGAATAATGTACACACTTACTATACAGATACACTATGTCATGGAACACTGTACACACTTACTATACAGATACACTATGTCATGGGACACTGTTCACACTTACTATACAGATACACTATGTCATGGGACACTGTACACACTTACTATACAGATACACTATGTCATGGGACACAGTACAAACTTACTATACAGATACACAATGTCATGGGACACAGTACAAACTTACTATACATGTACACTATGTCATGGGACACAGTACAAACTTACTATACAGATACACTATGTCATGGGACACTGTTCAAACTTCCTATACATATACACTATGTCATGGGACACAGTTCAAACTTCCTATACATATACACTATGTCATGGGACACTGTTCAAACTTCCTATACAGATACACTATGTCATGGGACACAGTTCAAACTTCCTATACATATACACTATGTCATGGGAAACAGTTCAAACTTCCTATACATATACACTATGTCATGGGACACAGTACAAACTTCCTATACAGATACACTATGTCATGGGACACTGTTCAAACTTCCTATACATTTACACTATGTCATGGGACACAGTTCAAACTTCCTATACAGATACACTATGTCATGGGACACAGTTCAAACTTCCTATACAGATACAATATGTCATGGGACACTGTTCAAACTTCCTATACATTTACACTATGTCATGGGACACAGTTCAAACTTCCTATACAGATACACTATGTCATGGGACACAGTTCAAACTTCCTATACAGATACAATATGTCATGGGACACTGTTCAAACTTCCTATACATATACACTATGTCATGGGACACTGTTCAAACTTCCTATACATATACACTATGTCATGGGACACAGTTCAGACTTCCTATACATATACACTATGTCATGGGACACAGTTCAAACTTCCTATACATTTACACTATGTCATGGGAAACAGTTCAAACTTCCTATACAGATACACTATGTTATGGTACACAGTACAAACTTACTATACATATACACTATGTCATGGGACACTGTTCAAACTTCCTACGCTAAAAGATGTTCTGGCACGTTCTGCAGAGACAGCAATCAAGGGGAGCGCACCCAATCTCCCACCTATGTATGCAGCGCGTAAAATTGATTTCTACTCCACCCCCCCCCCCCCCGGGACAGAATGTTCCTAAAATGTTTGTTTGATCGTAGTCTCCTCATTATTATCTCACACGTGTCTCACAAGACGCTAGTTTCTGTTATAAAGTTCAATCAACATGCATTTTACTAGAACACAATTATTTTCTTTAAAATAAAACGCTAGGACGAAGACTGATGAAACAATCATAAGATGTTAGTATATTATACTTAAAATATGACACGAAAACTCTACTTTTCGCGACACTAAGTCACTTTGTTGGAAAAATTGAAATTTGAAAATTTCACTTGAGAGGCGACTTTGGCCCGAGCGCTTGTACTTTTGAGAATTCTGTTTGAGTTGGAAGTCACCTGAACCAATCACATGGTCGTCTAGTCTGCCAATCAGTGCCAGGCAAATGTCCATCTCTAAAGAAGTAGGACATCGATTTTTTTTTGGTTAGGGATTTTCTTCAAAGAAAATCTCCAAGACGCTGATGTGTCTAGACATCTGTTCTTTTGGTGAGTTTGTTGTGTAGCAAGAATGGTGATATTTGAACTTTGTTCTCCAGCAAGAATGGTGATATTTGAACTTTGTTCTCCAGCAAGAATGGCGATATTTGAACTTTGTTCTCCAGCAAGAATGGTGATATTTGAACTTTGTTCTCCAGCAAGAATGGCGATATTTGAACTTGGTGAGTTTGTTATACAGCAAGAATGGTGATATTTGAACTTGGTGAGTTTGTTCTCCAACAAGAATGGTGATATTTGAACTTGGTGAGTTTATTCTCCAACAAGAATGGTGATATTTGAACTTGGTGAGTTTGTTCTCCAACAAGAATGGTGATATTTGAACTTGGTGAGTTTGTTCTCCAACAAGAATGGTGATATTTGAACTTGGTGAGTTTGTTCTCAAACAAGAATGGTGATATTTAAACTTGGTGAGTTTGTTCTACAGCACCCATGTTCGTTAAGTGTCACATTGTCCTTCAAACAATCAACAATAACAATAGCAACGAAGATTCGAGAAATAAGTGAAAGAAGGTATCACTGAATACAGCAAACCTTAAAGAGCTCCGTTAAAAAAATGTCATGGTTTTAGCTTACAGTCTATAAGTGCAAGTGAAAGTTGCCCATCTGTATGTGTGTGTGTGTGTGTGTGTGTGATTGTAAGTTTGTATGTTTCAAATGCCCATCTGTATGTGTGTGTGTGTGTGTGTGATTGTAAGTTTGTATGTTTCAAATGCCCATCTGTATGTGTGTGTGTGTGTGTGATTGTAAGTTTGTATGTTTTAAATGCCCATCTGTATGTGTGTGATGCTGGTCTACAGCTGCTAATTGCAATATGTTTAACACGTATTTAAATACAGTCTTAATTAAGTTTTTCAGATCAAATATGTCAACTTAAACTCATTGAACTGGGAAGGATCAAACAACGTTCTGAAGATGAAATAAATGCAAATACCTCTTTACTTAAAAATCAGCTCTATTTAAATTATCAATGGTCGTTTCCCCGACGTTTTATGAATAATAAATGACATCAATTCGTTTTGTTTGTTTACCTTATGTAGTCCACGTGCCAAATCTTTTTTGATTCATTTGTTTTCCCATAATAATTGTATCAGCTGTATTGCTGACCTACACTACACCAGGTGGGTGACGACGATGTCTGCACTTCCGTTTTGGTTCTATGCGGGCTAACACTTCGGCATTTGTTTTACCTGGGGCATTAGCAAGTAATGCCTGGGAGTTATGGGGGGAGGGGGGGGGGCGTGCTGGAGATGTGTTCGTGATGAGGGTAAATGAATAATGCACAATTTTAAGAAGAGTGTTTAAAGAAATGTAAATTTTGTTATCAATAATAGTTTAATTAATGCCAAATCTTAGTGGACATTTTGATGGCCTAAAAATTATACTTCATCTCCAAATAAATTATAACGATGACAAACAAATCTACAGGTATAAACATGCCGTTATGTTTTTTAACGTGTAGAATTTAACGTGTGAATAGATTTCTGCTTTCGCCGACGAACCCAAGACAGGGAGGGGGTGCTTTAATAAAGAGAGTACTTTAACAAAGAAGCTGTCGTTAGAATCACTGTGTTATTTGAAATGTCTGGCCCAAACAAGGTTGTCGCATTGAATGCTTTGCGGGTCTATTTATGGAAGCTTTTATTGACTCGTCCAGAAAGCCGCCCACAGGGTAAGATTGCGGACTATTCCTGCCCACGCAATTAAATGAACAACCGAAATACAACATAATGTTTGGAATAATCTCTAGTAGACCTGTCCATTTCTTGTGTCAAAACAACTGTCCATTTCTTGTGTCAAAACAACTGTCCATTTCTTGTGTCAAAACAGCTGTCCATTTCTTGTGTCAAAACAGCGCTAACTGTGTGTCAAATCCGACAGCTTGGTCTGAACACTTGGGGTAGGATTAGAAATAGTGGGTGTTGGCCAAGTATATTTAAGCACTCGTTAAAACACATGAACGAATTGGCCGCTACGTTCAGTTGTAGTCAAGCATGAGTGTCAGTGCTACGTTCAGTTGTAGTAAAGCATGGGTGTCAGTGCAGTTGGAGGGGGTTGGGTCAGGTTAGAAGGGAAATCAGTGTTTGTGACTCCAGGTCAACAATTTCTACTCCGACATGTGACGGAGAGAGTGAAAAGAGAGAGAGAGACAACAGATAAATAAGAGTGGAATAAAGAGACATTTTGAGAGAGTTATATAAACAGAACCAGAGGGGTAGAGAGAAAACAGAGAGATATGAAAGGAGAGGTGGGAAGAGAGAGAGGGAGAGAGAGAGAGAGAGAGAGAGGAGAAAAAAGAGAGAGATATGAGTGAGATTCTAGCTTCTACTAGCTCCGCTACCAAGATTCCAATTTCCCCTGTGTCACAGAGTTATCGACCAGAGATGTAGAGTTCAGCCAGTATTGGGGATATGAGCTTTGACTTGCTGTGTGTCATTGTCTTGGTCATTGGATAGACAGGGACCATAGACTGGTCATGTGATAAGCACGTACCTTAGCATGGACATGTAGTGGCCCTTGTACCGGAAATTTCTTTCAAATGCTTAAAACGAGAAATCAGATTCCCCTATTAAAGTTGACAGGTGTTATCATAAATTGAACGGGTGTGGCAATTTTATGTCCACGTAGTGGAGTAAATGTGGTGTGGCAATTTTCCGTCCACATAGTGGAGTAAATGTGGTGTGGCAATTTTCTGTCCACGTAGTGGAGTAAATGTTGTCTGTATATTTTCTGTCCACATAGTGTAGTAGTTGGACATGTATTATCATAAATAAGAACATTTTTCTGTCCACGTGGAGTAGTTGGACATGTATTATCATAAATAAGAACGGTTTCCTGTCCACACAGTGGAGCAGTTGGACATGTATTATCATAAATAAGAACGGTTTTCTGTCCACATAGTGGAGTAGTTGGACATGTATTATCATAAATAAGAACGGTTTTCTGTCCACATAGTGGAGTAGTTGGACATGTATTATCATAAATAAGAACGGTTTTCTGTCCACATAGTGGAGTAGTTGGACATGTATTATCATAAATAAGAACGGTTTCCTGTCCACATAGTGGAGTAGTTGGACATGTATTATCATAAATAAGAACGGTTTTCTGTCCACATAGTGGAGTAAATGTTCTTTCTTCCCATGTCAAAGCACAACGTTAGAGTTGCCCTCACACACCATCGTTAAATCAAATCTGCCATGGAAAGAAAAACGCTATCAATTCGTCACTATTTGATACACATATTATAATCTTAAACAAAATATATTTTTATGGCTATGTATCTTTGCAAGATAAACTAATGAGAGCGATTTAAATATTTTTAAAAAAAATCGATTTGAAAGTCGCTAAAAGTAGACATGTCAACAGACATTGGCAAATTTATATATATATTATTTCATCATTATATCAAACGCATCAAACATTGATACAAAATTGATGAACTCCATTCAAGTTGTGTCAATGAAATATAAGAAAAAAGTATGCTAAACTTGAATTGATAGACACGACAAAAGATTTCGACGTTTCGGCTTAGAGCCTTCATCAGCCAACAACACAAATAGAAGTAGAACAAGTAACAGAGCACAGTAAAAATAGTACTATACATTGTTCTTATATTTCATTCAAACATTGTTATAACTTTTAACGTAACTGGTGAATATTTATAAAAAGCAATTAAAGATGTACAACGTTAATGAGTGCATTAAGTTCAAGTCCATCATATGACGTCATTAAACTTTAAATTTTTTAAATCATATTTTTTTAAATACTTTTTTTGTTTGGCAACTGTGGGCAGATAACTGTTACGAAAAAGGGGGGGGGGGGGAAATTGATCTGAGTTCTCGAGATAATGTAGTTAAACACGTCAATGACGTCACTGTGTTGACGAGACCAAGGCGGTCGATCACAAGCGCGAGAAAAACCGTCCAATGCCGGGGCGTTATTTTTGTTGCCGGTCCTCTCCCTAGCAACCGAATGTTTACCCAGTAATGGCGGAACAACAGCAACGCGACTGGAGGTGGTCCGATCAAAGCAGACGTACAAAAAGGGGGGTGCGGGTAGGGCTGTTAGAAAATAAAAATAAAGGGGGTAATCAAAAAACAAAGCTTGAAAACTGATCAATGTGTTCACTTGAATCTGTCACAAAAATGGATCTGTCACAGTATTTGATAATTAACTGAGTAGGGAGAGATAATTTGAAGTAACTTGAAGGTAAGTGATGGCATGGATGAGTGTTATGTCCACTTAGGGTGGGATTGGGGGATAAGAAATGTGAAGAAATGAAAAACTCAAGTCTGAAGATAAACACACCGGAGAGAGGAGTGGACGCGACACATTTCAACGTTGTGTTATAAAAAATAATGTAATCCCGGAGTTGTATTCAAAACAGTAATATGTTGCAGCGCCCGTAACCAAACAACACACACACACACGCACGTATACACACACACACGCACGCACACACAAACTCACGCACACAAACAAAAAACGGAACGTATCGTCTAAAAGCCTACCTCCGTGAGCGTGACAATACAACGCTCAAAGAAGTTTGACCTGACTTATTTCTCATGTAACTTGTCAGGGAGCACTTTATAAGTATGACATGGCGACGGATGGACACATTATTTTAGTGATAATTTACAGACTCAGACTCTGGATGTGAGGTAGGGCTGGGGGTAAGGACGGTCGGGGGACGGGGTCATCGGCAGGGAACACATACAAGTAAAAATGCAATCATTTACAATGTCAAGGACGCGTTGATCGCTAGAGCTGTGTCAGTATTCCACGCGATGATTACCCGGGGACGGGCCAGAGGTTAACAGTAGTCACGTTGCCGTCAAATTCCTGGTCGTCATGTTGCCGGTGATCCAGATCTGTTGGAAATGGGGGCACGCGCAGTACATGTTGTCTGCAAGGAAGACGCACACATCTGTATCCAGTGTTGTATCTGAATCCAAAGTTGTATCTGTATCAAGTGTTTTTTCGGTATCCAATGTTGTATCTGTATCATGTGTTGTATCTGGTTCGCGAATGCAGGAAGGACAATGTTGTAATTTCCAATCATACAATCCTTTCTCTCCCTATCAATGCAATCATACAATCCTTTCTCTCCATATCATTGCAATCTTAAATCTCTGGTCTCAAAATAACTTCAGGTGATCGATATCTGGGAGCTATTTCTGGTTTGCATCATTTATTATATTTAAATACAGACGTCATGTATGTCTTTATAATGAAGTCACGTGAGTCTTTATACAGAAGTCAAGCAAGTCTTTATACAGAAGTCATGTAAGTCTTTATAATGAAGTCACGTGAGGCTTTATACAGAGGTCAAGCAAGTCTTTATACAGAAGTCATGCAAGTCTTTATACAAAAGTCATGTAACCCTTCATCAATATTGGATGAAAAGCTTCTTGGTAGATTCATAAAAATCGATCAGCGAGTAGCGTCCTGCCTAATAGATAGACGTGTCACAGTGGGATTATCATCTATGGATAACTTTAGTCACCATGTCACAGTGTGATTATCATCTATGGCTAACTTTAGTCACCATGTCACAGTGTGATTATCATCTATGGCTAACTTTAGTCACCATGTCACAGTGTGATTATCATCTATGGCTAACTTTAGTCACCATGTCACAGTGTGATTATCATCTGTGGCTAACTTTAGTCACCATGTCACAGTGTGATTATCAACTATGGCTTACTTTAGTCACCATGTCACAGTGTGATTATCATCTATGTTTTAGTTTAGTTGCCATGTCACTGTGTGATTATCATTTATGTTTAACTTTAGTCACCATGTCACAGTGTGATTGTCACATTTGGCTTACTTAAGTCGCCCTGTGACAGTGGTATTGCCATCTATGGCTAAGTTCTGTCACCTTGTCACAGTTAGCTGGTCCCCTGTAAATAGATTCAGCCGCCATGGACCAAGATGGTACAGACAGGCGATACAACTCAAACTTCAAAAGGGTGATAATTAGAGGCGACGAAGGAGGTAAATAAAAACAAATTCATTGATTTGCTAAAAAAGTTGATTCAAACGGCAATCTTTGACGTCCTTTGGTGTCTGTTTGCCAACGGCAACGTAAACAAACGCATTGGACTGAATAAAGCTGGATTAGTTTCAGGTCGCGTTTTATCTAAGGTTAATACTGTCAGAGGCACGGAGTTCAGAGGTCAATAATATCTGAAGCAGGGAGTTCAGAGTTCAGTACTAACAGACGCACGGAGTTCAGAGGTCAGTACTATCAGAGGCAAGTAGTTCAGAGGTCAGTACTATCAGAGGCACGGAGTTCAGAGGTCAGTGCTATCAGAGACACGGAGTTCAGAGGTCAGTACTATCAGAGGCAGGGAGTTCGTTCCTTAAGTGAGGCAAGTGCTTTAGAGAAGTTTGTCTGTACAATGACAGGAAGTGCAGTGGACGTTGTGCACATACAATGACAGGAAGTGCAAGGGGTTGTGGGGAGATAATCCGACATAAATACTATCACAGTGGTTTATGCATACAGTGACAGGGGTACTTGGAGCTGATGAGTACATATAGTGACAGGGGTACTTGGAGCTGATGAGTACATATAGTGACAGGGGTACTTGGAGCTGATGAGGACATATAGTTACAGGGGTACTTGGAGCTGATGAGTACATATAGTGACAGGGGTACTTGGAGCTGATGAGTACATATAGTTACAGGGGTACTTGGAGCTGATGAGTACATATAGTGACAGGGGTACTTGGAGCTGATGAGTACATATAGTGATAGGAGTACTTGGAGCTGATGAGTACATACAGTGACAGGGGTACTTGGAGCTGATGAGTACATATAGTGACAGGAGTACTTGGAGCTGATGAGTACATATAGTTACAGGGGTACTTGGAGCTGATGCGTACATCCAAAGATATAAGAAATAAGGTGTACTTTGACAAACAGACCGGGGAAAAAACATTATAAGAGGCTGTGCAGACATTATCAAAATGAGTTGTATTTACATATTCTTAAGATTGCAATGGTGTTTTTTTTCTCCCTCAGTCTTCCCCTCCATGTTCTATCATCACGCCCCAACACGCCTGCTTCATTCTCCACCCTCTCTCTGGCTGTATGCAACAGGCTGACTGTATGCAACAGGCTGGTACATAGAAGAGTAATGCGTTGGCAGAATTGTATATATGTCCGTCCCTTGGGCCAACTCACTTCGTAAGACAACATTGATTTTTTTTTTTTGGTTAAAGCAAAAAGCTACCCTTTGGCCATTAATTGCAGCGATGTCCTGGCCAACGGTTGGAAAGAGGTCATACAAATGGCCCGTTAAGCTGATTTGAAAAAAAAATGTCCTTTGCCTCGAGGCTTTTCGTGTGACTTGGTGGGTGTTAAGAAAACATCTAAGCCCTCACACGTTTTACGAGTTGCCCCCCCCCCCCCCATGTTTTATCTGTAATAATGAGACCCCGTTCAGTGGAGATGAATAGTTCAGAGGTTCTCAAGATATGCATGCTATTCTTTCGTTTTTAAAAATAATTTCACAACGAATTTCGCAAATTATCAAGTAAAAATATTTTAAAAAAAAATTTGTTTACATCCTACAATGAGCGTGGGCCTTATTTGATTCTGCTATATGAAACTATAACAGATGCTATTTTTAGTATAACGATGTCACAAGCCAATGAAGTGTTCTCATTTTAAATAAGACGCTTTTGCTTCAGCCCTCAACATCCGCAATCAATTAAGAGTCATGCCCCCCACTGGCTTACGCCATCTTAGCTCTTAATGATTATTTGATACTCGACAAGATAAGTACATTTATGTAGAAGTAGGCCAATAAGAAAGCCTGTCTATCATCAACGTATCAAGTTTTAGATCCTGGTCCAGATTTTCTGCAACTTAATGAATTGTCACGATTGAAAAACACACACACAGAAAAAAAAACAACAAAAAAAAAAGAAAGAAAAATGACGATTTTTTTAATGCACATATTCAGAAAAGGTATTTTAAAACAAGGTGAATGTTATGCTTTATTGAATTGCCTTCAACAAACACGGAGAGATGTCGAAAATACCTGCTGGACAAATAAACAAACACGGAGAGATGTCGAAAATACCTGCTGGACAAATAAACAAACACGGAGAGATGTCGAAAATACCTGCTGGACAAACAAACAAACACGAAGAGATGTCGAAAATACCTGCTGGACAAACAAACAAACACGGAGAGATGTCGAAAATCCCTGCTGGACAAACAAACACGCAGAGATGTCGAAAATCCCTGCTGGACAAACAAACACGTAGAGATGTCATAAATACTTGCTGGACAAAGTACGCGCTTCCTTACACAAAAATCTTGGTATGAGTCCCGATAAATATAATTTGAGGATGGCTGGAAATTTATTAATTTATTTTTTATATTTTGCGTGGAGGGGGGAGATATAACGTCAAGGAGGAGCCTGTGGTGTGTGTGTGGGGGTGGAGGGGTGGGGCACACATTAAATAGAGTGCCTTATCAGATGATCGAAAGACGCTTTAGTTATCAAAGTCAACAGCGAAGAAGGGGGAGGAGCTTGGAGGCAAAACGTGTTGGGGAATAAGGGAGTTACGAAATTTTGTCTCGACGTGAAGTTTTCTCTCAGGGAAGTTCGTTGTAGATTAGTAAGGTAATGGTGTATGTTTTAGCTTGAGATTAGTGGAATGATGGTAAGTGTTTTAGGGTGAGATAAGTGGAATGATGGTAAGTGTTTTAGGGTGAGATTAGTGGAATGATGGTAAGTGTTTTAGGGTGAGATAAGTGGAATGATGGTAAGTGTTTTAGGGTGAGATAAGTGGAATGATGGTAATTGTTTTAGGGTGAGATAAGTGGAATGATGGTAATTGTTTTAGGGTGAGATAAGTGGAATGATGGTAAGTGTTTTAGGGTGAGATTAGTGGAATGATGGTAAGTGTTTTAGGGTGAGATTAGTGGAATGATGGTAAGTGTTTTAGGGTGAGATTTTGGAATGATGGTAATTGTTTTAGGGTGAGATAAGCGAAATAATGGTGTGTGTTTTATGGCGAGACTGGTTGATAACGTTTTTATATTACATTTATTTAATAATAATTCCCGACTGGTCTTTCTTGTCCGCCCTGTCAGTGCTTAACGCGCTACGCTGTCATTGGCTGCTTGCACCCGTCGTGCGCTTGATCACGTACGCACCAAAATGCGCACAAAAGAAACCATGTCCATATGATTGAGTTGACAAAAACTAGGTCTTACACATTGTTAATTGCTCTCAATTCATGACAATGATGATAAACATAGAATTGTGGAAAATAACTGATAAAACAGTTTTTGTTGAAATAGCAGATGAGGACACATATCTCAGCCTTTATAAATAGTGGCAGGGTACTCGTGGACACAAGAACCCTCAGACTCCGTGCATCTGGAATTATTATTATAGATGCACCTCTGCGCGGACTTTGCACGCGCAACGTGGATGTTCTGTCCAGCTAGTATATGTATTTATATATTGAGCAGCAGTGCATTGTTATGTGGCGTATTCCTGCCTGCCAACTTTTACGTGGTCCGCGAGTAGACGATAGTCAACGATACGTGCTACATACCAAAACTTGACCACAATCATTATTTTACTCTCCATTGGCGAGACTTCATATGACCTTGTCAGCAAGCAACTCAAATTGTTGTAGTAGAGCAGAGAGCTTCTAAAACAGGGGTGCAAGAGGTGTGGAGACAGTGCCACATCGTTATTAGCATTTTATTCAACAAATATCATCGCGGGGAAAAGGGAAATGTTTTGACATCACGAATGGGTACGGCGCTAAAAATGTTATGAGCCCCTGAGGTAGATGACCCCACCTGACACAAATGTGTTCCCTCTTAAAGTCACGCCCCACCTGACACAAATTTGTCCCCTCTTAAAGTCACGCAGCCAGGACAATAGCAAAACTAATGAAAACCATTACCGGACTAAACCAGGGAATAATCCGCTAAAACATCTCTCTTGGCACTACACTGTTTATGGGTACGTTGTCATGACAACCGACCGGTCCTAACTACTTGTAGATGACAAAATGAGACTAATAGAACCATTATGTGACGTACGACATCGCGTCGTGGCAGGGGCGACGACCACATCATTTACATTTAATGATAGATTTGCCACATCAAGAACAAATCTCAGATTGCCACAATTACTGGCACGTCGGTGACTTCAAGAACAAGTCTCAGATTGCCACAATTACTGGCACGTCGGTGACTTCAAGAAGAAATACATCTACACGCTGTCTTATGTTTAAAATTATTATTTTATAAAAAAATGGCCCTCTTTTATTCGCATTGGATAAAAAAAAATTCCTGAAGATAAAAAGAAAACCTAAACATCGGAGTGGAATAAACCTACATATTGGAGATGTACATCTCTGTGGAATAAACCTACATATTGGAGATGTACCTCTCAGTGGAATAAACCTACATATTGGAGATGTACATCTCAGTGGAATAAACCTAATTATTGGAGATGTACTTCTAAGTGGAATAGGCCTAAATACTGTAGATGTACTACTAAGTGGAATAGACCTACATATTGGAGATGTACTTTTAAGGGGAATAAACCTAAATATTGGAGATGTACTTCTCAGTCGAATAAACCTACACATTGGAGATTTACTTCTAAGTGGAATAGACCTACATATTGGAGATGTACTTCTAAGTGGTATAAACCTACATATTGGAGATGTACTTCTAAGTGGTATAAACCTACATATTGGAGATCTACTTCTAAGGGGAATAAACCTACATATTGGAGATGTACTTCTAAGTGGAATAGACCTACATATCAGAATAAATGTTTGTTTTTTGCTTACGATTCAATGGTATTAAAACTTGAAAAGTATGAGGAGCAATGTTTAGAAAATCATTTTGAAATGTATTCCAGCTATGGAATGTTTTTTAAAAAATGAAATAAAAAACGGACTTTGCAAAAAAAACAACAACAAAAAAACAACAACAAGATAAAAAGAATAAATACATGTACAAGGCTTTGGTAGCAATGTACTTATATATGTTATCATGTCTCCAACGGGACATACAAGAATTTAAATAACCAATATTTGAAACATTGCGCAATTTTGCAAAGTCACTTTATATCATAAAATGTTTCTAATATTTCTAAAGAAAACCTAATAATTACAAGAGGCAAGCCTGAAAACGGAAATGTTAGAATACAAAAACGTGATAACATTGTTAAAATTCATTATTTGCATTTCGGAATCGGCAGATTTAAAAAAAGAATGTCATGGATTGGGAAGGGGAATTGCAAGGGGGAAATTAAAAATACTGGTAGGCACGTTCAAGATTTAAGAATGACGTCCCATTGAAACCCTCCCAGAGATAACACAGGGTTCCCGGTCCTTGGGCGCCCCATCCTAGTTGCCGATTCGTGAGCGTGCAATCCTAGGTGAGAAAAACAAGGAGCCACGTCTTTTGGGAGTCCGGTCCTAACACCACATGACCCTAACTCCGTGCGACCCTACCACCATCCGGGCCCTAACACCGTACAACACCCTACCACCATCCGGACCCTAACACCGTACAACCCTTACAACGATAGCTTTCTTATCTCGGGGTAAACAGATGAAAAATCCAGCTTTCAGAAATCAGTCCAATGCCATGGCTATCAGTCCAATGCCATGGCTATCAGTCCAATGCCATGGCTATCAGTCCAATGCCATGGCTATCAGTCCAATGCCATGGCTATCAGTCCAATGCAATGGCTATCAGTCCAATGCCATGGCTATCACTCCAATGCCATTATGGCTTTTAATAAAAGGTGTCAAACCGATTGGTTTATTTTCGCTATGGCAGAGATTCTGGCCTGACTGAAATCAGGGTGCGAGCTTTGGGATCAAATGAACACAACACTCCCGAATCCAATTTATACTATGAACTTTGATGCTAGGGAGACCATTTTAAACTCATGTAAATCATTTTTTGTAATGCTGGAAAAATATACTTATAAATAATGCTAGCAAAAAATGTATTTACTTTATGAATTACGAAGCAGGTAATTTTTGCGGAGTAGTGGAAACTCTGATATAACACTTACGTCTACTCCTTGACCCCCCACGCTCCAGCGCCCCCCCCCCCAATCCAAGATTGCTGCCAGGGATATACAAACTGCTTTAAACCAAGTGGAAAAGTCAATCGCATTAAAACTATCCCGTTAGGATACTACGTGGGATGCACTATCCCGTGAGGGTACTACGTGGGATGCACTATCCCGTGAGAGTACTACGTGGGATGCACTATCCCGTGAGGGTACTACGTGGGATGCACTATCCCGTGAGAGTACTACGTGGGATGCACTATCCCGTGAGGGTACTACGTGGGATGCACTATCCCGTGAGAGTACTACGTGGGATGCACTATCCCGTGAGAGTACTACGTGGGATGCACTATCCCGTGAGAGTACTACGTGGGATGCACTATCCCGTGAGAGTACTACGTGGGATGCACTATCCCGTGAGGGTACTACGTGGGATGCACTATCCCGTGAGGGTACTACGTGGGATGCACTATCCCGTGAGGGTACTGCGTGGGATGCACTATCCCGTGAGAGTACTACGTGGGATGCACTATCCCGTGAGAGTACTACGTGGGATGCACTATCCCGTGAGAGTACTACGTGGGATGCACTATCCCGTGAGGGTACTACGTGGGATGCACTATCCCGTGAGAGTACTACGTGGGATGCACTATCCCGTGAGGGTACTACGTGGGATGCACTATCCCGTGAGAGTACTACGTGGGATGCACTATCCCGTGAGGGTACTACGTGGGATGCACTATCCCGTGAGGGTACTACGTGGGATGCACTATCCCGTGAGGGTACTACGTGGGATGCACTATCCGCTTGGTAGTACAGGTTTTAGCTACGCTATCTGTAAGTCCTATATATTTACCTTACGTCTAATCCGAGGCTTATAATGATGAAACGTACGCCGTACATTATTTCGGCACCAATAACTCACTCACTCACACTAACAAACTCAACTCTTAGTATCATACCAAAGACATGCATCTAGGAACAGTTCGTAGTTCATAAAATAAGGGGCCATAACT
Source organism: Omphiscola glabra (assembly GCA_964017045.1). NCBI lineage: Eukaryota > Metazoa > Mollusca > Gastropoda > Lymnaeidae > Omphiscola > Omphiscola glabra. The sequence goes on along the minus strand of OZ024810.1, from coordinate 3,669,910 downwards.
CCAATCTAAATCTCGCAGTTAATGTGTTGTTGTTAGTGCAGGGGAAGAAACCAAAATAAATTGTGTGACTAAAATTCTAGTCGCATGAGTTACCTCGCTTATCCTATTTTCAAAATTTAACAGTCTGTTCCAATTTGCTTTTCGATAATAAAAACACTACTAATAATAATAAAACAGTAGAAAATAGTTTTTAAAAATCTTTTCAAGGTTTTCATTTAAATGTGTTGCAAAATTCGTTCAAACAATTGGTTCATCGACCTGCTACATTTAATAAATACATTTGCACACTGTGACATTTCTGCACTCAACTCGCCATCGGCCCGCTCATTAACGAAAAGATTGCCTCCTTGTAGTGAATTATTAATACATGTGTATCCGAGGCTCTCTGAGGCTCACCTCGTTCTTACATGGAACCGTTCAATGAAATCTCAGGCCGGTCTGTCGGCAAACTCATTAGAGAAAGGGGGAGAGAAAGAGAGAAAGAGAGAGAGAGAGAGAGAGAGAGAGAGAGAGAGAGAGAGAGAGAGAGAGAGAGAGAGAAATAGAATAACAATATAACGCAACACTAGCAAATTACAAGATGGGGCAGCAATGGTCACGTGACCCAAGCTTGCTTACATAGATAGTCTAGCAACGGTCACGTGACCCAAGCGTGCTTACATAGATAGTCTAGCAATGGTCACGTGACCCAAGCTTGCTTACATAGATAGTCGGTTGAGGATGGCTAGCTCGATAAAATTTGGCAGTCAACTGGACATGACTAAGATCATAAATGAACCAATTTCATCATACGAATACCAAGAACTAGTTTGTAATATGCTGGGAAAGTTCATTAAGCGTGTAACCAGGGGTGAAGTATCATTTCAATAATGTCACATGCATTTCTTGTGTGTAGATAGTTTTCAGGTACATTATCAAAAGAAATATTTTCCTCTCTATTTCTATACATAAAAATTTTGCGAAATGCCATTGAACTTTGGCGCCACACCTCTGAACCTTGGCGCCACACCTCTGAACCTTTGCGCCACTCCTCTGAACCTTGGCGCCACACCTCTGAATCTTGGCGCCGAGCCACTAAATCAAGACGCCACACCTCTGAGGCTTGGCGCCGAGCCACTAAATCAAGGCGCCACACCTCTGAGGCTTGGCGCCGAGCCACTAAATCAAGGCGCCACACCTCCGAAGCTTGGCGCCGAGTCACTAAATCAAGACGCCACACCTCTGAATCAAGGCGCCACACCTCTGAATCAAGGCGCCACACAGACAAACCTTGGCTAGAGCACGACTGTGGCCACCTTCGTTTCAATGAATCGTTTAATTCAGCCTGGGCCAAATATCTCTATATGTCGTCACTGTGTCAGTCAAAAGAATACATGACATTTGACAGTGCTGGCATTGATTGTTACTTTGACGTAGTTACTTTGACGTAGATACTTTGACAAAACTTCATCTATGAATTGCAAAAATAGAATTCATTTTAACAAGAATCGCGTCTTGACAGATTCCGACCCGGAAATCCGCCCCAAGTACACACATCCACACACTCTCCTGGCATCCACACACTCTCCTGGCATCCACACACTCTCTTGGCATCCACACACTCTCCTGGCATCCACACACTCTCCTGGCATCCACACACTCTTCTGGCATCCACACATTCTCCTGGCATCCACACATTCTCCTGGCATCCACTCACTCCTGGCATCCACACACTCTCCTGGCATCCACACACTCTCCTGGCATCCACACATTCTCCTGGCATCCCCACACTCTCCTGGCATCCATACATTCTCCTTGCATCCACAGATGGACACATGACCCGGGTAATCACTGCGGCTTCGATCTTCGGCTGACACCCGCGGTAACCTTCTTCCGGTAGTGTCGCCCTTCTTCCCCCACCCCCCGCGCCCCCAACAGTTTCGTTAAGTCACATGACAGCCAGTTGAGAACGGTTCTCAAATAGTCGCGAGCTACACACTGTAATTGTAATGTACCCGTAAAAAAGATATAAAATAAGTAATGCCATCACTATACAAAGGTATTGATTGATAAAGAAAATCTACTGTAAACTTGATGCATCAATAAAAGCATGAAATGACGTGCTACCTAAGGCTGATAGATTCAAAGTTGGTGTCAAGGTGATGTGTGAGGGTCTTGTGTGAGGGTGTTGTGTGAGGGTGTTTTGTGAGGGTGTTTTGTGAGGATGTTACGTGAGGTAATATGTGAGGATAATATGTTAGAGTGCTATTTGAGGGTGCTATATGAGGGAGTTATCTGAGGATGTAACGTGAGGTAATATTTGATGGTGCTATGTGAGGGAGTTATATAAGGGTGTTATGTGATGGTGTAACTTGAGCTTGTTACGTTGGTGCATGTTGTGAGGATATTATGTAAGGGTAATATGTTAGGGTGCTATGTGAGGTTGTTATATGAGGATATTAGTGAAGGTTTTTATGTGGAGTGTTATGTCTGGAGTTGACGCCATGGAGAATAAACCGATGATGATATGGCAGAAATGTAATGTGGGCTTTACATTTTCAAAAGTATCCACGAACACTATAACGTGTTAGCTTTTCTTACTTAAACTACACCTGTGTATTCCTGACTGGAACTCTTCACATCTAGATTATTGAACTTTCCCCATAGTCGGAGCTGTACTTATCAAGTGCATGGATTTGGTCTTTGTGATAGATCCTATGTTAACATTTAGCCGAAGCTACCAGCACAGTGCATGGATTTGGTCTTTGTGATAGATCCTATGTTAACATTTAGCCGAGGCTACCAACACAAGCACGGTTATTTTTGGGAAAGTTCAAAGTTCAGTTAAAAGAAGCTATAAATATGTCCCGACTCCCACGAAAATCTTCGACGCCGAGGCTGTGGCAGTCCAATCAACTCGTGAGCGCAAAGTCAATCTCCACCCGAAGGCAAGGGCGAGGGCTTGTTTCTTTATCTTTCTCTTTTTTTTTTGCTCTAAGCTTCCATTGATCAATCTGGGAATGCCGACTAAAGTCAGGCGTTGTATGGATTCTCACGATCTCAAGTCATATTGTATGAAAGGAGAGTGGGGGGCTTCAGATGAACTCTACCACAAGAGGTGTATTTATGGGAGGTGAGGGGATGGCTTCAGATGAACTCTACCACAAGAGGTGTATTTATGGGAGGAGAGGGGATGGCTTCAGATGAACTCTACCACAAGACGCGTATTCAACGGAAGAGGTAATGACGTCCCATGTTAGTTTTTTTGTCTTTTTATTATTGATACCTATGTTTATAACGACTGAAAGTATCGTAAGATTCATTAGGATATTTAATTTGTGTCCAGACACACATATTATTGACTAAGACACGCCCCCCGGTTGATTCTACAAACTTTTATTAGATACTGACAGGTCAAGGTTAACTGAAGGGGAGCGGAGAAAAGGCTGGAGTACTCAAGGATCTGAGGTCCAAAGATTGGAGTACTGGGAGAGCTGAACAAAGGTGGACAGTAAAACAGTGGCGTAGCTAGGGTAAGTGCCAACCGGGGCGACTCAAGATTTTTGCCGCTACCCTTCCACGAAAAGAAACTCTTCAGTTGACCGGAAATACAACCTGTCCATATAAAAAAGGGGCACCCGGGGTGGACCGCCACATCTGCATCCCTGAACTATTGTAGCAGTCTAAAATTACCATGCTTCCAATGTCTCTATTGTAACAATCGAACAATTCTACGCTTCCAATGTCTCTATTGTAGCAGTCGAACATTACCATGCTTCCAATGTCTCTATTGTAGCAGTCGAACATTACCATGCTTCCAATGTCTATATTGTAACAGTCGAACAATACCATGCTTCCAATGTCTCTATTGTAGCAGTCGAACAATACCATGCGTCCAATGTCTCTATTGTAGCAGTCGAACAATACCATGCTTCCAATGTCTCTATTGTAGCAGTCGAACAATACCATGCTTCCAATGCCTCTATTGTAACAGTCGAACATTACCATGCTTCCAATGTCTCTATTGTAGCAGTCGAACAATACCATGCTTCCAATGTCTCTATTGTAACAATCGAACAATACCATGCGTCCAATGCCTCTATTGTAACAGTCGAACATTACCATGCTTCCAATGTCTCTATTGTAGCAGTCGAACAATACCATGCTTCCAATGTCTCTATTGTAACAGTCGAACAATACCATGCGTCCAATGTCTCTATTGTAGCAGTCGAACATTACCATGCTTCCAATGTCTCTATTGTAGCAGTCGAACAATACCATGCTTCCAATGTCTCTATTGTAACAGTCGAACATTACCATGCTTCCAATGTCTCTATTGTAGCAGTCGAACAATACCATGCTTCCAATGCCTCTATTGTAGCAGTCGAACATTACCATGCTTCCAATGTCTCTATTGTAATAGTCGAACATTACCATGCTTCCAATGTCTCTATGGTAGCAGTCGATCATTACCATGCTTCCAATGTCTCTATTGTAGCAGTCGAACAATACCATGCGTCCAATGTCTCTATTGTAGCAGTCGAACAATACCATGCGTCCAATGTCTCTATTGTAGCAGTCGAACAATACCATGCTTCCAATGTCTCTATTGTAGCAGTCGAACAATACCATGCGTCCAATGTCTCTATTGTAGCAGTCGAACAATATCATGCGTCCAATGTCTCTATTGTAGCAGTCGAACATTACCATGCTTCCAATGTCTCTATTGTAGCAGTCGAACATTACCATGCTTCCAGTGTCTCTATTGTAACAGTCGAACATTACCATGCTTCCAATGTCTCTATTGTAACAATCGAACAATACCATGCCTCCAATCTCTGTCAACAGCTCAGCGATGGGTTCTCGTACTATAGCGACCGCTTTGACCATCACCGTTCTGTTGGGGGAACAGAAGAGAACCCGACTGATGAGAACTGGTTGCCCTTACAACCACCGACACGTCGTCTAATGTGAAGTTCGGACATAAACAGTCCAAAGAGTCATCTAATTTCCTTCTATTCAAATTCAGAACCAGAAGACATTCTGAACCACTATGTGTATTGTAGGGTACAGGTCCTTTAAAATATTATTTTTTAAAGCTATGTAGGCTTCTACAGTTTTTAAATAAATAAATGTATGGGCATATACATCAGACAGACTGATTGAATGAAAGATTATGTCAAATATATAATCAGTTAGGCAGCCCGCTCAAATTCAGTTTTTTAAAATATGCTAAGGGAGTTAACAAGGAAAATATAATCGTACAGAGTAAGATTATGAGGAGTTAACGTTCCTTTAGTCCCGTTGGAGGTTGACACGCATTCACAATTCCCAGCTGTCGTGGATCTTTTCCCCACATCGTCCATCAATCTAAGGATCTTTTCCCCACATCGTCCATCAATCTAAGCCCGGGTCTATCTTTTAGCAGCTTTCCTCTGGAGTTTTGGTGCTGCACCCTCTCCACTCCTCTGTCATTTGGCATTCTATCTAGGTGTCACGCCCAGCGCAGCCTACACGAAAACAAAAACTGTATGTCTGCTACGGCGATCTTGATATATACTGTACAATTCCTGGTTGGTTCGTATTCTCCATCCATATTCATCCTTTGTTGGCCCTAACATATTTAAAAAAACTATTACTTAAGACTTTATTTTATTTAAAAAAGGTAAAAAAAAAAAGAAGAGGGGTTGGGGGGGGGGGGGGGAGAAATAAAAAAATAAATCATTCTTCTCTTCTTGAAAAGGTTGAGATTTTACATTGAAGAAAGACAAACTGATTTGTGGCGCAGTACAATCTGAGTTTCATCGGAACGAGCAGAATTTGTACACTGTTTTGTTGTGGTTCAGTCTGTGATTCAAACAGTTCTAGAAGAAGATTTTAAAAATAGGGCGAGTGTGAAAGGCATTGAGGTGTGCTTTAATTACACTGAGATAATCTATCCATTGTATCCAAATATCCTACACTTGACCTCTCCTTTGTAATCCAATGTCCTACAGTCAAACTATCCATTGTATCCAAATATCCTACAGTTGATGTCTCCTTTGTAATCCAATGTCCTACAGTCGAGCTATCCATTTTATCCAAAATTCCTACAATTGACCCCCACCCCCTTCTTGTAATCCAACGTCCTACAGTTGACCTATCCTTGGAAGTCCGTGCGACATGTTCCACAAAACCTGTTTTACATTAAGTTTGGACTATTTAAATCACGTGACACGAAACAGAAGCACTACGACCGGGGGACAGTGCTATCGATTGAAAGTCTACCAGTCAATATTAACAGAGGAAGGAATCCGTGCCTACGATGGTGGGGGTTGTTGGGGCTGGGGGAATAGTGGTGGGTGGGGTAGGGATGTCCGGATTAAGCAGAGAAAGGGTACGTGCTTAATGAGTTTAAGTACATTGGAGGAGGAAATGATAGTACTAAATTTTGAATGTCTCACAAGAGTACACCACATTGTTCACATAATAATAATGATGTAATGTGTACTGAATGTCTTACAGAAGTACATCACATAATGACATGGAAAGAGTACTGAATGTCTTACAGAAGTAGATCACATAATGACATGAGAATTGTACATAATGTCTTACAGAAGTACATCACGTAATGACATGGAGATTGTACTGATTGTCTTATAGAAGAACATGCCATAATAAAAATGCGGTAGTTGTTATTTTGCGCCTGAAAGGAACACGTCACCAAAGACTCACGTCGTTGCACAAGTTTGATTGTGACGTATGATATCAACTATCATTATTTAAGATACTGGATACAATTTTGGTTTAGTATCAAACAAGATCGTCAAACATAAGACAGTTTAAACCCAAGATAGTCAAACATAAGACAGTTCAAACACAAGATCGTCAAACATAAGACAGTTATTCATGACAAGTTTGGGATTTTGATCGAACTTTCGCGACTGGCATTATTTACAAAGAGAGGTGAAGGTCAACTATAAAAAGAATGGGTCATATCTGGCATTTTACTAGCTGATTGGGGCTTGTTTCCAACACTCTAAACATATTAACCCCTGACTAGCATATGTTTACATCACACTAACATATTACCCTCTGACTAGCATACGTTTACATCAAACTAACATATTACCCTCTGACTACCAGAAAGTTGTCCACACGCATCATTATCACTATTACACCTCCTGGCCACTGGGGGTTCCTTTATTTGCCAAGTTGTCTGTCCTATTGGTTTTCGTATTTTTAAAATGTTATTTTTTTTGGAAGCACGTAAAGATGGCTGCCTTAAAGATGGCTTAGCGAAAATCGACTGTACAAGGCCCATGAGCTAGCTGAATCGCTGTCTGTCCCAGGGCCCCATTTCAACGTAATTGGCTGACAGAGCGCACACGGGCGGTACCTGTGGAGGGTCTTCCAGTGTCGGAGCGTGAGTGCTAATGCTGTGCTGGATGGGGGTCTTGAGTGGTCGCTTGGGACACGATAGCACCAAGGCGTCCACTTAGTTGGGTTTTTTATCTCTCATTTTTAGATACGGGTTTTTTTCCTTTCTTTTCGTCACATTATCTATTTCTGCTTTAAAAAAACAACAAGAGAAAAAACCAAACAACATAAATATAAAATTGAAAGAAACCAAGGCAAATTCAAAGATTTCTTTGAAGCAAGATGTTGTCAACGAAAGAGCACAAACAAACAACAAACATTTCAAACAAGATGTTTTCAACGAAAGAACACAAACAAACAACAAACATTTCAAACAAGATGTTGTCAACGAAAGAGCACAAACAAACAACAAACATTTCAAACAAGATGTTTTCAACGAAAGAACACAAACAAACAACAAACATTTGAAGCAAGATGTTGTCAACGAAAGAACACAAACAAACAACAGCTTCAAATTAATTTATTTGTTTGTACGTCACTGCGCGCCACGACACCCAGTTGTACAAACTGACAGTTGGACAACGCGCGTGGAATTTTCTGGCATCTCCGTGTTGCTGGCCAGCTTTTCTAAATTTCATGTCTTTGGTTTGTTCCAAGCATATACAACAACAAACAAATGCTATTACTAGTACATGGATTACAATTTCCATACTTTTGAATACGCCGTGGGCTAATGAATTATTCCATTATATGATAATGTGACAAATATTTAATTTTTGTTTCTGAACTGAAAGGGGAAATAGCAATTCAAATAAATGATTAATAAAGAAAGAAAAGAAATAATTAAAAGAATAAAGGATTCTTCTCATAGCAAGATACGTCATTACTCTAGTCCTCATCAAAAAGAAATCTTTTAGTTAATCACACTATAGCAAGAAAATATTGATGGCTTTTGGTGTGTCCTTAAAGGAAATGATCGGGTTTTGTAGAATGTACTTCACATCAAGACTCATTTTTACATCTAAGATTTTTTCCCATTAAATAATCAATCAACAATGGCGTACAATAAAACCGTATAACTAAAGTCTATCAAAAGCTGAGGGGGGGACTTATAGCTATAGTGTATGAACCGCTGGGGGGGGGGGGCAACTTATAGCTATAGTGTATGAACCGCTGGGGGTGGGTAACTTATAGCTATAGTGTATGAACCGCTGGGGGTGGGTAACTTATAGCTATAGTGTATGAACCGCTGGGGGATGGGTAACTTATAGCTATAGTGTATGAACCGCTGGGGGGTGGGTAACTTATAGCTATAGTGTATGAACCGCTGGGGGTGGGTAACTTATAGCTATAGTGTATGAACCGCTGGGGGTGGGTAACTTATAGCTATAGTGTATGAACCGCTGGGGGTGGGTAACTTATAGCTATAGTGTATGAACCGCTGGGGGGCAACTTATAGCTAAAGTGCATAAAAATCTGGGGGCGGCACCACTTTGATTTCCTTAAGATAAAAAATGTTCTGTTCTGTTCTTTTCTGTTCTGTTTGATCGCGTCTGTTTTCAACTGGGGAAAACTTTTTTATAAAAGTCACCAAAACACATGACGTATAGTTGACGTACAGAACTTGGTGACACGTCATACATAGTGCTTAACATTATTTACAAGCATCGCCAGACACACTTGGCACACAACGACATCACGAGACAAACTTGGCACACAACGACATCGCTTGACACTTGACAAACAATGACATGGCCAGACACACAACGACATCACCAGACACACTTGGCACCCAACGGCATCGCCCGACCCACTAGACAAACAACGACATCGCCAGACCCACTAGACAAACAACGGCACCGCTAGACCCACTAGACAAACAACGGCATCGCCAGACCCACTAGACAAACAACGACATCGCCAGACCCACTTGGCACACAACGACATCGCCAGACACTATTGACACTCAATGACATCGCCAGACACAGTTGGCACACAACGGTATCGCCAGACACACAACGACATCGCCAGACACACAATGACATCGCCAGACACACAACGACATCGCCAGACACACTTGACACACAAATATGAAAGTAAACACACATTATTCAGACGATTCAGTCTAGAGCAAACAGTTGAAAGAAAACGTCCCCTCCCCCTCCCCCTTTTTTCTTATTCGCTTCTCTACCAGCTAGTAGTGGCTTAGAGATTAGGTTACATAACGTGTGGTAGTATACAGTGCCACGAGAAGATGACATAATTATGACAAGATGAAATAAGTATGTGTGTCCGGCCCTTCAAACAAATATTTCTTTAATTTATTTTTTTGAAAACGACACACTTAACATTTTTTTTACATTATGTGCGAATATAAAATATGCATAAAAGGTATTTTTTGACAAGTATTTTTCAAAATAAAAATATATCATTACAATATTTATCACAAGTAAAATATATGTAATTTTATGTAGCAGTTAATTTGACTAGGATACAGATAAAAAAAAAAGAAATATTGTCGACTTTTTACAACGATTTTTAAAAAAAGATCAATTTACCAAAAGCTATTTATAGAAATCAGAAATCACTTAAATCGTTGAACAAAGCAATTTCTAATCTTCCTTGTAAAAAAATAAATGCCCCAATATATTTCGTGTAACTAAATATCTTCTGTGAGGAAAATGTCCGTGTTTTTATTTTTACCGGCAAATCTCAGCCTGACAGGAAATCATTACAATATGAAGGCATTATGCATCTGGTGCTTGTCATGGCCGTTATTAGCCACGTCTGACGGACTCCTGGACGACAGAATAATGATCAGATTTTAATCTCGCTCGCGCCTCGACAGTGGAGGACATGGTTTGAGCTATATATGTCTGCGGATTCGAATAACTTGGACAATATCGATATGGCAATTTAAAGTCGAATCTTGTTACTGGTGTCTATCGTCAATACTCCGATTTAATGCAATCGAACCAGAAGTCAGTAAGACTGAAAGTAATAATGATTTAAAAAAACAAAACTAACTGTTATAGCCTGTGTGTTGAGTTACATTTTCTCAACGTAGAGCTTAAGGGGCCACCACTTATCTCCTACCTTTTTGTTTTGATATTGATGATTAAATGTGTAACACTCTACCATTACCTGTCCCTCCTTTGCTTGGGAAAAAGTTGTTAACTTTCTTTTTTTTTTCGAAGAATGGTAACATGTGATGCGATTTTTAGAATTTCTTTTCTGGATGACTCTAACTCCCTCGCTATAGATAAGCCGATGACTTCACAGCCGTCAGAGATTTGCTAGATTTCCTAGACACAAAACGTACAAGACTGTAGGAGCCTTCAAAGATTTTACTCTTTGTGCGTGAGTTAGTGTGGGTGTATACATAATATTAATATTTGTATCTTTCGAGGTATAAACGGTCTGTCGGCGGGGAAACCCGGCGTCTGGCCCGTGTGGAGGTGTGCCGGGGGGGGGGGGGCACTAAGAGCTCGCGCTCGACGGCCCACCGACGCCATCTCCTATGTGACGTTACGCAATGTTCATCTAACAAGCCAAATATTGAAACATATTTTATTGGCAAAACAGTGTAACATTAAGCAGCACAAACGTAACTGCTATACTTTGGTGCGTTTATGCTTTTTATCATGCTGGCATTGTTGCAGTAACGACAACTCCGCATCTCTTGTCCGTGTTTAGATTTCCTGCAAATATCGAGATACCAAACCTTTTAAAAACAGATGGGTTACGATAATCTAGTTATGGATTGTTCTAAGCACGTCAATAATAATAGGGGTATAAGGGTCAAGATGAAGAGTGACCTTACCCTGACATCAACATATAGGCTAGCGTTGTCTAGTCGTAGAGTAGCCTTACCCTGACATCAACATATAGACTAGCGTTGTCTAGTGGTAGACTAGCCGTACCCTGACATCCACATATATGTTAGCATGGTTTGTTTATGTAGTCATTTAGCCTTGTGTCAAGACAGTCTAGTCCAGTCAAAGGCCTTGTGTCAAGACAGTCTAGTCCAGTCAAAGGCCTTGTGTCAAGACAGTCTAGTCCAGTCAATGGCCTTGTGTCAAGACAGTCTAGTCCAGTCAATGGCCTTGTGTCAAGACAGTCTAGTCCAGTCAATGGCCTTGTGTCAAGACAGTCTAGTCCAGTCAATGGCCTTGTGTCAAGACAGTCTAGTCCAGTCAATGGCCTTGTGTCAAGACAGTCTAGTCCAGTCAATGGCTTTGTGTGGAGACATAGAGTTTAACGATTCAAATTGTTAGTAAGTAGAACTTTAAAAAATCAAAAATGAACCGTTGTCATTCAATGATGAAAGAAAACAAATGAGATGCAGAAACAAAACTGGGATACAGACCCCCACCCTCTCCCCACCCCCCCATGCCCCCCCCCCCCTGTTCCTCATTACTGCCATTTTAAGAAAATAAATTAACATAATTTTGAATGAATAAGTAGACCAATTTCTAATGAATTTGGCTGTCCTCTGACATATTATAGATATTTGACCCTTCCGGTCTTTTGTCAATTCACCAGGATGTTGGATTCATCTGCAATAAATTATACACATAGCAACAAGATCCGCCCCCGCCTCCCCACAACCGATCACAGCACCTTTACTGCCCAGAAGCAAGTACGCCACCTGGTGGAAGGGCATCCATCCTCCCAAAACACCTGCCACGATATAAAAAAAAAAAGATGATGCACACAAGACGGATGATGATGTAGAGATGTTTGTTGGTAAAACTATCGAGTACTTACAGTGAGTGGTGATGGTGGTGGTGTAAACGATGGAACATTGTGGTGCTCGGCTTGTGTGTTTTTTGGTTGTTGGGCGGCTACCACACTCAACTAAGTGATACGATGGAGAGACAGACAATGAAGAAGAAATTTCGAAACTTGCATTTTTGAGGTGGCATGGTTCTCAAAGGGGTCAGCCCGGAATCCCTGCTATGAGCTGATGGCCATGGGCGAGTCGGCTGTTGGTGGATGCGTAATTCAGAGACATTTTGGCGAATTTTTAATTTTAAAAAAAAGTATTAAATCCGTGAACAGTTTGCGATGAAGATCCAGGTGTTAATCCGAAGTAGAGTTTAGGGCGATTGGTGTTTGAGACACGTTGTTTAGAGATTAGAAAATACGAAACATTCTCTGAGATAGCAGCAGTTCTCCCAATGACGTCAAAATTCTCCAAATCTCTCTAGATTGGTACTGTTTAGTGCCTGGGCTCATATTTGTTTTTCACAATTAGAATTTCGTAAACTACATAAATTGAAAAATAATATCTACGGTTGATTCAAAATTTAAGAAAATCATTGCTCATAAAAACACAAGACAAAATATTATATATATTTATATTTTTCTTCTTAAAAATAAAAATTGATTAATATTTTTTTTTGTTGCAAAAATACTCTAGTCAAATATTTTTTTGGTTAAATTTTCACCAGATTATATCACATTTTATTAACCCCCGTGTCTTAATTTTTTTGTATGTGCCAATACAAACGAAAATTGAAACCAAGCACAAAGAAAAAAAAAAATTTAAAAAAAATTATACCAAATAATTATAAATGCATCTACAACTATTAGTAACTATTAGAAATGATGAAGAAACTTATTCTATTTGAAAAATAAACCAGAAATATACAACGATACAAATGAGCATAAAACGAACAGATCACGGTTATATCGTTCAGCCAAGTGATGTCCAGAGAAAAGATTATTGTAATAACCCGGATTATGGATATTAATAATCCAGCCAGGAGAAAGAATTCCGCTTCGAAACACACGGATGTATCAATCCACGCACGTTGTGTTTCCCCTTTTTCTTTCCCAAACCCCATCGATGCCGTATCCACAAATCCAATCCATGTCCGTCGGTGCCGGGGACCAGTAATTTACTAACACCGAGAATCGATGCATGCAGTCCCAGGCTGTAGTGGATTCTGGTGAGCACAGCGAATTGCTTTAAAGGCGAGCTAACAAATTAGACTCTTAGGGGCGGTGGGGCCCGATGACGTAGAGTATCCGAGGAGGATTGCCACTGGTTTGGGGGGGGGGGCTGTTCCATTAAGGCTGGGGGGTCCCTTAACACTACGGCCCGCGTCCCAGATCATGCCCGCAAGTGGTCGTTAACCCGGGATGGAGTTACAAATATGGTACCGGGCATTGTCCATATAATCAGGACCATATGTCCAATTTACACAACATTACCATTTTGTAGATTAAAAGCATTCTTTATTTGAAAACAAAATGTATTGTTTTCTCCTGAGGGTTTCCACACTAAAAAATTTACTTTTATTGTTAATGGGAATTTGTTCAGATTTGTTGTTCATTTATACTCCACTGTACCCCCACAAGAGTCTGAGGGACAATGAGTCGGCCCACTTATTTAAAAGTTTTGAGGACCCCTGCAATAATGGGTCTCTAAGTTGTACTCAGCCACGGGAGTTTGGGGGGGGGGGCATGTAAGAAATATCTGAGTTTATCAACGTGGCACTAACAAAATAATACATGACACAGGCCTAAGTATTTCAACAACATCGCCAACAACAAAATGATAAAATAATAGATCGTTTTTCTACTGACAAATCCACTCCTATTTGTTTTCTGTTCTTTTCAAATTCAATTATGCAGACATAAGAAAGGACACACAAATTGATTGTTATAAAATAAAAATAATAAAAAAGTTCTTGGATTGGGTCTGTATAGTTCTCAAATTAATGAAACATTGAATTACAGACATCAAAACTGGTCAATATAGAAGTAGTTTTTTGTTTTTGTAATGAGACTTCTTGATATGTTGTAAAGTAAGTTATTAAATATGTTGTAAAGTAAGTTATTAAATATGTTGTAAAGTAAGTTATTAAATATGTTGTAAAGTAAGTTATTAAATATGTTGTAAAGTAAGTTATTAAATATGTTGTAAAGTAAGTTATTAAATATGTTGTAAAGTAACTTATAGAGTATGTTATAAAAGTAAGTTATTAAATAACATTTTTAAAGTAACTTATGAATATTTCGTAAGGTAACATTTTGAATATGTTGTAAAATAACTGATTAAATATGTTGTGAATTAAATTATTGAATATGTTGTAAGGTAACTTAATAAATATTATTGAATCTTAAAGGACTTGAAGGTTTGAAAAAAAATGGGTGGGGAGGGGGAACCCAGCAGAGCTATAGAGAACTTTTGTGTGAATTTGTATATTAGATCAAAGCAAATATTTCATCGATTTCAAGAAAACGCTTGAAGCTGTCAGTTCACATTTGGTCAAGGTCTACAGATGAAAAGCTCAGAACAAACTCCTTCAATCGGCCAAGTGAAAAATGTATCAGATATTATTGGTCTCCTTTGTCACCACAGCCCAGGTCGACATTGCAATTTTCTACCTTTTAAAAAAAATATCTAAACTAACAATTATTGATAATAAATAATCCGACAAGGGGCCATCGATAATCTGCCAGTGGTCCCGCAAAGAGACGGTTTCAGAGAATGTAATTTGAAATTTCTGCAACTGAACGTACATACTTTTTTTAATTGTAATCTTTAACTACTATGAACGAAGGTTGTTTTATTTTAAAGAATACATTTATAACACTTGTTTTTTCAAATAGCAATTTTTCATTTAAAACGTTCTCATATGTCTTTCTGATATAAGAATTTCTCATTAAAGACTTCTAGTGCTAAAATATATTTCTAATCTTGTCACTGATTGTTATATGTGTCGAGTGGGGGAAATGAATTCACAGGTGAATCACTAGCATATGAAGGGGAGGCAGTCAGCCCCGGGCGCCACAAACCCTAGCTACTCCACTGAGGGGAGGCAGTGCGCCTTAGGTGGTATATTTCTATACAAATACAAGCGGCTATTTCGACCAATCACCTAATTTGTGTGTGTGTATTTTTTTTGGGGGGGGGGTGTGGCGGTGGGTGTGGTATTAGCATCAAAATTTTTGTCGCACCCCGGATGGCACTAACCCTCGCTACGCCCCTGGGGGGAATTGTCGTGTTGTTAAAGTAAGATAATATATATGCCATGAACGTTCAATGAAACTGACAGTTTTGCCAGTAGCCAGTTGAATATCCCATGAAAGTTCAATGAAACTGACAGTTTTGCCAGTAGCTAGTTGAATATCCCATGAACGTTCAATGAAACTGACAGTTTTGCCAGTAGCCAGTTGAATATCACATGAACGTTCAATGAAACTGACAGTTTTGCCAGTAGCCAGTTGAATATCCCATGAACGTTCAATGAAACTGACAGTTTTGCCAGTAGCTAGTTGAATATCCCATGAACGTTCAATGAAACTGACAGTTTTGCCAGTAGCCAGTTGAATATCCCATGAACTTTCAATGAAACTGACAGTTTTTCCAGTAGCTAGTTGAATATCCCATGAACGTTCAATGAAACTGACAGTTTTGCCAGTAGCCAGTTGAATGAACCCGGCGTACTACGGCACCCAAATCATACCATAGGGCGTTGTTGAAATCTTTGTCACTATGTAAGAATCTGTTTCCTTTAACAAGCCGTAATTTCATGACTAATGGATTTTCTCTGTAACTTTGGATTGTTAAAATAAATACTTCATCCCTGGGTGGGGGTTAGGACGCCACTCAGGGGGGGGGGGAGTAGGAGTGGTGGTGGGGGGATTGCGTGAGTTCAGTGTTGTTAAGGGACATAAATAAACAGTTTTGCTGTTGGTGTGGCGCCAAATTTAAGACAACTTTCTGCCTCTTCCTTGTTTAATGGGAATTGAATTCTCAGGGTAGAAATATCTGCTCTACGAAGTAAAGTTGGGGTTTTCGAAAAACAATGGGAAGGAAAAAGTTGCAGTGTGAAGGAACATTATGTTATTTTAAAAAAGAAAAACAATAAATTTTTATTTAAAAGACTTTTTTTTATAAATTGCTTTTTTATGTTTAACATCGAACGACGATTTTAAAAAAAAATGTATTTAATTATTTTATGTTTTTATTTATGATATCATTATTCGACAATTAACTTAGAATTGTTTGCTAATGTCCTTTCGTGAACATACTCTGATACATTCGCCTGGTTGCCGAAGGTGGAATTTAATTTTTAACTTGTTTCATTTTAATTAAAATTTAAAATCAGCTACTTTGTTGGTTCAATATTGTAGGCCATCTTTATTTTAAATTCTATCGTCCGTAAAACTATAATGGCGAGAAATGCCCTTACGTTCTTTTAAAAAAATAAATTAATAATTGTGTTATGGACTGCCGTGAACTATTGAACTATCTTCACCACTTAAAGAAAAATACCAGTTCTAACGTTCGCGGTCTCAGATAGACAAGTAATAGTGTCTTTCCCTAGGAACAATTTATTTGTTGAACATTCAAAGTAAGCCGTTCTTGTCCTTTGGGATTTCATTCATGCAATACTTAAACTTTCTGCGACGATTCCTACATTTATGGAATGTTACTGGACACGATCTTTTATTTGCATTGTTTGGTACATGTACGCAGGCGTATTGTTAAGATTATTGCAATAACATCATTGTTTGGTACATGTACGCAGGCGTATTGTTAAGATTATTGCAATAACATCATTGTTTGGTACATGTACGCAGGCGTATTGTTAAGATTATTGCAATAACATCATTGTGTGTTGTATGTACACAGGAGTATTGCTACCCCTATTGCAATAACATCATTGTGTTGTTTGTACACCGTCGTATCGCTACCACCATTGCAATGACATTATTTCATCTGAAACAATCAACGGATCTCCCCGGCAAGATACTTAATGGCTTCCTTCAACGAACAGGGGGGAAACCAAATAGATTATATCGATACCATGGTATCGACCGCCCCATTTTAGACACATGACACACGGGGTTTCGATCTCGATCTACACAATTGATATTACGTGCGATTACTGTAAAAAGCTCTAACTTTTATACTTTTCGTACCAACAATGGTCAAATTTTTCCAGAACCGACTTGAACCTACAATGAATTCAATGAATTCGAAAGTCTTTGTTCGACATCCAGCAGTTGGCCATTGCACCTACAATGAATTCGAAAGTCTTTGTTCGACATCCAGCAGTTGGCCAAAGTCACATTTCCAGGAGATAGGCAACGACACACTTTCTTAGTCAACGGCACACTTTGTCAGTCAACGGCACATTTTGAACATTTCAAGGGTTAAAGCACGTACAATCCCTAATTCTGGCAAAGTTGTTTTTAAAAACATATCTCTAAAGACAATGTTTAAACGTGTTTAAACACAACACAACACGTCTCATTTGCCATGTGCTACAAGTTACTGCTCGACCACTAGCTCTCTGCTACAAGTTACTGCTCGACCACTAGCTCTCTGCTACAAGTTACTGCTCGACCACTAGTTAACTGCTACAAGTTTACGCACACGTCACAAGCTCCTTGTTACAACTTACTGCACACGTCACAAGCTCCTGGTTACAATTTACTGCACACGTCACAAGCTCCTTGTTACAACTTACTGCACACGTCGCGAGCTCCTTGTTACAACTTACTGCACACGTCACAAGCTTCTTGTTACAACTTACTGCACACGTCACAAGCTCCATGTTACAACTTACTGCACACATCACGAGCTCCTTGTTACAACTTACTGCACACGTCACGAGCTCCTTGTTACAACTTACTTCACACGTCACGAGCTCCTTGTTACAACTTACTGCACACGTCACGAGCTCCTTGTTACAATTTACTGCACACGTCACAAGCTCCTTGTTACAACTTACTGCACACGTCGCGAGCTCCTTGTTACAACTTACTGCAGCTGACTAACTCAATCATTATGCACATACTTTATTTCACAAACGACAAGTTCAATTGGGGGGACGTTGGCGGTAATAGTGAGACAGTATTCACTAATAGCGAGGCAGTATTCACTTAATTTAAATCCTCTCACTCAATCCAGGTACTGGATATATGAATAGCACGATCCAAAAATGAGGGAATAAATCTCACCACAAACAAATCTTTCCATCCATGCCAAATCCCCACTGCGGCAAGATGTTTTATTTATTTTCCCACCATCACCCACCATGGCATCTCGCCTGGGCCGAACGAAGTCTCGGTGAGCTCGATTCCGTTGGCGTTAAATCTTGAGATGTCACGAGACCCGCCATCGCTCGCCGGAACCAGTCATAAAATTTCCTTTTCGGCTCGGAAGTCGATTGGCAAGCGGGACCTCAAGAATTCAATATGGCGGTCGGCAGAGGGCATGAGAGGAAACGACGAAGCGAAGATATCTCCGCCAAAGTTTTATTTTTTTCTAAAGAATGTTGACAACTTCTAAAGTAGTATAATGGTGGTAAAAATATCTTAAGGCTTGAAATGAAAAGGAAAGACCACCAAGAGAACGTTTCGACTGGACGCCTGCTGCAACAGACCAAACAAGGAAACATAATAATAAATGCAACGTTAACACTTCTGTGAACGGTATAGTGCTAAGTAGCAGATCACTTCACAGTTTTCACAATGCCAATCTGTATAATTTTGCTATATAAGGCATTTAAACGCTTTTTTACACACATTTTTTTATATGTACTGAATTGTTGATAGTTATGGCCACAAACTGGTGATACCATTGGCGTAGCCAGGTTCTGACGCTGGTGGGGGTGGGGGGAGGAAAACCTTCTTTAGGGGGAGGGGGCACACACACCAAAACAGTAAGTCCAACAAATAACACCGATCGTGATTAAATGGTTTAGTTTTTGTATTCGAAACACCTAAAAACATCCGAGGTACCTTCAGTACAGCAGGGCACTACTTTTAGTTCGAGACGTTCCAGGGCCCTAAACACCCCGAGCATTTCTCAAGCACGGTTCCATTTGCTACGTACCATTTTGTTATCAAACTTTAGAACAACAAAACAAACAAAACTAAAAAAGTGTCTTCATTTCATTCAACGCAACCCACACTGATGAGCGACTGAATACAAAGATGATCGGAAGACAAAGTCAATCGCAGGTTATTCCCCCCCACTTCTGGCATTTTGAGTCAACAATAAAATACAGTTCCGCTCGAATATTGGTTAATACGAAACTCGATCTAACCCACCCCTCAACGTCCCTAGTAAATAATTCATCGGAAACACGCGGTATCGAATGAGATCTCGCCGGACGGTAATGTCGTCTGACACCCTTTCATCAATTAGTTGAAATTAGCCCCCCAGTTTTAAGCACCGTCGCAAGGTCTTGAGCTGGATAATCTAATTACTTCGTTTCTTTTCGTTCAATTTTTTTAAAGTTTCCGCATTGATGTAATTAATTGTTATGTCCCTTTCCTTGATCATGCTGTATTTAAATAATTAAGATGGATGAAATTGCCCCCTCTGTTCAATGTTTGTGCAGAGAGGCGTGACAGCTCTGTTTAAATGTGTAACAGTGCTGATTAAAAGTGTAGTGACAATTCTGCTTAATAGAATAGTGACAGTTCTGATTAAATGTGAAGTTACAGTTCTTATTAAAGGTGGGGTGAGTGACAGTTCTGATTAAAGGTGTAGTGGCGTCTTGAAAATATGAAATTTAACTAGGTCATCAACATTAATTAACAGTTCAAATCTGGTGGATTAGTTCATTGACATTGTCTTTTTTTTCCTTTGGCATTTTTCTGAAGTGCTGCAAAACTTTGCAAGTCCATTAAAAAGAAGTTGTCCCAGTGCAAACATCTCATCTGCTCTATGGAGTTTCTCAGCATTGACCAGACCCAGGTAGATATCTGTGAGCAACATATAATTCACTGCGATACAGATGCTAAAATAAAGATGCTACGATACAGATGCTAAGATGCATATGCTAATATACAGATGCTAAGATACAGATTCTAATATACAGATGCTAAGATACAGATGATACGATACAGATGCTAAGATACAGATGTTAAGATACAGATGCTAAGATACAGATTCTAATATACAGATGATGAAGACACAGATGCTACACTACCGCCCTAGACGGACTCGCTGGTGCCCATTCGGTTGCTTTTATAACTATGCTAATGTTGACATACATGCAGCCCCATAGTAAGTCTTATATATATCTAAAAAAATATCGCAGTTTCAAAAATCTATTAATAGATCTCATGCCCCGCAGTAATAATTTATGCGTAAGCCGTCTTAGACAACACATCTGGTGTAGATCATCATGTCATTGCAATAAAACATCTTAGACAACACATCTGGTGTAGATCACCATGTCATTGCAATAAAACATCTTAGACAACACATCTGGTGTAGATCATCATGTCATTGCAGTAAAACATCTTAGAAAACACATCTGGTGTAGATCATCATGTCATTGCAGTAAAACATCTTAGACAGCACATCTGGTGTAGATCATCATGCCATTGCAATAAAACATCTCAGACAACACATCTGGTGTAGATCATCATGCCATTTCATTAAAACATCTCAGACAACACATCTGATGTAGATCATCATGCCATTGCAATAAAACATCTCAGACAACACATCTGATGTAGATCATCATGTCATTGCAATAAAACATCTTTATTACTTGAACACATCTTCTCCCTTCTCTAACGATTATTTCAATTTATATGACTCAATCTAGCACAGCGTTTCTCAACCTGTGGGTCGGTCGCTACCCCTTTGGGGGTCGATTGACCCTTTCACGGGGGTCGCCTAAGACCACCGGAAAACACATACGCCCTACAATTATGAAGTGGCAACCAAAATAATTGTGTGGCTGGGGGGTCGCCATAACATGAGGAAATTTAATAAAGGGTCGCGACATTAAAAAGGGTTGAGAACCGCTGAATTTCTAGCACCCCATTTACTGTTTTGATTAACTCTATGAAAATTCTTGAACTCAGTCTAGAGTACCATTTACAGTTCAATGTAACTATATGATGTCACTATATGATGTAACTATATGATGTCACTGTATGATGTCACTATATGATGTAACTATATGATGTCACTATATGACGTAACTATATGATGTTACTATATGATGTAGCTATATGATGTAACTATATGATGTCACTATATGATGTAACTATATGATGTCACTATATGATGTAACTATATGATGTAACTATATGATGTCACTATATGATGTTACTATATGATGTCACTATATGATGTAACTATATGACGTAACTATATGATGTAACTATATGATGTAACTATATGATGTAACTATATGATGTAACTATATGATGTAACTATATGATGTAACTATATGATGTAACTATATGATGTCACTATATGATGTCACTATATGATGTAACTATATGATGTCACTATATGATGTAACTATATGATGTAACTATATGATGTCACTATATGACGTAACTATATGATGTTACTATATGATGTAGCTATATGATGTAACTATATGATGTCACTATATGATGTAACTATATGATGTCACTATATGATGTAACTATATGATGGCACTATATGATGTAACTATATGATGTAACTATATGATGTCACTATATGATGTTACTATATGATGTCACTATATGATG
The DNA here is from genome assembly GCA_964017045.1 of Omphiscola glabra. Taxonomy (NCBI): domain Eukaryota; kingdom Metazoa; phylum Mollusca; class Gastropoda; family Lymnaeidae; genus Omphiscola; species Omphiscola glabra. Next base: position 3,648,049 of record OZ024810.1, on the reverse strand, counting down.
TAACTATATGATGTAACTATATGATGTAACTATATGATGTAACTATATGATGTAACTATATGATGTAACTATATGATGTAACTATATGATGTAACTATATGATGTAACTATATGATGTGATGTAACTATTCAACATCGAATTCTCCTAATCTAAATGTCCCTAATCTAAATGTCCCAGTTAAAGCTACTGCCGAGAAGTCGTCCTCCCCAGCGTTTCGACCAGGCACCCCCACCCCTCCTTCCCCGTTATTTCGCTGCCTCCCTGGCAAAGTGACTGTCAGTAATAGCACTCCACGGCCCAACCACTTGCCAAGCTAAACCTAATTTCTGAAACCTTTCTGGTCCCGAAATGTTCAGCATAGATTTGCGGGGTTGAGGGAGGGAGGGGAGGGGATAACGTGTCCCCTAACGACTGTCGTCTTCATCGTCGTACGCTTTGGTTTATTGAAGGTCATTACCTGTGACGATTCATGGCTTTTTTGAGAACATATACTATGTTTATATCAAGATTGAGTGGCACCCAGTTTCTAAAAATAGACCCGGATAACCGAAATTGCTGGAAAAATTGGAGGTGTATTTCATTCTTGTATGCCACATGTTAGTTAAAGCCTGAATCATATATATGTTAGTTTGTGTATAAATTTATATGTTAGTTTGTGTATCATTTATATGTTAGTTTACGTATGCATCATATATATGTTAGTATAAATGTGTGCATCATTTATACGTTTAATTTTAATGTGTGTATTATAAATGTATATATATGTATAAGTGTGTATCATATATATGTTAGTTAAAGTGTCTATCATATATGTTGAATATTGGTTTGATTGAAACAATAGTATGTTGTTGGTTTTTGTGGACATTAATTATTCCAGTTGATTAGTCCAGAAACTATGTCAGTGAGTCTGACGCCAGTCACAGAAACTATCACTGAGTTTGACGCGAGTCACATAAACTATGTCGATGAGTCTGACGCGAGTCACATAAACTATGTCGATGAGTCTGAAGCGAGTCACATAAACTATGTCGATGAGTGTGACGCGAGTCACATAAACTATGTCGATGAGTCTGAAGCGAGTCTTGTGAGTAAAAGTCCCTAATGTCATACTCAGGACTGACACATACGCGGACGCCTTGACAGCTGTGACGTATTTCCCCACACTGATCTGACCGCTGGACCAGCTGGACTTTATGACGTTTGGTCCAGAAGTTGATCGCAAAGAGGGTCCCTTTGAGATGGCCAGAGATGACGTTAGGGGGCTACGTTCAGAATTATTAATTTTTGAGGGACGAGAAGAAGGACTGCAGTCAAAAGACGGTCATGTCATGGGGAGCTACGGATGGAGAATATGAGGGTGTCATGGGGAGCTACGGATGGAGAATATGAGGGTTTCATGGGGAGCTGCGGATGGAGAATATGAGGGTGTCATGGGGAGCTACGGATGGAGAATATGAGGGTGTCATGGGGAGCTACGGATGGAGAATATGGGGGTGTCATGGGGAACTACGGATGGAGAATATGAGGGTGTCATGGGGAGCTGCGGATGGGGAATGTGAAGGTGTCATGGAGGTAGGGATGGGAAATGTGAGGGTTTCATGGAGGTAGGGATGGGAAATGTGAGGGTTTCATGGATGTAGGGATGGGAAATGTGAGGGTTTCATGGAGGTAGGGATGGGAAATGTGAGGGTGTCATGGAGGTAGGGATGGGAAATGTGAGGGTGTCATGGAGGTAGGGAAGGGAAATGTGAAGGTGTCATGGAGGTAGGGATAGGAAATGTGAGTGTGTCATGGATGTAGGTATTGGGGATACAAGAAATATATTGATAGAAATTACGATGTTTGTTAAATAAGAGACGGGGGTAGTGATAGAATAGACACGGGCATTAAACAGTTTTTGTGGATATAGGGAAGATATATGGGGCTACGATATATGGGACTATGATACCTGGGGCTACGATACATGGGGCTACACTACAATACATGGGGCTACAATACATGGGACTACGATACATCAGGCTACGATCCATGGGGATACGATACATGGGACTACGATACATGGGACTACGATACACGGGGCTACAATACATGGGACTACGATACATCAGGCTACGATCCATGGGGATACGATACATGGGACTACGATACATGAAACTACGATACATGAAACTACGATACATGGGGCTACGATACATTGGACTGCGATACATGGGACTACGATACATGGGGCTACGATACATTGGACTGCGATACATGGGACTACGATACATGGGACTGCGATACATGGGACTACGATGCATGGTACTACGACCCAGGCAGAGAGCGGGATATCACTTTTGGCAAGAAGCATTTAAGATTTAGTCGAGGTATCTGAAATAAAAGGGCACTAAAGATGTAAAGATTGATTATTTATTAATATGAAATGTAATTGTTTTAACTGCAACGTTATATTACCTCTCCAACATTTACAATTTTCCGAATATATTTATATATAAATATATACACCTACACTATCTCTGAAACTCAATGAAGATTTGGAATGAAAGTCTTCATTATTGATATACCAATGCAATCCATTTTCATGACTTAACGAATCACCAATCAAATTATGAAAATGAAGATTTTAAAATAATTTTAGGAATTATTTGCCATCGAGCTTTGCGATGGAAGCAAACGAGGCCAAGTGAATTGGTCCAAAATGGCCAACTAAACGGTCGAACATGGCCAAATCAATGGTCCAACTAGTCAACTCGATGGTCGAACAAGGCCAAATCAATGGTCGGTCAATTTTTTGAGGTAATAACCGGTAAGGTACGTGACCGGATAAACATATTCTTGCTTGTGGTATGCTTTATCTCCCCACATTTCCCGTTTAAGTCTATTTTTGTGTTAAGTTTTTTAGAAAGAAACTGGAACATAAAAACAGATAATGAATAAACAAAGCATTAGTCTTAGTCAAAGACAGTAGTGAAAGAGAGAGAGAGAGAGAGAGAGAGAGAAAGAGAGAGAGATGGTGAAATAGAGATGCAGAGAGAGAGAGAGAGATGGTGAAATAGAGAGAGAGAGTGATGGTGAAAGAGAGAGCGTGAGATAGAAAGAGAGAGAGATGGTGACATAGATAGTCAGAGAGAGAGAAGGAGAGAGAGAGTGAGAGAGAGGGAGAGAGAAAGAGGGAGAGAGAGGGGTGGACATAAAGAAAGAGTGTAATAGAGAGGGAGAGAGAAAGAGACGATATGTGAGGAGAAGACGTCGGCTTAATGACAAAAAAGGTAATGGATGGTAGCGATTAGTGGACAATTTTCGGCCTGGGCTTCAGTGGTCTGGACGGATCGGGTCAGGAAATACTGGTGACCCCATTAACATGTCCGACACTGGGGACATGGGTTCATGTCGGTCTGTGAGAAATAAGGAGAATAGATAGGCAGAGATGGGGAGCTGGAGGTGCCGTACGTCGGTGTAAAGTGAACATGGGCGTAGTTTATGTGTAAATGATTAGGTGAGGATAAATGGGGAGCTTGGTGTGATGTAGTTTGGGAAAGAGTTTATATATGGTATCGGGGTATAAAAGGCGAGGTGGGTGATCAATCCGTGTGATATGGCATGGACACATAATATGAATTTTGGGTAGATTGTAAAGAAAATAGAAGATCACGCCATTCGCACACGTGGATGCTGGGTAGATTATAGAGAAAATAGAATATAATAACATATTCTTTTCTGGAAGGGTTATGATGTAAAAACGAGATCCCAAGATAGATTTATAAATAGAATAATTAGCATATGATACTTCTTCATTTGTCCTGTCTGCTGAGGAAGGCTTTTAGCCGAAACGTTCTACTTTTATTGTCCTGTCTTTCGATGTCAAGCTTCCAAATACATTATTATTTAGCTAAATTAAAGATATGTTAAGTATTGCAATGTGCCAAAGTCACCTTCTATCTGACTAGATATACGTGGAGTCTAGATACAGCAGTTCTCACCGCTCTGGTACCAGTTGGTAGAGATACTTGGAGTCCAGATACAACAGTGGTTCTCATCTCTATGGTACCAGTTGGTAGAGATACGTGGAATCCAGAAACGACAGTGGTTCTCATCTCTCTGGTACGAGTCGGTAGCTGTGAGATGTGGCTCTGTTTACTCTACAACTAACTCGGGATTCTCGGCTCTTCGGATACTTAATAAATCAGATGCCAGTGTTAGCTCTTCATAATGGATAGTGGCCGCAGGAGGGGGGAGATTCTGGGGGCAATCAATGCTGTAGGTCGTCAGAGAGAGTGTCAGAAACAGAGACAGAGAAGGGAGGGAGGAAGAGAGAGAGAGGGGAGAGAGTGACAAAGTGAGAGGGAGGGAGAGACAGAGATAAAAAGAAAGAGAGTAGTTTGACCAAAAAAGGCAGTTGAGATAAACACAATGAGACATACATTTAGTTGTTATTTTTTTCCAAACCATTAGGATAGTGAAATGGAGAGAAAAATAAGATGGACGTGAAGAACATTAAAGGGAGATACAAAGTGAAAGAAGCAAATAAGAAAAAAAGTAAAAGAACAAATGAAAAAGTTTCAATTTACAATGTAAATGAAAAATATGCAAGAAAGGTAGACAAAGATAAAAAAGAAAAACGACAAGAAAGGTGATTGGCGCCCTCGGGAAGAAATAAGGTAGAAAAAAATAAAGTAAATGAAATAAATATGAAGAAATGAAGTAGAAAAAACAGAGAAGAAGAAAGAGGGTTTAAGAAAAAGAGTAGAAGAAATAGAGAAAGAAGAAATAAAGTAGAAGAAATAGAATAGAAAAAATAGAGAAGAAGATATAAAATATAAGAAATACAGTAGAATGAATAGAGTATTAGAAATGGGGTAGACGAAAGAGAGTAGAAGAAATATGTAGAAGAAATATGTAGAAGAAATAGAGAAAACGAAATAGAATATAAGGAAAGAATAGAAGAAATAGGGTAGAAGAAATAGAGAAGACTAAATAGAGTAAAATAAAAATGCAGAAGAAATTGACAAGAAATAAGAAGAAAAAAGCTGAAGAAATGGAGTAGAATAAATAAAGTAGAAGAAATAGAGAAGAAATAAAGTAGAAAACATAGAGAAGAAATAAGAAGAAAAAATCTGAAGAAATGGGGTAGAAGAAATATCGAGGTAAATAAATTCAAGAATATTTTTTTTTTTAATCTGAAAGCAATAAGCGGAAGACATCATTATGATGATACATCACTTCCGGAGCGCAGCTGAAATTTAGGTCAGGGTTTGTGCAATGAGGGTTGGGCCAGACTGTCTGTGCTCTTTGGGCCTGGGTTGTCTGTGCTCATTTGGGCCTGGTTTGCCTGGGGATATTGTGATTGGAGGAGAAAACGGTAGGCGAAATGTCTTATCGAATGGATGAGGATTTAGAAGACGAACGTTTTAGTATGCTAAAATAATGAATTGTGATTAAATGGCTTGCAAGTACCTAGCACACAAAACACCTAACACATCAAAGACCTAACATACAAAAGACCTAACACATCAAAGACCTAACACACAAAAGACCTAACACATGAATAAAACAAGTCAATTATTGTATTCTTAAGAGTTAAAATAAATGATAGCTAAAAATGTTTTATTTAAATATTGTTTTTTAACGATACAATTTACGATACCCAATAGTATAAGCCAATTTACCCAATGGTATAAGACAATTTACCCAGTGGTATAAGCCATTGGAGTTGCAAAGTGGGAAAACACATGGTTGAATGGCTGTGAGCACAGGCCACATATTCAACATTTGTTTTTCAAACATTCTGACTGGCTTTTAAATAAAAAAAATAATTAAAAAAATAGAAAACCGTTAGTTAAATTAAATCTCACAAAGGATCACTGTCTATGTTGAGTAGTGTGGACATTTCAACATTGCAAACGTCATATACTTATTTCTTAGCACCAATAGTGCAGACAGTGATAGTACGGTATGTGTTATTACAGGATCTGCTAGAACGGTATGTGTTATTACAGGATCTGCTAGTACGGGATTAGCTAATACGGAGTGTGCTAATACGGAATTTGCTAATACGGAATTTGTTAGTATGGAATGTGTTAGTACGGTATGTGCTAGTACGTTATGTGCTAATACGGGATGTGTTAGCACGGGATGTGCTAGTATGGAATGTGTTAGTAAGTATGGAATGTGTTAGTACGGGATGTGCTAGTATGGGATGTTCTAGCACGGGATGTGTTAGCACGGGATGTGCTAGTATGGAATGTGTTAGTAAGTATGAAATGTGTTAGTAAGTATGGAATGTGTTAGTATGGGATGTGCTAGTACGGGATGTTCTAGCACGGGATGTGCTAGTACGGGATGTGTTGGTTTTTTCACGAATTCGACTGTTGACTGAAAATCGATTTTCGAAGCAGTCTATACATATAATGTGAAACTTAAGTAGCAAATAAAACTGTCGGGTAAAATGTGTTGCATACTGCACAATTAAACACAAAAAAAGAAACTTTTTTTCTTGGGAGAGTTGATAATTGATCAGGGGGGATAACTCCAATATTGTTTATAAAGCGACAGAAAAGCATAAATAACAATATATTTATATTTATATATGTTATACTGGTAAAATATATCACAGGGTCAACACAGCGGCAATCATCTTCTAAAAGATTTATCACCATTTCTGAGTAATACAAAGAACCAAATAAAAAAATGTGTACTTTTGTTGTGTCAGGGACCGGAAGTCGGGAAGCAAAACTAAAGTCACAGAGCACAGTCAAAGAGAGAGAACTGTTGCGGGCTCTGAGGTGTCGGTGCAGCAAATACGGAGATTGATGGAGTGGTGTCGGATGGCAGGGAAATTCCGTGACGTCCATTAAGGATTTGATCAATTATTTCCCCTCTTGCTAACTCTTTGTGTGGTGTCCAAAGTTTTGTGGGTGGTGTCCAACGTTTTGTGTATGGTGTCCAAAGATTTGTGTGTGGTGTCCAAAGGTTTTTTCGTGTCATGTTTAAAGTTTTGTGTTGAGAACTTCACTCACGCAAAAATTCGAAAACGTCGAAATTTACTTGATTGTAGAATATTTTAAAACGTTCAAAACTGCAAGTACATTTAACTAGTTGGAGATTTTACTTTGTTAAAATAATGATAGCAAAGTTAATTTTTTTTTTTACAAATACACAAGCTCAATGATTGGAGGTAATGTTGCCACGTGACTCTTCTCTCACAAACCACCCATTCCACTGCACCACCACCACCACCACCACCACCACCACCACCACCACCACCACCACCACACATAGACAAAAGAAACAAGCAATGATTAAATATAAGCCACGTGTAAATTCTAACAATGTTTCAGGTCTTAAGTCAATAACAAAACCTCGTGCAAGTCCGCTGAGGTCAAGTCATCTTATACCAGAACAAGAAACTAAACAACGTGGACTTTTACCTTCTATATCTGACGTCCGGTGCCATTTACATCGGTAAAACAACAAACAAGAACTCCTGGTCAATGATGAAAATAACGGAAACTGCGGTAATGACGACTTAGGTGAAGGTGTCTTTGGTGATTGTGTCTTTGATAATTTTGTCTCTTTAAGATCGGTGTCCAGGTTAAAACATTTTTCACCAATAAATATCATCAAAGAGAACTACATTTATTCGCATATTTCTTTTTACATCATCATGAAAATCTTATAATTTTGCAATGTACCATAAACATTGTATAACCAATTCTATAACCATAAATTTTTAAACTATGTTCGCTTTTTCAAACTAAAATAATTTATATATTTCAAAGAAACTTGCGCTCATTATAGCTGTACAGAAAAAATCACATGCTAGGTACAACTGTTCCAGTACAATGCATACCAGACAGCGCTTAAAAACTCACCATACTTATTAGATCACAAATGTTCAGTATGCACACGGCGTGTGCAATTATCTCGACACAGCAAATCTGTGAAGTGAAACACAGAACCATTCTCACAAACATACAGTTCACGCAATTTTGATATAATTGCTTAATAATTGCAACGTTCGGTTCATTAGAATCCTATCCGTGGGTGCGCCGGGAATTCCCGGTCTTGGAGGAAGTGCGCTACTTTGAAAAACAATAAATATCAGAACGCGTTGAATTGTGGGAAGTGTGTGTGTATGTGTGGGACGAGGCGTACACGCCTTATTGATTGGTTATAATTGTAGTAGTTGTACAAATACTTGTCATGACGAAAGAAGTGTGCCTCGGAAGAGACAGTTTCAGTTGGAAGACATGAAGTTCGGCAGCCATGTTTAAATTATTGATTTTTTAGAGAAATTGATTGTTAACCCCGCACTGCGCTCACCCGGATGTTGCTACAATATTTACTCGGATAATGCGCATCGCCCCCACCCCCCTCTGTCTCCTGAATTTCAGGTTTTAGGAAGCTATAAATATAAACATAAAAGTGTGTACCATAGAGTTGCTTGAACCGTTAGAGTTACGAAATGAGTTTTACTACTCCAATATTTTATTCAACAAACTGGAAATAACCCGCCGCAATGCGCAAACTTCCCATCTACTAAAGTTACTGTACAAAAATAGTAACGCACTTTATAAGAAACCCAGTTAGCGCCAACTTCTAGGAAGTTCATTTTGCGCGCCTATTGAACACAACGTTACAGCCCTTTAGCTTTTAAATACGTACCTAAAGAATTAATATTTGTGAAATTTCAGCTATGCTTATTGAGATTTGTCTTTTACAATTATTAATTATTATTATTATTACTACTTAAATTGGTGGTTTACAAAAATAACTTGATGGTGGAGTAAATGGTGGAATAAATAGTGTAATGATGGTCGACCCATGCAAGGCGCTCATCATTAATTCCCGATGAAGGCGATTGTACAAATTTATATTAAAAAATGAAATTCTGTGGGCGGGCTGTTGACTTTTCGCCAGGATAATCCCATATCCAAACGTGGCGTTGTCTCCCCTAGACTGTCTGCTATGTGTCGGCGGTCATTAAGGGGAATATGTAGGTTGATGAGGTAATGTATAGGGGGAATATGTAGGTTGATGAGGTAATGTATACGGGGGAAATATGTAGGTTGATGAGGTAATGTATACGGGGAAATATGTAGGTTGATGAGGTAATGTATAGGGGGAATATGTAGGTTGATGAGGTAATGTATACGGGGAAATATGTAGGCTGATGAGGTAATGTATATGGGGAATATGTAGGTTGATGAGGTAATGTATAAGGAGAATAATATGTAGGCTGATGAGGTAATGTATACGGGGAATAATATGTACGCTGATGAGGTAATGTATAAGGGGAATAATATGTACGCTGATGAGGTAATGTATAAGGAGTCGCAGTTGTGTTTCGGGGGCGTTTATAAACACAATGCATTTCATCTCTTTGGGGGGAAATCTAATTATCTGGCATTGTACGTTGAGCTATGAAATTGTAACATATTTTTGAAATCGTACCATGTGTATATAATTGTAATATTTTTATGAAATTGTAACATATTTTTATGAAATTGTAACAAATTTTCATGAAATTTTAACATATTTATGCAGTTGTAACACATATGAATTTCTCCAGTTTTAATTACTTATATACACATTAAGCAAATACATAATCTGTGAACTTTAGACGAACATGAACAATGACCCATTGGCATTTTATCATGAAATAGTATTTGTACAATACAAACTGAGTATACAAATAATTATGGTCGGAACTATGAAGTGAACTATTGGATATCGCAGATTAAATCCGGAAAAAAATGATACGAGTAAGCCAGATGGTACGTTTCACAACGTGGATGTCCGGATTCAGGTAATTCCCATGGCCCAAATAGGCGTTTTTTTCACCCAAAACCAATTCCACGAACACTTCTATCAAAAAACATTTCACAACATCCTTCGTTATTACCGACACTTGATCACTTATGACAAACAAAATCCTTCGTTATTACCGACACTTGACCACTTATGACACACAACATCCTTCGTTATTACCGACACTTGACCACTTATGACACACCAACACCCTTCGTTATTACCGACACTTGATCACTTATGACACACCAACACCCTTCGTTATTACCGACACTTGACCACTTATGACACACAAAATCCTTCGTTATTACCGACACTTGACCACTTATGACACACCAACACCCTTCGTTATTACCGACACTTGACCACTTATGACACACAACATCCTTCGTTATTACCGACACTTCACCACTTGTGACACAAAACACCCTTCGTTGTTACCGACACTTCAACACTTAAGACACGCAACATCAAATTACTACAGTAAGTATGTTTTTAATTTGACCCACAGTCTGCAGACAGCTCTCCATACCATGTCCTAGTTCACAAAGTTCAAATTTACAATTTTTACATGCCCTCGTCTCTCATTTCACAATCGATATTTCCTCCATTTTTTCATCTAACAACGCGACAAGTCAATCTTCCACCGTTTCGTCCGATCACATCTCCTGCTCGCCCGATCTTCACGGAACTGACCAACGGCATTGATCTGTGATCCAAATCCGCCTGACCAACAGGAGAGAGGATAACAACTAAATTTGCATTACTCGACTGCTGTCAGCTTGACCTCCCCTGCCCCCCATGCTGGCCAAAGGACATGTTCGATCGTTATCTCGCCTGTTCATTAAACTTGAGTTCCTGTGGTAAAATACGACCCAGATCTAACCCCCACCCCCCAAAACCCATGAACGTGACGTCATCAGCTTCAGCGGTAGCATCCTGTACTACAAAACATCCATGCCACGCCCATTCAACCAACCTGTACATCCATGCCATGCCTATTCACCCCACCTGTAGTATCCTGTACATCGAAACATCCATGCCACGCCCATCCACCACACCTGTAGCATCCTGTAAAACAGTGCATCAATGCCACGCCCATCCATCCCCACAATAGGAATTTTCAAAACACTAAAGGGAAATTCGATCTTATTATTATATTTATTTTATGCTTAAGTGGGCGTGGCTATATATCTCTAGGTTTAAATAGGTGTGGCTATATATATCCATGTTTAAGTGGGTGTTGCTTTATATATCTATGTTTAAGTGGGTGTGGCTATATATCTCTATGTTTAATTTGGTGTGGCTATATATCTCTATTTTTAATTGGGTGTGGCTATATATCTCTATTTTTAAGTCAGTGTCGATATAGATCTCTATGTTTAAGTGGGTGTGACTATATCTCTCTATGTTTAAGTCAGTGTGGATATAGATCTCTATATTTAAGTGGGTGTGGCTATATCTCTCTATATTTAAGTGGGTGTGGCTATATCTCTCTATGTTTAAGTGGGTGTGGCTATATCTCTCTATGTTTAAGTGTTTGTGGCTATATATATATATATATCAATGCAACAGAGTCGTATAACTTTCATAACCTTGCCCACTGGGTATTCATAATTTCCATTCTGCGATTTTTAATTCAATGTCTGCGTCATGTCAATGTCTGCGTCATGTCAATGTCTGCGTCATGTAAGTTGACTTTGTATCTTCAAGCAGATTGAGTTATATTTGGTTTTATTTCAAGATTGAAGAAATGTCAAACTTCTTTTATTTCTTAATTCGGGTTTCATAAAAACACAACCCTTCCTACATAATATCAACACTTACTGACAGGCATCAACACTTACTGACAGGCATCAACACTTACTGACAGGCATCAACACTTACTGACAGGCATCAACACTTACTGACAGGCATCAACACTTACTGACAGGCATCAACACTTACTGACAGGCATCAACACTTACTGACAGGCATCAACACTTACTGACAGGGATCAACACTTGCTGACAGGGATCAACACTTGCTGACAGGGATCAACTATTTCAAATCAAACTGGCATTATTTTTGCCACCATGAAAGGATCCCAGACATTCATAGAAGTGGAGTAGTGTAAAGACATTCATAGAAGTGGAGAAGTGTAAAGACAGTCATAGAAGTGGAGTAGTGTAAAGACATTCATAGAAGTGGAGAAGTGTAAAGACAGTCATAGAAGTGGAGTAGTGTAAAGACATTCTTAGAAGTGGAGTAGTGTAAAGACTATCTTAGAAGTGGGGTAGTGTAAAGACTTTCATAGAAGTGGAGTAGTGTAAAGACATTCATAGAAGTGGAGAAGTGTAAAGACAGTCATAGAAGTGGAGTAGTGTAAAGACATTCATAGAAGTGGAGAAGTGTAAAGACAGTCATAGAAGTGGAGTAGTGTAAAGACATTCTTAGAAGTGGAGTAGTGTAAAGACTATCTTAGAAGTGGGGTAGTGTAAAGACTTTCATAGAAGTGGAGTAGTGTAAAGACATTCATAGAAGTGGAGTAGTGTAAAGACTTTCATAGAAGTGGAGTAGTGTAAAGACATTCATAGAAGTGGAGTAGTGTAAAGACTTTCATAGAAGTGGAGTAGTGTAAAGACATTCTTAGAAGTGGAGTAGTGTAAAGAACACGCACGAGATTATCAACGTTACCTAGATTTGAAATGCGTCATCATGTGTCACTTAAGTTAGGGGAGACAACCAGTTTAACTTTTCTACTAGCGTAAATAACACTGGGTTGTCTCCAATGTGCCGTGAAATGAAATAGAGCCGGTATAAGAAATAATCAAGATGAATTGTAACATATTTAACAAAGGGAAAAATCTAAAAATAAGAATATCTACAAAACAAGAATAAAGCAGATGTTACTATTGTAAGATTTAAAAAGCGATAAAAATTTAGTTTTGCCAATTTCCATTTGTACAACTATTTATATAAATCATTTTTGGCTTTTTTTTTTTTAAAGTCATGTGACAGCATTTGTATTAAGTCAAGAATAAGTCATACTTATTATTTGTCATCTCCCGCTTTCAATTTGTGACTCTCCCCTCCCTCTTCCTTTTACCCCGAGCCCCGCGATCTCTTTCTCTCCGTTGTTAAATTTCGTTTATTTGCGAAAGGCGATGAAGGGGTATCCATGGAAATAATTTTCACTAACTCACGTCAATTAAATCTCAGGGTGTATCCACGTCAACTGTCAGGTCTGATAAGATGACATAACCCCCCTCCATGAATCACCAACTCCACATCCACAAAACGACAACCACACATCCCACCAATCCCACTTTGATCACACAATACAAAGCCAAGCCAACCCCAAGTTGACAACATGATCCATGAATCACCAACCACACGTCCCATCCCAGCCCAGCCAAGCCTACTGTCATCCCATCACCCATGAATCACCAACCACACATCCCAGCCCAGCCAAGCCCACGGCCATCCCCTCTTCAATGAATCACCAACCACACATCCCAGCCCAGCCCAGCCCAGCCCACTTTGATCGCCCCATCCACAGGTCTGAACGCTGTTATGATTCACCCGCCAGCTCGCGTCTGAAATCCAATGACCGATCGCAGGTTTAAATCAATGGCTTGTTATCGACCTGCTTCCGCCCCAGGCCCCCCCCCACAGCCCCCGGGCGGTGGCAGTGTCACTGTAACACGGCTGTGATAATCCTTTAACTACACAATGGCAACAACAAAATCTTGGGTTGGTGGGGACACAATGATAAGACTACAACATGATACTATCGACAAGCTTTTACCACTAAATACCCTCGGGTTACAGGGCAGGGCGCGCCATGCTAATGAGCACGTCATGCCCTCCCTTTAATCCGAAACAGGTCACCCTAGTGTCCCCTTTCGCTGCTCCACCCTCCCCCCAGGAGAGACGCCAGATCGTGATATTGCGCAATCCATTTGTTCCAGCAGCGGACCAGGTGGTAAATTACGGACCGCCCCTGGGGGCCAAATGAGTTCTCAAAAGTGATGGGCCTTGCATTTTTGATACGCGCATTAACACTCGTCTGATCTCATGGCTAATGTGAAAATAATTCAGACTGTTTAAGGGAGGCTCCATTCGCACAGTGACACGTTTATCAAAATGGCTACTTAGAATGACCATTCAGTTGTTGAATAAAAAAGGGGGGGGGGGGTTCAAACGACAATAATCATATGATGGAATGTGGAAGGTGATAATGTGAATATCAAAGGATGGACTGATGAGGTAGATATAATGTGAACATCAAAGGATAGAATGTGAAAGGAGATAATGTGAACATCAAAGGATGGAATGTGGAAGGAGATAACGTGAACATCAAAGGATGGATGTTGGAAGGAGATAATGTGAACATCAAAGGATGGAATGTGGAAGGAGATAATGTGAACATCAAAGGATGGAATGTGGAAGGAGATAATGTGAACATCAAAGGATGGAATGTGGAAGGAGATAATGTGAACATCAAAGGATAGAATGTCGAAGGAGATAATGTGAACATCAAAGGATAGAATGTGGAAGGAGATAATGTGAACATCAAAGGATTGAATGTGGAAGGAGATAATGTGAATATCAAAGGATAGAATGTGGAAGGAGATAATGTGAACATCAAAGGATGGAATGTGGAAGGAGATAATGTGAACATCAAAGGATGGAATGTGGAAGGAGATAATGTGAACATCAAAGGATTGAATGTCGAAGGAGATAATGTGAATATCAAAGGATGGAATGTGGAAGGAGATAATGTGAACATCAAAGGATGGAATGTGGAAGGAGATAATGTGAACATCAAAGGATGGAATGTGGAAGGAGATAATGTGAACATCAAAGGATGGAATGATGAGGCGTTTGGCCAAAACGTTTAAATTTGCAAATCAACTTTAACTGACTCTTACATATACTTATCTTGTTTAATCAAATTTTTTTTGTATTTCTCATTAAACAATGACTTATATGTGACCCAGTTTAAGACCTCTAGCAATGGGTTGTATGTGACCGGATATAAGGCCTGGGGGCAGTTAGATGTGACCGGATATAAGGCCTGGGGGCAGTTAGATGTGACCGGATATAAGGCCTGGGGGCAGTTAGATGTGACCGGATATAAGGCCTGGGGGCAGTTAGATGTGACCGGATATAAGGCCTGGGGGCAGTTAGATGTGACCGGATATAAGGCCTGGGGCAGTTAGATGTGACCGGATATAAGGCCTGGGGGCAGTTATATGTGACCGGATATAAGGCCTGGGGGCAGTTACATCTGGGTGAGCCTTAACACGTCAATTTATCTCCTGAATCCCGAAGTCATAAAGAGTGCTATAGCAACTATTTGTGCTGAGTGCTATAGCAACCATTTGTGCTGAGTGCTATAGCAACCATTGGTTCTGAGTGCCATAGCAATCGTTGGTGCTGAGAGCTATAGAAACCATTGGTGCTGAGTGCTATAGCAACCACTGGTGCTATGTGCTATACCAAACATTGGCGCTTAGTGATATGTTTATGAAACTGGTAAAGTTGTGTAATATTCAGTCATAGTGGGTGCTATACATTTCGTTGATATGAGTATTTACACCTTCATAAATAATGAGTTCAGTTTACATTTTGTCCCTTTACAATTTCAAATATTGCACATTTTTGCTTAATGATAAAATTTTATTAACCTCCCCCCTCACAATATTTTTCCCCTCACCGTATCATTATGACTTTGTCATAGTTTTCCCCTCACCGTATCATTATGACTTTGTCATAGGTTAAATTTAATGTAGCATTAAATGATTAAAATGTACACACAAACTCAATTCCAGCATCAGCAGCAGGAGTCTTCCATCTTGTGTTAGTGGCCACACTTAATGAATTAACAGCAGACGTCTTCCATCTTGTGTTAGTGGCCACACTTAATGGATACACATTCCGGCTGCCGTACAGAGAGACACGTTATTTACTCGAACGAGGGAGCTCACTTTGACCAACGGTCAGACACAAACAGATCCCTAGCGGACAGTGAGTGGTCAAACACAAGGGGGGGGGGTTGGCCAGATGGACGGTCTCCAAGCTAAACCGTCAGACGTTTCACACGAGCCTGAACGACCCACCGACCAACAGGTCTCTGTCCACATTGAATGTTGTGGTCAGTGTGACTGAGGAGTGAACTAATCGCTTCTGTGCAGTGCACACTGATGCCGTGCACGGTGGCCGGGATGTGCTCCGCGAAGTCTGACTTGGTCTAATGGGTTACATGTGACCGAGTAGAAGACCTCTCACAATGAGTTACGTGTGACCGAGTAGAAGACCTCTCACAATGAGTTACGTGTGACCGAGTAGAAGACCTCTCACAATGAGTTACGTGTGACCGAGTAGAAGACCTCTCACAATGTGTTACGTGTGACCGAGTAGAAGACCTCTCACAATGAGTTACGTGTGACCGAGTAGAAGACCTCTCACAATGAGTTACGTGTGACCGAGTATAAGACCTCTCACAATGAGTTACGTGTGACCGAGTAGAAGACCTCTCACAATGAGTTACGTGTGACCGAGTATAAGACCTCTCACAATGAGTTACGTGTGACCGAGTAGAAGACCTCTCACAATGAGTTACGTGTGACCGAGTAGAAGACCTCTCACAATGAGTTACGTGTGACCGAGTAGAAGACCTCTCACAATGAGTTACGTGTGACCGAGTAGAAGACCTCTCACAATGAGTTACGTGTGACCGAGTAGAAGACCTCTCACAACGAGTTACGTGTGACCGAGTAGAAGACCTCTCACAATGGGTTATTTGTTTACGAGTATAAGACCCCAATCAGATTAGAAACTTGAGATAGATTCACTATGGAGACATCAGATTAGACCTCACGGTAAACATCATATGTACAGACCATCAATTAGGTAATCGTCTAGACAACTCTCAACTGACGGACACAACAATTTCATACTGACCATCGTAATTCCAATTACTAAACAACATAATTCCAATGCAAATCACACCATGATTCCAATAACATGACACCAAGCTTATAATAACTTGACACGGTGATTCAATACCTTGACACCATGATTCCAATACCTCGACAAAATGAATCCAATTCCTTGACACCGTGAATCCAATGACACCAGTCTGTAGACACAAGACCACGAATGGGAACATTTGGCAAAAGCTTTAAACAAGAACACGGGCCTTCGATGTGAAATCTGTTAAATACTGAAATCGCGCTATCCGCTAGACAACTCCTGATCATTCCTGATCTATCTAGACAATGATGACATGCGATAATTCCTGATCTACGCAATGATGTCATCAGATCATTCATACTCTAGACAATGATGACAACCCATCATACCTGATCTAGACAATGATTACATCTGATCATTTCTAATCTAAACAATGATGGCACCCGATCATTCCTGATCTAAATGATGACATCCAATCATCCCTGATTCTAAAGAATAGTTCTAAATGAGTTCTTAATGTTTGTAAAAAACAAAAAATTGGTTAGAGTAGTCGCATGCCCTTTTCATTCTAATTATCTCGACAGTTTGATATGGAAACCCTTTTTTTTTAATCAGTCGCTTAAGACTTCAGAAAATGTACCCAACAAAATATAAATAGCAGAAAAGAATTGGCCTGAAATACACGTAAAGTCATAATTACATGAAGCAATGTATTAAAAAATTCCACCGAAACGGTCGATGATTATCATAACGAGGTCTACGGCCCCTATCCCGTATCCCATCTTTAGATCGAAAGAGAGCATCTATTTCACCGTATGATCAATCAGACGTGCAATAACGCCCTTAGAATGCCAAAGAGCCTACATCAAACACGTGCATTGATGGGCAAGCCAATCTTGATGAAACACACGAGTCCTTCACGCAAAGTTCAGTCGCAAAACCACGAGACGCATACTTTCTGTTTTGTTAGCCGATCTATCAGTTTCTTAACTAACTCTGTGTCTGGACAATGTTAATGACGTGTCTCTGTGTCTGGACAATGTTAATGACGTGTCTCTGTGTCTGGACAATGTTAATGACGTGTCTCTGTGTCTGGACAATGTTAATGACGTGTCTCTGTGTCTGGACAATGTTAATGACGTGTCTCTGTGTCTGGACAATGTTAATGACGTGTCTCTGTGTCTGGACAATGTTAATGACGTGTCTCTGTGTCCGGACAATGTTAATGACGTGTCTCTGTGTCTGGACAATGTTAATGACGTGTCTCTGTGTCTGGACAATGTTAATGACGTGTCTCTGTGTCTGGACAATGTTAATGATGTGTCTCTGTGTCTGGACAATGTTAATGATGTGTCTCTGTGTCTGGACAATGTTAATGATGTGTCTCTGTGTCTGGACAATGTTAATGATGTGTCTCTGTGTCTGGACAATGTTAATGATGTGTCTCTGTGTCTGGACAATGTTAATGATGTGTCTCTGTGTCTGGACAATGTTAATGATGTGTCTCTGTGTCTGGACAATGTTAATGATGTGTCTATGTGTCTGAACAATGTTAATGATGTGTCTCTGTGTATGAACAATGTTAATGATATGGCTTTCTATCGGTTGTGGCTCTGAAGAAATGAAATGAATTGAAGCCTGTGACTAGGGTCTAGAAATAGATGGATATAATTTATTTCATGGTATTTCTGTGATCAAATCATTTATGTGTAACTGTTTAGTTTAAGGTCCCCAAAATTGTTTCCCCTGTGAAACAAGGTGTGAAACAAGGTGTGAAACAATGTGTGAAACAAGGCGTGAAACAAGATGTGAAACAAGGTGTGAAACAAGGTGTGAAACAAGGTGTAAAACAAGGTGTGAAACAAGGTGTGAAACAAGGTGTTGAACAGGGTGTTAAACAAGGTGTGAAACAAGATGTGAAACAAGGTGTGAAACAAGGTGTGAAACAAGGTGTAGTACAACCAGGAAAAAAAACACAACACAAATATGGAAATTATACAAACTAAAAGAGAGCTGAAATGTTATATTTATGCTAGTCTTTGTTTCTTCACCG
Organism: Omphiscola glabra; assembly: GCA_964017045.1. Taxonomy (NCBI): domain Eukaryota; kingdom Metazoa; phylum Mollusca; class Gastropoda; family Lymnaeidae; genus Omphiscola; species Omphiscola glabra. The sequence goes on along the minus strand of OZ024810.1, from coordinate 3,629,222 downwards.
AAGAAGGCATCTTGCCGAAACGTTCGTATCGTCTGATGAAACGTTCGTTATTTGTGTCGCCCTTTTTTCACAAATCGATGCCGCAAAATGTAAAGCTGCGTTTATGTCTTATGTTATTTGGCTCCCCAATAGTCGATTTAAACAGAATACCTATGTAATAAATATTATAGAAATGTGTGCTGTGGTTGAGGTGTGTGTTACTCAAGAGAAGTGTGCTGTAGATGGAAAGTGTGTTATTAACGGGGATGTGTTTTATATATGGCGTGTGTGTTTTACATGAGGCATTGTGCTATATACATATGGGAATCAGTGTTATATATGAGTTTGTTTCTTATATGTGGTGATGTGTTATATATTGGTATGTGTGTTATAAATGGAAAAGGGGATGTTTGTTATATATGGCGATGTTTGTTATATATGAGGATTCTTGTTACAAATGGGGATCTGTGTTGAATCAACAGACATGAAAAGAATTCGTAAAAAAAAATCGAATAAAAAAAATAAAAAAAACCCAACAGACTGACTGAGAGACAGACATACTGACTGAGAGACAGACATACTGACTGAGAGACAGACATACTGACTGAGAGACAGACATACTGACCGAGAGACAGACAGACTGACGGAGAGACAGACAGACTGACGGAGAGACAGACAGACTGACGGAGAGACAGACATACTGACTGAGAGACAGACATACTGACTGAGAGACAGACATACTGACTGAGAGACAGACATACTGACTGAGAGACAGACTGACCGAGAGACAGACAGACTGACGGAGAGACAGACAGACTGACGGAGAGACAGACAAACTGAAGGAGAGACAGACAGACTGACTGAGAGACAGACAGACTGACTGAGAGACAGATAAACTGACTGAGAGACAGACATACTGACTGAGAGACATACATACTGACTGAGAGACAGACATACTGACTGAGAGACAGACATACTGACCGAGAGACAGACAGACTGACGGAGAGACAGACAGACTGACGGAGAGACAGACAGACTGACGGAGAGACAGACATACTGACTGAGAGACAGACATACTGACTGAGAGACAGACATACTGACTGAGAGACAGACAGACTGACCGAGAGACAGACAGACTGACGGAGAGACAGACAGACTGACGGAGAGACAGAAAAACTGAAGGAGAGACAGACAGACTGACTGAGAGACAGACAGACTGACTGAGAGACAGACAAACTGACTGAGAGACAGACATACTGACTGAGAGACAGACAGACTGACTGAGAGACAGACAGACTGACTGAGAGACAGGAAAACAACGGAACAACAACGATTGGACCTAACGCAACGGAAGTGACGTCGAGGCAGACGTTGATAAATGAGGGCCTTTAGTGGCCAGTAGTCATGGAAGCCATTATGGCCGTTAGAACTCGTTAACATAGTTACCTGACAACGGCAACATCTTAAGGCATTCAGGTAAAACGGTTTGACCTGAGGCAGAGTGTGACCTTTTCGGGATAGACCAACCGGCAGACAAGTTAAGTATAGAAACACGTTCTCAGTTGGTGTCCAAAACAAACTAAAATGTTTCAGTGGACTGTAGGGTTAGCATGTGTCAGTGGATGACAGGGGCGTCATGTGTCAGTGGATGACAGGGGCGTCATGTGTCAGTGGATGACAGGGGCGTCATGTGTCAGTGGATGACAGGGGCGTCATGTGTCAGTGGATGACAGGGGCGTCATGTGTCAGTGGATGATAGGGGCGTCATGTGTCAGTGGATGATAGGGGCGTCATGTGTCAGTGGATGACAGGGGCGTCATGTTTCAGTGGATGACAGGGGCGTCATGTGTTAGTGGATGACAGGGTGTCATGTGTCAGTGGATGACAGGGGCGTCATGTGTCAGTGGATGACAGGGGCATCATGTGTCATTGGATGACAGGGGCGTCATGTGTCAGGGGATGACAAGGGCAGTGTAGTGGCTAGGGTTGGTGCCCCCGGTGCGGTAAACTCATGGTGTCACGACTCTCCCCCCCCCCCACCTACTCCCACGATATATTTGGACTTGTTAATTTAAGTCTACGGTATATCAATGACAAGAACAAAGATAAATTGATTGAAGGTCAGGAGGTAAATGTATTTAACAATTTAATTAGCGTGTGATCGGATATCCTTTTATGTAATTATGCTTGACCAAGCAGTGTGTGCTGTGCAAAAATGGAATTTTTCAATTTGGTGTCACCCCCTGAGATGGTTTTACCCGGTGTGGTAAGCACCCCCCACACCCCCTAGCTACGCCACTGGACAGGGGCATCGTGTGCCAGTAGATGATGGAGACATCATGTGTCAGTAGATGATAGAGACATCATGTGTCAGTAGATGATGGAACCAGAATGTGTCAGTAGATGATGGAACCAGAATGTGTCAGTAGATGATGGAACCAGAATGTGTCAGTAGATGATGGAACCAGAATGTGTCAGTAGATGATGGAACCAGAATGTGTCAGTAGATGATGGAACCAGAATGTGTCAGTAGATGATGGAACCAGAATGTGTCAGTAGATGATGGAACCAGAATGTGTCAGTAGATGATGGAACCAGAATGTGTCAGTAGATGATGGAACCAGAATGTGTCAGTAGATGAATGAGTCAGTAGATGAATGAGTCAGTAGATGAATGAGTCAGTAGATGAATGAGTCAGTAGATGAATGAGTCAGTAGATGAATGAGTCAGTAGATGAATGTGTCAGTAGATGAATGAGTCAGTAGATGAATGAGTCAGTAGATGAATGAGTCAGTAGATGAATGAGTCAGTAGATGAATGAGTCAGTAGATGAATGAGTCAGTAGATGAATGAGTCAGTAGATGAATGAGTCAGTAGATGAATGAGTCAGTAGATGAATGAGTCAGTAGATGAATGAGTCAGTAGATGAATGAGTCAGTAGATGAATGAGTCAGTAGATGAATGAGTCAGTAGATGAATGAGTCAGTAGATGAATGAGTCAGTATGTGTTAAATAGATTAAATGAAATACGCATAATAAAGTAACAGTTCATCCTAGTCGCCTACATATAAGACTAGATTCGTCTATGACACGGTAGTTTTCTATCTGTTATTCTAGTCTCATCACTGGTTTTTGTTGTTGTTGTTTTCCCCCAAGTGCCCCGTCTGAAATGTTTCAGTGAAACACCTAGAGATCCTACACATGGTTTATTACAGCATCTCAATACAACCGTTTTTAATAGATTTTCGTTGAGAGGCACAGCGGTGCATTGCTTACAGTGGCTGCCAGGCACAGCGGTGCATTGCTTACAGTGGCTGCCAGGCACAGCGGTGCATTGCTTACAGTGGCTGCCAGGCACAGCGGTGCAATGCTTACAGTGGCTGCCAGGCACAGCGGTGCATTGCTTACAGTGGCTTCTAGGCACAGCGGTGCATTGCTTACAGTGGCTGCCAGGCACAGCGGTGCATTGCTTACAGTGGCTGCCAGGCACCATTAATGAAAGGTCAGCATTAAATGGAGTCGAAAAATAACATGACATTTCCATCAGCAATTATCTCCCCATTAATACGCCAACTGCAAAAGAACAAAGGCACTGCAGAACTTTAAGAAAAAAAAAACATAAAAAAGAAGAAAAAAAAACGTTTAAAAAAAAAAAGAAAAAGATGAAAAAGAAAAGAAACAAAGGGAAAACTTCCATCACTTTAAAGAGGCCGTTTTCATCCCATCACACAAGACGTCGTAGTGTTGATTTCCGCAGAGCTATGAAATGAAAGGCCCGCTCCTTTAATGTTTTACTGCAGACTTCTCTTTTGTGATTGGATTTTTCTTTTTTAAAGTCATTTTCTCTACAGCAAGGATCCCCTAACACCGGGCTGCGGCCCAATATCGTCTCGCGGCCTTCTAGAGACTGGGCCGCACGGTGACTGGAAGCGAGATTTGGCACTTGAATTAAACCCAAAACATCCCTACCGCTGTCCATGTGAAAGTTTCAATCTACAAAATGGGACTCTGATGCCCACAAAGTTGGGGACCGCTGCTATATACGGTCTAATTGTAATTTATTTTTTTCGTTCGTCTTTTTCCCAACTTCAATCTTAATATTTTTTGTTTCTCCCTTTAAAGAGAAAAAAGCAACCCTTCAGGAAGAGGTAAAAACGGTAAGCGAATCGAATCGATAGCCGGCCAGTCATTGTTGGGGAAACACCCAGGTAACGGCCGAGCTACAGGGTAAACTCCAGCCGGACGGCGGTCTTATTATTGCTACTAATAACACGAGGATTTATGGATGTCGTCTGCACCGGAGCTCACGTGACCTCGGCCATTGTCGCTGGTAGGTTTGTTCGGAGAGTCCCTTCCGTGCGGGTCATCGGGTGCAAGGCTAGTTTTTTCAATATATGATTTAAAAAATCTATAATTTCATATTTCTAGTTTATATTTTTTTTAATAAACATGAAATTTTAGGGGGTGGGGGATCTGATGATGAAATGCCCATATGATAAGAAGTCTTGATTATATGAAGTCGGCATTAGTTTGCCTTGGTATTTCGGTGAGGCAATATCGTTGGCTGTCTTCCCAAACTTGAGGCGTACGTATCACTATGGCGGGGTGGGCGGTGGCCAACCCGGGGGGGGGGGGGGGGGGGAGAATTTTCATTTTTTTCTTCTACTTCTTTTTTTTTTTCTTGGTTGGGTGTGGGTGTCGGGGACAAAGAAGGAATGTCAAACAATAGGAATGCATTCATATTTCAAAGAAGGAATGTCAAACAATAGGAATGCATTCATATTTCAAAGAAGGAATGTCAAACAATAGGAATGCATTCATATTTCAAAGAAGGAATGTCAAACAATAGGAATGCATTCATATTTCAAAGAAGGAATGTCAAACAATAGGAATGCATTCATATTTCAAAGAAGGAATGTCAAACAATAGGAATGCATTCATATTTCAAAGAAGGAATGTCAAACAATAGGAATGCATTCATATTTCAAAGAAGGAATGTCAAACAATAGGAATGCATTCATATTTCAAAGAAGGAATGTCAAACAATAGGAATGCATTCATATTTCAAAGAAGGAATGTCAAACAATAGGAATGCATTCATATTTCAAAGAAGGAATGTCAAACAATAGGAATGCATTCATATTTCAAAGAAGGAATGTCAAACAATACACTTAGCATTTTATTATGGTGACAGTACAAAACTACACGTCAGTCACGTGACAACAATTTTGAGACGACAGTAGAACACCCAGTGAGACACCTTAACGTAAAATCCATCACAGCAAATTGTGTGGAAAAAAAAAAGAGAGAAAAAAAGTTCTACGACTGCAGAAGAACTTGTTATTTGCTGGAACGCGCCAGTGTTTGCACACCTCGAATGATTGGCTCGTTCATAAAACGGATGTGACGCGCACGGTGCGTTAAACAAAAAATGAGTTGAAGAATATCAATGAAATAACGAGGCGTAGACGAGTTACTGTCTGGAGCATTCCATACTAGTTGGGTAGGACTTTGTTTATAATGCATGTGATTATCTCACAGACTGGACTAAGCTAGGGCGACGTTTGAAGATGGAGAAAGCCGCCATTACATCAACTGACCGCAGCGCCCATTGACAGAGACAGATTATTACAAAATGACAATTTCGTTTCAGGGCAAGAAACCAAATACATTTAGTTGAACCGAGCCTCACGCTGTGTAGTACAAAATACGATTTATTCGTCTCAATAGAAACATGATCTATAGACACTTAGTCTATAATGAGTGAATGAACGTGATCTATTTCATTGTGATCTTTCATAAATCATAAGCCCATTGCCATAAATTCACTCCAGGGCTTCTATTATATCTTGCTTTGAAATCTCAGGCCCAGCCTTATTATTATTTGAATGCTTGCTTTTGTTTGGCAATCTCGAGAAATGACGAGAGGTGATTGCATTTCATCCCGGCGCGAGGACTTGGTGGATATCACTTTACCCGCTGATTATTAATTGTGCATGATCCTTGCTGTGCTATAGAAGAGAAACAGGCTGCGATCTGGACACAGAAATTTGTTCATGTCGGGCAACGTGCAAAAAAACCTCAACATCCCCCTCCCTCCCAACCCCCACACCCGATTATGTCGATTAAAAGAAAAAATTAACCTAGATAAGTCACGTGACCTAGGTGCCAGATTTTTTTGGGTGGGGAATAATTTCCAATATTCTAATTTTAAATCTTTGATCATTATGGTCAATGACAATGTGTATGTTAACTCATAGATCATAAAGCTTTTTGGAAGACCAAACAAACATGTGCTTGACAAGCATCCGTCCATAGGTCTGTACTGATGAAGTTTTAAATGTTATATCACAATTAAGAACAATTTAGAAGTTTCCGAAAAAAATATTTGTTGAACTGACTATTTATGACACATACATTCTATAAGAACAGTTCTGTTGGGGCAACTCATATGGTACAATGATATGCTAGACCAGAATTCACCACAGGAATCGGTAGAGCCTGCAGCCTTATATCACATGCAGTCTTACACAAACTCAGCTATTATTAAAGTACCGGCTCTCATCAAAAAACTAACAAATTTATACAAACATTCTTGCTGACTAAAATATTTCATCTCAACAGTGCTAACCATAATGAAATTATATTAGACATTGCCGATACTGGTCTCCTGTATAAGAGCAATACAGCTGATAGAATTTATATGGAGAATAAATTAACAAAAAGATTTGTTACGTTGACTCCATACAGAATAAACCAAATCCACAATTTTACTTAGCTGCAATGTTTTATCCCGTTTGGTTTTTAAATTGTACTTCCGCCCACCTTCTTCACGCTCTCCTAATCTTTGTTTCCGTTTGGGACTTTTACCCGCTCTTATTCTTTCTTTTTTTTTGTCATTTTTAACGAACTTGTGATGTAGACATGTATGAAAGTTTTTGTTGTTTGGATGAAGGCATTTGCCGTAAAGTTTATATTTGTTTTTTGTCTAATTATTATGAAAGCTTATCATGTACTTTTTTATTGATACAAGTTGTTAGCGTATCCTTAATTTGGTTACTAAAACACGTTTGGTCTCTTGGTTCATTATTTCAGTATTCCACTAATGAAAAGGTTACTCGAATCCAATGTTTGAAATTTCACTGACAAAGTCCAATTATTGATTAATAGTAGATTTAGAATGAAAAAATAAACATATATAATTTCTCTATGTAACAATCTCTCTAACGCTACCAGATGTCGCTAAATTCACTGTATAAGTTCCCGAGGACTGCATGAAATATGATTCTTTAAAATACCGCAAGTTCGTTTGGTGTGTAATATTTTCTATTATTTTACGGAAATAGTTGGTGTAATTAATCTGGGGTGAAAAAAGGGGCTGGGGCATTATAATTGTAATATAATTCAGGGTCGGTGGCGTACGAGGGAGAGGGGGGTAGCACTAATTATTATTGATAAATTGTTTTTCTTTAAATTATTATGTAAATCAGAATGTAAAATATCCTCAAAATTTTTTTTTTAAAAATCCATAATTCTCCGTGTAACAATGTCACTAACGCTACCAGAGGGCGCTGATTTCACTAAATGAAATTCCCAATAACTGCGCTAAATGAGATTCTTTAAAAATATCGCAAGTGTCTTTTGGTGCGTCATAGTTTCTTTTGCTTTACAGAAATAGTTAGTGAAATAAATCTGCGGTGTATAGGGGGGGGGGGGGACATTAAAGCATTAATATAGCCCAGGGGCGGTGGCGTACGAGGGAGAGGGGGTAGCAGTAATTTGGAATCTTATAAAGCGCGTGACTTGAATGCGTGATTTGTCAAGTAAATTTCCGTCGCCATTTATTGGGGGGCGGGTCAATAGTTATTTGATCAATAAATGAACACAACACGAATTAAAACTTAGCTAATACTATTTTTAAGAGTTTTGGTCAAGTCAATAATAATCGCCCTGGTCAAGTTTGTCTATTCCGTCGAACTGATCAAAGACAACACAAAGACTAGGCTCTGCTCATACACTCTCCATTCTTCACGGTCAGGCAGCAAACAGATGAGTTCATTACTCGGAGACCTGTTGTTTGTTCCCTTCTGTAACCAACATTTCCTTTAAGGGAAAAAAATGACATAAATTCTACCATCGGAAGGGACACAATTAGATGATATTCTCTCTTCATCATCTCTTGTTAGGTCCTTGACGTCACCGACTTTTGGCTGTTTAGTTTTGTTTGACTGGCCCGGACAGCCCCCAAAAGGCACAATTCCTGAGTTGTAATTCTGAACAATAATTGGCGAGGCGGCTAAGACCCTGACGGTGACCATAGAGACAATTCATTCGGGCAAAGTTAGCCATACAGTAAATAAACGACCATTGACGTCATTGTTTGAATATCCCAAGCTGCGACTCTCGAAGCCGAAATCCTTCTTTTGAAATTAACAGTAAATATCTCAATTAAAATAATGCGCTTTTGGCTGGCGTTGTTGGTGGGTTGTCTGGATTTGCCGTGGAATGAACGTCAATCCACACGTTCGGAATTGAATCACTTGGACCACACAGCAATCCAGCCCCAACTTACATCTCTAGATAATCTAGGACATATCGCGATTTACTCCAAGAGACTAATTATTTCTTTGATTTATCAACTAGTTCAGTTAAACCTTTGAACAAAATGTGCTCGCACTCTGTGCAGCAGAAAATTACCAAGTTTCTGTTTTTTAACAGTTATTTTTGACAACCCCCCCCCCCCCACCATTAATACAGCTATTCCCCGACCCCACGCCATCGATACTACATTCTGACACGGCAGGAGCTGGCCAGATAAACTGAAATATTCACAAGCTGCTATAGATTTTTCACCAGAACTCAAGCATCGAGTCCATATTTCCATTCCAAAAAAACCTCCACCCCTGACTCCTGATTTACCCCACCCTTGCTTAGACCATCCCATGATGGGACCATTTCGATCCTATCTCCCCCCCCCCCGTAACTCACAACCCCACCTCCCACACCACACACACACAGGATTTCATCTAATGCTTAAAGTTTTCAAACCCCTGCAGATGAATTCGTATCTGTTCTTTAATCTTCCTGACTGATGGGCTCGGGCTTGAGAAGGGGCTTCAAGATAAATATAAAGGAAATCTGAGAGAGGAGGACTACTTAGATAGTTTTTAAACAACTGCACTACAGAACCGTTTGAGGCGTCAGAGATGATCATTCATTATGTTGTGTTCACAAAACTGTCCTAAAGAGGCGTTAGAGATGAACATTCATTATGCAGTGTTCACAAAACTGTACTAAAGAGGCGTTAGAGATGATGATTCCTTATATAGGGCTCACAAAACTGTACTAAAGAGGCGTTAGAGATGATGATTACTTATATAGGGCTCACAAAACTGTACTAAAGAGGCGTTAGAGATGATGATTCCTTATATAGGGCTCACAAAACTGTACTAAAGAGGCGTTAGAGATGATGATTCCTTATATAGGGCTCACAAAACTGTACTAAAGATGCGTTTGAGGCGTCAGATTCCTTATGTAGGATTCACAAAAATGTACTAAAGAGGCGTTTTGAGGCGTCAGGGGATCGGTGCTTATGGCTGTGGACATATTTTGTTATGGTATGGCTGCGGAGTATTGCTGTGGATTATGGCTTGGGAGTAAGGCTGGGGGAGTATGGCTACGGACGTGCATGCATTTGCGATAGTATCTGACTTTGATATCGGGAAGTGTATTGACATCATTCGAGCGGTACATATGTGATCATTCACGCTAAGGTTGAACTAAACTTAATACCACGACCGGCAGCATATGACATATCACGACCGGCAGCACATGACATATCACGACCGGCAGCACATGACATATCACGACCGGCAGCACATGACGTACATTGCATGGACCAGAAATAATTGAAAAAAATCAGAAGAAAGCAACTGAACAAACAATGAAATAAAGCTAAAAATTCAATTGTTTATGATTTAAAAGCAAAAATAAAAAAAATAGCGCAATTTTATTCTTCTACGATGTATACTAATTTATTAACATAAGTATGAATTTTTATGGGATGCCACTTAAGTGATATATTTTTAAAAAAGCAGTGATTGTCATAACATAAAAAAACAAATTTGTTGGTAATAGCGCAATTGTAAACCAGGTGGTAATAAAGTAACAAATATGGTTTTGTTACAATATGTTACGATAGTTGATTTTTCTTTAATTTTATTCGCCTCGCCATCTCCCTCTCTTCTCTGTTTACAATAAAAAAAAAAATTGAGGTTAATGGATTAAATTAAAATATAATAAAATAAATGTAACTGTTTGAGAACCACTGCTTTCGAAGATGAGATGGGACAGAGAATGATGGACATGATGGGGTACTCACTCCGACAAATGATGCATATCCGCCCCTACAAGCCGGACTTTGAGTTGGACGACCTTTGGATGTATTTTCATCCAACTCCATTAATTCTCCAAAACCTCCAAGGAAAATCGCAGCCTTTTGATTGGCCGACGTTTAGGGTGATCCTCAGCGCGGATTGGCTGACCAGAATTTGCACGATGGCGATTGGTTGTTGCTTTGGGCATATGTTTGGAATATCCCCTTTTAACAGTTTATATGCAAATTTAATTTATATTCACGTTTTATGGCAACAATTGTTGAGCGTGTCTTTGATTGGAGATTAGAATTTAAATTTTTAATAAAAACAAAAATTTAAAAAATGAAATTATAGAAAATGAGTAAATAAAAATATTGATTTGAAACACATCAAATGAATATTGATGTATTATCACTACTTCTAAGCTAAGTGAAACATTATAATTTTTTGATACATTTTTAACATTTTATTCGTTTTTCTGTTTCTTCGCTGATGAAGGCTTCCTGCCGACACGTTCGTTGTTTTTTTGCGTTCCATTTATCAGGTTCAACCTTACTGTGTTTGACTAATTTCCTGTATTATTAAACGCAATTATAATTTACTCTAGAATGGCAACAGTTTGAAATGAAGCAAAAATCAATTATCGCCAACTCAATGATTGTATTTCAGAGTATGCGCAATTGCTATTTTTTACGACACTATATCTATCTATCTGTTTTAACTGATCATTATATGACAAGGATGACATTTGTATGACAATATGTCAAGTTTAGTCTTTTGACTTTATTAAAATTAAAGTTATCCGCATCAAACACATGATCCCTTTGAATAATAATTGGGATAAAAATAAAATAAATTCGTACATTTTCCTTTCCGAAAAGACATTTTAACTCTGGTTGTAGATACTAATCCTTTCAGCGGGACTTCCCGTTTGTATGGCTGCCTTGCTTTGAAAAATGGCGGCCATTGAAGTTTGTACACAATTCCATTAGTGTCGCGGCTTTTCAGATGTGTGTTAGATTGGGTAATGGTGCAGCGGGTCTATGTTGGAGTGTCAAGCCAGGGCACGTTCAGCCAGAGATTAGTTATTGCTTTAATTAAGAGTTGAGAGGTGCACGCTTACATAATGGTCTAAACATGCGCTGTTCGCGTCCTTAAAATTTAGTTTGCTTTATGAGTACACTAGAAACTTGATTTCTTTATCTTTTCATTTATTATTTTTGGCATATAATTCTTTTGGTGTGCTGAATAATGTAATATGTGTGTCTGTTGTGTCCATAGCAGAGAGATGGTATATTCCAAACTTAGGATTTACTCATTGGATGCCACCATCACAACACAGCAGAACACAACACAATTATGTTTTTAAAATTATCTGACGATCAATAACATTTCATATGTCGGTAAAACACAGAGAGACATTGGGGGGTACATGCAAACACAAACATGCAGCACTATCGGTCGGTAAAACACAGAGAGACATTGGGGGGTACATGCAAACACAAACATGCAGCACTATCGGTCGGTAAAACACAGAGAGACATTTGGCCTTCATCAGCAAAATGAGATGCTACAACTTGGGGTTGGGAGGTCTAAGATTTCGGAAAGCTGATAACATGCGAACGTGGAATCTGAGAAGAAAAATATTTAAAATAATTCCAAATGAAAGTTAAGATATGCAGGGCTTTTAGATCGGTACTGTTAAGCCAACATAGGTAGGTTTAGAATAGGTAGGTTTAGAATAGGTAGGTTTAGCATAGGTAAGTTTAGAATAGGTATGTTTAAAATAGGTAGGTTTAGAAAAGGTAGGTTAGAATAGGTAGGTTTAGAATAGGTTGGTTTAGAATGGACATGTTTAGAATAGGTAGGTTTAGAATGGACATGTTTAGAATAGGTTGATTTAAACAGGCAGATTTAGAATAGGTTGATTTTGCAGAAGTAGTTTTAGAAAATATGTATTTAGAATAGGTAGATTTGGAAGAGGTAGATAGATAGGACATAGGCTTATGTATTGTATTATATTTTTAAAATGAAAACGGTAACCAGCCACTCACGAAAGTTGTGTGCTTCGGTTGTTTGTAGAATTCGATTTCTGATGACTTCTATTGAAAGCGATATTTTTAAAATATGTTTTTCCCTTTGGTTACAGTTAATTAATTACCCATTCCTCGCCAACGAGTAATTCAATATTAAAAAAAATAGAAACAACAAAATTATGGTCAACTTAAAATTGTTTGAACATATTACTTTTTATATATTTTAATATATTTTTTTTATTTTTAAAGAGGAAAAAACATCTAATCTCACTCTATGGAACTAGTGCTAATCAAACATATAATCTCACTCTATGGAACTAGTGATACTCAAACATATAATCTCACTGTATGGAACTAGTGATACTCAAACATATAATCTCACTGTATGGAACTAGTGATACTCAAACATATAATCTCACTCTATGGAACTTGTGCCACTCAAACATATAATCTCACTCTATAGGGAACTAGCGCCACTCAAACATATAATCTCACTCTATGGAACTAGTGCCACTCAAACATATAATCTTACTCTATGGAACTAGTGCCACTCAAACATATAATCTCACTCTATGGAACTAGTGCTACTCAAACATATAATGTCACTGTATGGAACTAGTGCTACTCAAACATATAATCTCACTCTATGGAACTAGTGCTACTCAAACATATAATCTCACTCTATGGAACTAGTGCCACTCAAACATATAATCTCACTCTATGGAACTAGTGCCACTCACTCAAACATATAATCTCACTCTATGGAACTAGTGCCACTCAAACATATAATCTCACTCTATGGAACTAGTGCCACTCAAACATATAATCTCACTCTATGGAACTAGTGCCACTCAAACATATAATCTCACTCTATGGAACTAGTGCTACTCAAACATATAATCTCACTCTATGGAACTAGTGCTACTCAAACATATAATCTCACTCTATGGAACTAGTGCCACTCAAACATATAATCTCACTCTATGGAACTAGTGCCACTCAAACATATAATCTCACTCTATGGAACTAGTGCCACTCACTCAAACATATAATCTCACTCTATGGAACTAGTGCCAATCAAACATATAAAATACTCTATGGAACTAGTGCCAATCAAACATATAATCTCACTCTATGGAACTTGTGCCACTCAAACATATAATCTCACTCTATGGAACTAGTGCCACTCAAACATATAATCTCACTTTATGGAACTAGTGCCACTCAAACATATAATCTCACTCTATGGAACTTGTGCCACTCAAACATATAATCTCACTCTATGGAACTAGTGCCACTCAAACATATAATCTCACTCTATGGAACTAGTGCCACTCACTCAAACATATAATCTTACTCTATGGAACTTGTGCCACTCAAACATATAATCTCACTCTATGGAACTAGTGCCACTAAAACATATAATCTCACTCTATGGAACTAGTGCCACTCACTCAAACATATAATCTTACTCTATGGAACTAGTGCTACTCAAACATATAATCTCACTCTATGGAACTAGTGCTACTCAAACATATAATCTCACTCTATGGAACTAGTGCCACTCAAACATATAATCTCACTCTATGGAACTAGTGCCACTCACTCAAACATATAATCTTACTCTATGGAACTTGTGCCACTCAAACATATAATCTCACTCTATGGAACTAGTGCCACTCAAACATATAATCTCCTTATTTAAAGTTGACGAGGGAAAAAAATGTTTTTGAAAAGCTTCGATGTAAATACAAATGACGGATATTGTAGGGATGAGGCGCACGCTGAATTGTAAGGGTTATACTGGGAATAGTGCACTATGAACCCAATGAAACAGTGCACTATGAACCCAATGAAACAGGGCACTATGAACCCAATGAAACAGTGCACTATGAACCCAATGAAACAGTGCACTATGAACCCAATTAAACAGTGCACTATGAACCCAATGAAACAGTGCACTATGAACCCAATTAAACAGTGCACTATGAACCCAATTAAACAGTGCACTATGAACCCAATGAAACAGTGCACTATGAACCCAATTAAACAGTGCACTATGAACCCAATGAAACAATACATATTAATCTCAGAGAAACAAAGCACATTAATGCTAGATAGAAAGTGCACATTAATACCACATAGAAAGTGCACATTAATACCAGATAGAAAGTGCACATTAATACCAGATAGAAAGTGAACATTAATACCAGATAGAAAGTGCACAGTAAAGCCAGAAAAAAAGTGCACGTTTAACTCAGCAAAACAATGCGCATTAACTTTCAGACATAAGGTGAATAATAACTCGAGAACCAGTGCACAATAACCACAGCCAGTCCACATTAACCCATGACAGCCAGTCCTCATAAACCCGTGACAGAGTGTCCACATTAACTCATGGCAGACAGTCCACACTAAACAAATTATCCTTTTCTAAACAAAGACTACGACTAGCTATGGCTAGCTATGGCTAGTTAAGACTAGCTATGACTAGCTAAGACTAGCTATGGTTAGCGAGCTCCAAAGATGGCGGTTTGGGTTAAGTGGTCGTATATTAATTTTACAATGATGATAAACTTAACACTTGTCCAGTATCGTAGTGTTAGACGAGCAAGAAATGTGGTCAGTGGTCAGTTGACTGCGACACAGAAATAAAAACGTTCCAAAACATTTCTTTGACAAATCGCCGAGAGCACGTCATCAAAAGGAAGGAAAGGACATCTTAACATGTCAACCACCTCACAACACACCTACCAGTGAAAATGTCAACCACCTCACTACACACATACCAGTGAAAATGTCAACCACCTCACTACACACCTACCAGTCAAAATGTCGACCACCTCATTGTATACCTAACAGGGAAAATGTCAACCACCTCATTGTATACCTAACCGGGAAAATGTCAACCATCTCATTGTATACCTAGCAGGAAAAATGTCAACCACCTCACTACACACATACCAGTGAAAATGTCAACCACCTCACTACACACCTACCAGTCAAAATGTCGACCACCTCATTGTATACCTAACAGGGAAAATGTCAACCACCTCATTGTATACCTAACCGGGAAAATGTCAACCATCTCATTGTATACCTAGCAGGAAAAATGTCAACCACCTCACTGTATACCTAGCAGGAAAAATGTCAACCACCTCATTATATACCTAGCATTGAAGGAAGGCATCACACACTAAGGTAAAGTGAATCGTATAAATATAGAAAAAAAAATCTCCATTATTGATGGACTCTAGTGAGATACATTGACCGATAACTTCTTTAGTGAGATACAATGACCGATAACTTCTTTAGTGAGATACATTGACCGATAACTTCTTTAGTGAGATACAATGACCGATAACTTCTTTAGTGAGATACAATGGCAGATAACTGGGTCATTGCCTACGCAAAAAGCTCATACAATGCTGAGCTCAAGATTTAGCCCAATGAGCTAAACTTAAAAGGCAAAATAATAACCTTAGCTCAGTTCACCTGAAATATCTTGTTAAAAAATACATTGGTTCTCGAACCTGAACAGCCTAACCCAGCAAAAACATAGTGTTCTATAGAGCGAATCAAATGTGTAAGAAATGGAATCAAAACTAAGTATATGTTACCTGTCAAATTTGTTAACTGTCAAATTTGTTACCTGTCAAAATTTGGTAACTGTCAAATACGTTACCTGTCAAATTTGTTAACTGTCAAATTTGTTAACGTTAAAATTTGTTAACTGTCAAATTTGTTAGCTGTCAAATTTGGTAACTGTCAAATTTGTATTTGGAATGCATTAAAATTAATCAACTTTAACCCACAATAAAAAAAAATAGTTGATAAGTGGTGTATTAAAAAAAATTCAAGATCAACACTGCCTACAAGATCCACACTGCCTACAAGATCAACACTGCCTTCAAGATCAACACTGCGTACAAGATCCACACTGCCTACAAGATCAACACTGCCTACAAGATCAACAATGACTACAAGATCAACACTGCCTTAAAGATCAACACTACCTACAAGATCAACAATGCCTACAAGATCAACACTGCCTTAAAGATCAACACTGCCTTCAAGATCAACACTGCCTTAAAGATCAACACTACCTACAAGATCAACAATGCCTACAAGATCAACACTGCCTTAAAGATCAACACTGCCTTCAAGATCAACACTGCCTTCAAGATCAACACGTCCTTTGCCACTACATCAAATATAATTTTTTAGTAGTTGTTATATTTCTAACGCCTTAGTCGTGATGCATGTATCTACCATTGAATAGAGACGGGCCTCAATAATTCATTGAGTACTTATGTAGATTTGGACTCGTATGAACGGAAGTGACGTCAAAGAAATGTATCCTCAAACGAATGACCTGCAAGGCGTAACAAAGTAGACCTTCGCCGCTCTCAAGCAAGGAAAACAATTAATTAAGGCAAAATTCACAATCCGTGTATTTTTGGGTACACGAAAGCTAAACGTTTAGACCCCTGAGAGCAATGATATTTCCATGTTGGTTTGTTGGGTGCCGTCTGACACATAGATTATTCTAATAACGTGTATCAGGCAGACGATCTCAACTGTTGTTCGTCATAACTCATGTTCCAGATCGATACCGCTGCTCTGATGACGTGATAACTTTTAGCCAATACTATTTCCTCTTGACTAGTTCACTGTTGTAACTGTTGCTAAAAATTTACTGTTGTAACTATGTTACTGTAAATTCACTGTTGTAACTATGTTACTGTAAATTCACTGTTGTAACTATGTTACTGTAAATTCACTGTTGTAACTATGTTACTGTAAATTCACTGTTGTAACTATGTTACTGTAAATTCACTGTTGTAACTATGTTGCCAAAAATTCACTGTTGTAACTATGTTGCCAAAAATTCACTGTTGTAACTATGTTGCTATAAATTCACTGTTGTCACTTTACTTTGAAAAGTATTTCTGTTCCTTGCACACCACTTTGATTTTTTGTCACAAGGTCGGATGAGTTAGACTCATACGTTTCTATCAAATTTGGAGTCGAGGCTATTGACATTTGTTTTTCCATTAAAAAAATCATACATTGTTTTAAAGTTGGCATGATGATATTCACAAAACATGAAATTACATTAAATACAAAAGTAGGAGCATAGGATTTTTCAAATTAATATGCAGGGTCCATAGAGTGAGTTCTGAAATGAAGAGGTGTTTGATGAGAAGGTTGTTGGTAAATGAGGTGGGTGAATGATGTGGGTGAATGATGTGGGTGAATGAGGTGGGTGAATGATGTGGGTGAATGATTTGGGTGAATGATGTGGGTGAATGAGGTGGGTGAATGAGGTGGGTGAATGAGGTGGGTGAATGAGGTGGGTGAATGAGGTGGGTGAATGAGGTGGGTGAATGTGGTGGGTGATTGTGGTGGGTAAATGAGGTGGTTGAATGAGGTGGGTGATTGTGGTGGGTGAATGAGATGGGTGAATGATGTGGGTGCATGAGGTGGGTGAATGAGGTGGGTGAATGAGGTGGGTTAATGAGGTGGGTGAATGAGGTGGGTTAATGAGGTGGGTTAATGAGGTGTGAGGCTTTGGATGGAAGGCAATAGCTAAACCCTAAGGAACACATTTCATTAAAACTTTTTGACCACACCGACGTGTCGTGTGGGTAATAACAAAATATATTCTATTTAGGGCAGATACTATCGTTCTCCGGCCAGTGAATAGTGACCCCAATCCACCCACCCACTCAACATGCCATTGAGAATGTTTAATTTATGACAGGTGGCAATGAATAAATGAGTTCCTTCGGTTAGTACAACCGTGTTAAATTCATCTCTTTCACACTCTCTAATCCAGCCCAAAGCTAGCGTAATTAGGCCAGCTACAGCTACCAAACAAATCGCCGGTACCTGGACGGACATTCATCGCACACAGGTAGGGAGACCTACGTAATACGAACCAGGGAGACGCCGGAGCGAGGAAGTGCTGTTGAATTAGTTAAGATCGCTGTTGAGTCAAATCAATGGCATTCCTTGACATACGCGGCTTGGACGTGCGGCTTTTCTTAATTGTAAATAATTGATGCTTGATTCCTTAGTACAACAGTTCATCACAACAGTAGCAACTAGCACGGTAGTATGTCCCCTCAGTAGCAACTAGCACGGTAGTATGTCCCGTCAGTAGCAACTAGCACGGTAGTATGTCACCTCAGTAGCAACTAGCACGGTAGTATGTCACCTCAGTAGCAACTAGCACGGTAGTATGTCAGCTTAGTAGCAATACACGGTAGTATGTCACCTCAGTAGCAACTAGCACGGTAGTATGTCACCTCAGTAGAAACTAGCACGGTAGTATGTCACCTCAGTAGCAACTAGCACGGTAGTATGTCACCTCAGTAGCAACTAGCACGGTAGTATGTCACCTCTGTAGCAACTAGCACGGTAGTATGTCCCCTCAATAGCAAATAGCACGGTAGTATGTCACCTCAGTAGCAACTAGCACGGTAGTATGTCACCTTAGTAGCAACTAGCAGGGTAATATGTCAGCTTAGTAGCAACTAGCACGGTAATATGTCACATCAGGAGCAACTAGCAGGGTCATATGTCAGCTTAGTAGCAACTAGCACGGTAATATGTCATTTTAATAACAAGTTGCATCTTAAGTAGAATATTCAAACACATTTAGAATTCTATAAAACAAAAATAATTTATCCAGTTAAAAAGCAGCCGACAATAAATCATTTTTATAAAGTCGTAGCAGACGATATTTGATAACAAAGTAGTGACGTGACGTAATAACCTGAAACCCCCCCCCCCCCCCAAAAAAAAAAAAAAAAAACCCACCAAAAACCAAACAGATTCATAGAAGTGTCTCAAAGATAAAAGCTTGACACCCCCCCCCCCCCCAACTTCTATCTCTTTCTCTTTGATTCCCTCTTTCTATCTTTCTGTCTCTCTTTCTCTCTCTCATTAGCCCTGGTTTCTATTCTAGTCCGCCAGTCTCTCTCATTACGTGGCTGCCTTGATGACCATCTACTGTGACTTACTCTAATTAATCAGTCGGACCAGATCGAAGACAGATCACCGCCTCGCGTGAGCATTTATCCCCTTCTTACCAACTGTAAAAAAAAAATTTGGCAACAATTAAGTCTTTTTTTTTTTATTGGTATCTCCATTCTTTTCATTGGTTCGGGAAATGCAATGTTCATCAAATTCGATGGTTTTTAATCTTAAAAATTTCTTTGAAACAAAAGTACTTCATTTTGATATCTTATTATTATTTTTCACTAATTTATTAAAATTCATTGACCCCATTTATTACTTTATTAATTCATTCATGTATTTATTTATGTGGTCATTCGTTTATTCCTCTTATTTGAATCGTTATTTCCAGTGTTAATTTACTCACTCTTATTAACTATGGCAATACTCCCATTCCACGTGTGGAGCTCCATTCGACTACTTTTACTCACTCTTTCATTCGTCCATACCCTCTCTTTCCTTCTTTGCTTCTGTCATAAAGATTTGTATTCATTTAATAATTTAGAGTAGGGAGAAGAAAAGGAAGAGAGAGAAAAAGACGGGAAGATAACATCAAAGAGTGGACGGTGTTAAAACTAGGTGATGCTATACGTAGTGCAGAAGACAGAGGGGAATGGAGAAGAATTGTTTTCATGTCATCTGTGGCGCCCCAACGGTCCAAGAACTAAGGGGTACGATGATGATGATGATGAATAATGTGTTAAATCCTCCAACAATTCATTCAGTTAAAACGCAAACAATTTATTTTGTTATTTTTGTGTAATAACTACTACTATTGTTATCATTATTTTAATATTATTATTATGACAAATAATAACTCCCTAGGTGTGTATGTATGTACGGCTATAACGCTGTGTTCAATAAGTGCGCAAAAATAACATTCCCAGAAGTTACCACTAATTGGGATTCTTATAAAGTGAGTTCTTTGAATGCATGGTTTTGTATTAGATAACTTTGATTAGATGAGAAGTTCACGTATTGCCGCCGCCATTGTATGGCGGGTTTTTGCTAGCTATTATTGATACCATTGTTACTATTATAACTAACACTATCCTTATCGGCATTATTAACATTACTGATACTTCTAAAACAACTTTTCTCAGTGGTAGAAATTATTTGAGGCCATTCCTAGTTACCCACACTGATCCCATATATTAATCGCTATAGCATTCACGTGGCTGGTTAAGGGCATCAACATTTCCTATAACACTAATCAAAGACCACCATACGTGGATATGTTGCAAGCTGTAGAATATCGGTCACCCATGCCATATCACGACTTCTTCCATGTTGCCGTATATATATATATATATATATATATATATATATATATATATATATATATTTCACTATAGCCCCTGTGCCCCCACCGCCACAGCCCCTTAAACATACCCACCTTGTCCGACTCACAGCAGCCGACCGATCACATCAGGTTTTGAGGTAATGCGTTTTTATGTACTTAACTCTTCAAGCCCCCCTCCACCCTCCTCGCCCCTGCCCCAGGGGATGACAGGAGCAGATCAATCATGCCAGTAGCAATGTTTACATTTTTGACCTACTTTCAGAGGGTCCATCAAGAATGTGTCTTGGGATACATGGAGCCGGCCATAGACAACTTCAGCTGTGCATAGTTAGGGTTTTTTGGGGGGAGGGGCGAGAGATTTGATGGTGTGCACCAAAGTATGTCGTAGGGTGGGGGATGGGGTAGGGCTGGTACATAGAACTATACATGCATGTTTTAGAGTTAACGTACTTTATGATTAAAAAGAACGTTCATTGTAATTGTGAATGAACAAGTTATTTCGAAGCTTGAATGAATAGACAGGACAATAAAATGTGAACGTATCGGCTTAGAGCACTCTTAAGCGAACAGGAGAAATGAAAACACGAGAAAAAAAAACAGAGCACAGTAAAAAAAAAACAAAAACACTTTAGAGATCTCCTTTTTAGTTGCAATTGTATTAACTATGGCAACACTCCCATTCCACGTGTGGAGCTCCATTCGACTACTTCTGCCAAGTCATGTAAAGGACAATCACACATTGTCTATAAAGGACAATTACACATTGTCTATAAAGGACAATCACACAGTGTCTATAAAGGACAATTACACATTGTCTATAAAGGACAATCACACATTGTCTATAAAGGACAATTACACATTGTCTATAAAGGACAATCACACAGTGTCTATAAAGGACAATCACACATTGTCTATAAAGGACAATCACACATTGTCTATAAAGGACAATCACACAGTGTCTATAAAGGACAATCACACATTGTCTATAAAGGACAATCACACATTGTCTATAAAGGATAATCACACATTGTCTATAGAGGACAATCACACAGTGTCTATAAAGGACAATCACACATTGTCTATAAAGGACAATCACACATTGTCTATAAAGGACAATCACACATTGTGTATAAAGGACAATCACACATTGTCTGTAAAGGACAATCACACATTGTCCTAAAGTCGATCATCTAGATGTTGTTTTATGTGCATTTGGTGCGTACTCGACCAAGCGCACGACCGGGGAAGGGGCGGGGTGGATCAGGCAACGAGATCGCAGCACGGTGCGCAATGAGAGCAGCGGAAAGGAAAGCTCAACTTGGAAATCATTATTATAAATTATATCATTTTGTCATAAGAGTTCTAGGTCTCAAGTGAGGGCACGTATGTCATAAAGACAGTGAACAGTTGAGACACTTGGAGCTTCAATAAAATTACTTAATCGTACATGAAGTACTAACATCATGATGTGTAACTGCAGTGTATGGAAATGAACCAAGTAGTCCAAAAAGTAGCTTACATGCAATAGCGTACATTGCACCTTTACAATATATTAACACTTGCAATTCTTCGGTAAGCAACAATTGAGATAATTTGAATCTCTTGCAATCAACCTGTGTTCATTGCCTACTTACCAAAATGTGTTTATTTCTTACTTACCAAAATGTGTTTATTTCTTACTTACCAAAATGTGTTTATTTCTTACTTACCAAAATGTGTTTATTTCTTACTTACCAAAATGTGTTTATTTCTTACTTACCAAAATGTGTTTATTTCTTACTTACCAAAATGTGTTTATTTCTTACTTACCAAAATGTGTTTATTTCTTACTTAGCAAAATGTGTTTATTTTTTACTTACCAAAATGTGTTTATTTCTTACTTACCAAATGTGTTTATTTTTTACTTACCAAAATGTGTTTATTTCTTACTTACCAAAATGTGTTCACCTCTCAAATTCCTCACCTTAAAAAAAAATAAATTTATTCTCCCCCAACTCATCACCCTCATCTGTGCTCCCATCTTTACTTTACTCTCATCTGTGCTCCCGTCTTTACTCCCATCTTTACACCCATCTGTGCCCCCATCTTTATTTTACTCCCACCTGTGCTCCCGTCTTTACTCCCAGCTTTACTCCCGTCTGTGCTCCCATCATTACTCTCATCAGTTCAGACTCTGACTACCAATCTCCCCCCCACCCCACCCCATAAAAACCAATAAACCAATCAAGATTGAACTCAATTTCTCAGAGGACTCCCCCCCCCCCCCGCGCGGCCTCCTCTGTGTATTCCTTTGAACTAACACTGCATTAACCTCTGTCACTTAAACAGTTAAACAACTTCTGAGTGTTTGGACGATTACGAAGACGGACGAAAGAGTCGAGAGAAAAAAGGTGGTTGGGGGTGGGTGCGGGGAAATCTATGAGCACGTGATATTATTTTAAAATAGAATTTTCATGTTGAATATTTATATCATGCTATGCAAAAATTAACGCTCACCGTCAGGAAGGCAGAGCTAATCAAAGTTGATACTGGGCGAACAAACGTGGATCGCTGGTAACAGTGCTAAAGAAATAGTTTAGGAATGATTTAAACTTTTTATAGGACCACGCTCGATAAAACGTTTTATAATATACCTGTTAAATTTTTGACAACTGAGAAATAAACATAACCGTTGCTTGCAGTACTTGAAAATCCCGCCTCTCCTATTTTTCCCCTCTTTTTTTATTTTGGGGAGGGGGGTTTATACAGATCAATCAATATTAATACTTGCGATGAACAGTTATAAGAAATCACACTACAGGCGTCAGACAGAAGGCTCTCCGCAGACACTGCTGCTGCAATTGCTCCCTGGGATAAGCCTGGAAATGGTCCCGGGATGAGCGGAAGTTGCTCCTCACCAAAGCTAAAACTGCTCTTATTTTTAAAAAAATAAAGCTGTCAGCATAAATTATTCACCGACACAAACTTTGGTAACAAGATTACCTCATGAAAAAAACAAAGTCAAAAGAATGAAATATTTTATAAATTATTTTTTGTTAATACTTCGATGCAATAAACCTGAGAGAGAAGCGCCAATCAATTCAATCCAATAGTTTCCACGACAAAGAGTGAAAAGCTATCCTACAAATTGCTTCTCAATGAAGGACAACAAAAAGTCGATGGTAAAATTGGCTAAAAAAATGTGGAAATATTTTTGTTCAAAACGAATTTTCCCCAATGAATGTTTTCTTTTTAAAACTATTGATCATTTCAAAGGAATTTCTTCCATCCCGTTTAATCTTGAAAAAAAATAACGCGTTGCCCTAAAGAGTGTAAATAAGCAATATTTAATTAAACCACACTTCAAAAACGTCTCCGTTGTCGCCTCTGATACATCCATTTCACTGTCAACTTATTGATTGATTGTACAGGCTGTCAAATATCTACATTTGCCAGCACCCCCATTTCCCAAACAGTCTTAACATATTCAACGTCTTTTATTAAGTTTTCCTTTGTCTAGTTTTATCTTCTTAAACCATCTTTTCATTAATCTCAATATCGTGTCGTTAATCTTAATATCGTGTCGTTAATCTTAATATCGTGTCGTTAATCTTAATATCGTGTCGTTAATTTTAATATCTTGTCGTTAATCTTAATATCGTGTCGTTAATCTTAATATCTTGTCGTTAATCTTAATATCGTGTCTTTAATCTTAATATCGTGTCGTTAATCTTAATATCTTGTCGTTAATCTTAATATCGTGTCGTTAATCTTAATCTGTTCTACATATGCCTGGTTTTACACGTTGTTAACTTTCAAGATATATTTTCATACTACAGCAGGAAAAGAATTTAAAACAACATTGAAACCGCTCCTTTTCCAGCTTAGAAAACTGTCAAGCTATATGTAGCATGCATCCAAAACCAAATAATACAAAGTTTCAAAATTTGGAGCTGAAGATACAATTGTCCAATCTCAAAACAAGGCTACCGACAATAGTGTGATGACCCGTTTCACCAATCATGTTATAGACAATAATGTGATGACCCGTTTCACCAATCATGTTATAGACAATAATGTGATGACCCGTTTCACCAATCATGTTACAGACAATAGTGTGATGACCCGTTTCACCAATCATGTTACAGACAATAGTGTGATGACCCGTTTCACCAATCATGTTACAGACAATAGTGTGATGACCCGTTTCACCAATCATGTTACAGACAATAATGTGATGACCCGTTTCACCGATCATGTTACAGACAATAGTGTGATGACCCGTTTCACCAATCATGTTACAGACAATAGTGTGATTACACGTTTCACAAATCATGTTATGAGTTTTACGTCAACACTGATTGTTGTTAGCGTCCCAAGTCAACAGGTTCCATTTAGCTAACTAGTGTGTCCTAGGTCAGTGATTCCATTTTCTTAGAGTGTGTCCTAGGTCAGTGCTTCCATTTTTTGCTTCACACGAGAGGAACACCTACCGAAATCTTAGTGAGACACTTCCAAGGTTTGTGCTACAATCCAACCTATGCGCCAGGAAGTATGCACTGTCTGTGTCACTGCTGGTGTCTGAGGTACCATTTAATGTTGCGTATCCTTACATTTTCATTGACGATTTGAATGTCTTCACTAATATATATATATATTGCTCTTACAAGACTCTATACTGTTTGAATACAACAAACCCTTACAATATAAATAGCGTTAAGCATTTCTTTTCCCAACAAAGATTTGACCCACTTCCTCGGCCAAAGACCAACGGAATAACCACGAAGATGATCGCATGCAATGCATTTTGTTTGATTGACAATCGCGCGGGCGTTGGCCAGCTTGCAATGAAAGGGGTCCCCCCCCCCCCGGTCTGGTTCAGGATTGAATAAATATGTCCTTGGATTGACAACTTTACGTCGACCGGGGTGATTGTCAGTTGGTTGACAGCGAGACGCGGCCCGTCTGGAGAAAAGAATACGGGACGTCGACTGGACTTGGTGAGGATCGCATTGGAATTGCTTCCATCTTGAAGTTCTGAGGCTGATAACCTTTGACCCCCGGGAGTCATGAAGGATGACTTTGGGATTGAGAGTGCCGCGTGGACTTTAAAAGGCATTTCTATTTCAGATAGTGCAACATAAGATTCCGATCTCCATTTTTTGCTAATAAAATTAAACCCAACAGCTGTTCAAAAAATTCAATGACTATATTAATATACTAGTGTTTAGCCAGGTGCAATTTACAGTGATACTTCGACATACGAGTGCCCTAACATACTAGTGCCCTAACATACTAGTGCCCTAACATACTAGTGCCCTAACATACGAGTGCCCTAACATACTAGTGCCCTAACATACGAGTGCCCTAACATACTAGTGCCCTAACATACGAGTGTCCTAACATACGAGTGTCCTAACATACTAGTGCCCTTACATACCAGTGCCCTAACATACGAGTGTCCTAACATACTAGTGTCCTAACATACTAGTGTCCTAACATACTAGTGCCCTAACATACGAGATTTTTGAGATACGAGCCGTCGAGCGAGCGCTGTTTTGCTTTGAGATACGAAATACATTTCCGATACGAGAAACATTTGAGATACGAGGAACCGGATCAGCGGGTCGGCCTGCTGCAGTGACGAAAATTAAGCGAAAGTAACAAAAATCGTGTACAGTAGCATTTAAGTTTAATTAAGTTCAGTGAAATTTAGTTTCAGCTCAATTCAGTTTAGGGATAATGTGTAGCATTAAGAGTAAGTGAATTAAAGTGACCGAAAGAGTTTAGAATAAATAGTGTAGGGAGTAAGTGAACGAATTGAAGCTCCTTCGCCTATCTCCTCCACCCGACACCCCCGCCTATCTCCTCCACCTGACACCCCCGCCTATCTCCTCCACCCGACACCCCCGCCTATCTCCTCCACCCGACACCCCCGCCTATCTCCTCCACCTGACACCCCCGCCTATCTCCTCCACCCGACACCCCCGCCTATCTCCTCCACCCGACACCCCCGCCTATCTCCTCCACCCGACACCCCCGCCAGCATCTTCGTTAAGTTTACGTCGTCTCATTTCCCAGGTAAATACACTTTATAGAACCAGTTTGTTTCTTTACATTCTCATTTTAAGACTTTGCAAACTTAATTATTTTATAATCGTCAAATATCAACATTTCTAAAATATGGAAATTTATAGAATATTAACACCTCTAGTATATCAAACTTTCTAGAATATCAAAATCTCTAATATATCAACGTTTCTAGAATATCAACATTTCTAATATATCAAAATTTATAGAATATTAACACCTCTAGTATGTCAAAATTTCTAGAATATAAAAATCTCTAATATATCAACGTTTCTAGAATATCAAAATCTCTAATATATCAACGTTTCTAGAATATCAACATTTCTAATATATCAAAATTTATAGAATATTAACACCTCTAGTATGTCAAAATTTCTAGAATATCAAAATCTCTAATATATCAACGTTTCTAGAATATCAAAATCTCTAATATATCAACGTTTCTAGAATATCAAAATCTCTAACATATCACCTTTTCTTGAAATAAATAAGGAAAGCATTATCTTGAACTCCTTATGCACTTATAAAAAAATCCTATTTGTACTTTTTTGTTTGCTTGTAAAATGCCCAGTACCCAATTATACATTGAAAAGGAAATTTCGTCCAAGGTGTTGGTTATCGGGTGTTGCTGCAGTATTGGGACGGGGTGCCCGGATGGCGACGATCCATGCCACGTCATCACTCACATCTGACTTCTCGAGCGTATGTGGACATTCAGTTCCAATCCATCAAAACTGAATTAATCATCCATGACGTCTTACCCCGTGCCAAATGTGTTGAGGAGAAAGATATCGATCTTAAAGTATTTGTATCGATTTATGTATGTGTATATATATATATTCTTCATGAAACGTATAAAAGGTTAACTAAGCGGTACTGAGAAAATCCCCAGAAAAATATAGAAAAAAATTGAACTAAACAAATATTACAATAAGCTTTTAGGTCATCAAACACATTTTCACTTATATATATATATATATATATATATATATATATATATATATATATAAATATAAATAGGTACAGGATCCCATCGGGGAAACGGGAACACAACGGTAGCCCCTTGAGGGAAAGGGATCGCACCGTTGCCATTAACACTTCTCATTGTTCTAACAATATCCCCAGGTTGTTTACAATCATCTCTGAGATTCCAAGTGGTTGGGATCGTGTTTTTTAGAAACTTGTTTTCTTCTTCTACATTTTATTATAGTTGATTTCTTGGAGTGTAGCTGAATACGCTGCGGGCATTCATCCCTTTCCTTCAATTTCAAAACTATTCTTCAACATTGCCCGCTTTGACTCCAAATGACAGAGCTACGCCAAAAAAAGCACCCAAGAAGCTCTTCACTGACATACCAACCCCACAATATCTTCACTGACATACCAACCCCACAATCTCTTCACTGACATACCAACCACACAATCTCTTCACTGAGATTACAACCCCACAATCTCTTCACTGAGGTTACAACCCCACAATCTCTTCACTGAGGTTACAACCCCACAATCTCTTCACTGAGGTTACAACCCCACAATCTCTTCACTGAGATTACAACCCAACAATCTCTTCACTGACATACCAACCCCACAATATCTTCACTGACATACCAACCCCACAATCTCTTCACTGAGATTACAACCCCACAATCTCTTCACTGAGGTTACAACCCCACAATCTCTTCACTGAGGTTACAACCCCACAATCTCTTCACTGAGATTACAACCCAACAATCTCTTCACTGAAATACCAACCCCACAATATCTTCACTGACATACCAACCCCACAATCTCTTCACTGAGATTACAACCCCACAATCTCTTCACTGAGGTTACAACCCCACAATCTCTTCACTGAGGTTACAACCCCACAATCTCTTCACTGAGATTACAACCCAACAATCTCTTCACTGAGATTACAACCCCACAATCTCTTCACTGAGGTTACAACCCCACAATCTCTTCACTGAGATTACAACCCAACAATCTCTTCACTGAGGTTACAACCCCACAATCTCTTCACTGAGGTTACAACCCCACAATCTCTTCACTGAGATTACAACCCAACAATCTCTTCACTGAGATTACAACCCAACAATCTCTTCACTGAGGTTACAACCCCACAATCTCTTCACTGAGATTACAACCCCACAATCTCTTCACTGAAATACCAACCCCACAATATCTTCACTGACATACCAACCCCACAATCTCTTCACTGAGATTACAACCCAACAATCTCTTCACTGAGATTACAACCCCACAATCTCTTCACTGAGGTTACAACCCCACAATCTCTTCACTGAGGTTACAATCCCACAATCTCTTCACTGAGGTTACAACCCCACAATCTCTTCACTGACATTACAACCCAACAATCTCTTCACTGAGGTTACAACCCCACAATCTCTTCACTGAGGTTACAACCCCACAATCTCTTCACTGAGATTACAACCCAACAATCTCTTCACTGAGCTACCAAACCCACAAAGTCTTCCTGAGATAACAAAGGGGATTTTCGAATTTCTGGGTGACAACTTTGTAGAGGGCAGCACTTACCTCTTCATATTCACAAAGTTTTGAAAGAGCTTTAGATCATTTTTAGGAGCAGAAATGCATTCAGGGGCAATAAAACATGACTTGTCCACATGTTGTAGGGGTGTGGACAGAAGAACTGAGGGAACTGTGTCAACGGAAGAGAAAAAGAAAGGGGGGTGGGGGGGGGGGGGACAGGACAACCTAGGCGACTGTCTCATCTTTACTCAAAAACAATCATTGAGTCCACCGGCGATTATCTCCCTTAGAGACTCGAGCGTGATAAGAGTTATTTCCTTTTTAGCTCTATTCCAGAACTAAGGGCTACCCATTTACCGGCAGCTTCCATCTACAGCACCCAAGGGCTACCACAATGCAGACCTGGGACGAGGCTGGCAATGAGTACTGTTTCCGTTTTCCTGCTGTTGTCTGAAGCCCCCTCCACCACAACCCCATCCCACTCCAAACGGCCGTGTGTTTTACGCAAAACCATTTACATATTGTACTCTAAATACTATACTCGAATAAAATTGATTGCACCGCTTTTTAAGTTGTTATTCCTTGGGTTCTTTCCAAAAACAACTAGTTGCCATGAGGTGCTTTCAGTGTGCGCACACTTTCCTTGGATATATGACTAAAACATTTAGTCCATATGGGGAACCCTATGTGAGGAAAATGTTGTATGGCACAGCTCAGCAGATGGAGTTGATTGCCAATTTACTAGCCGGGGCCTTAAGAGAGTAATCTCAGGCCCTCACCAGAATATGTGTGTTAGTTAGTCCATATGGGGATATGATTACATACTGCCGTTAATGGATATGAGGCATGGGTTGGATGTGTCAGCCCTTGCCGGTGCTTCTTATCCTGCAACCTTTGAGGAGACTGTTCTTAGGCAACAGTTTCATCTCAGCTATGGTGTGACTTAGTCACAAAGTAGAAACCACGTGTAGAAATCCCTATTAGAGGGCGTCTAACGCCACCCCATGCCCGGGATGGGAAGGTTTTTTTTTTAGGGATGTTAAAATATGTCCATCCCAGTACTTCAAAACCGATTTGAAAACTCATCTATTTCGCAAACACCTGCTGGGGTGATGTTGTCTACCATCTTTTCCAGCTAGCTGTTATCTCCCAGATTTGACTTTGTACCGCTCCTCGAGCCTTTGGCGATGAAGCGTGTTTTTTTTCAAATGAAACTTATTATTATCATTATTATTATTATACATTTCATCTGCATGTGCTGTGAGAGCAACACTACCAGCCGACCAGGTGTTTCTTCATTGATGCCGCCCCACTCGCATGGTCAATCAAGAGTAAGGTGGGTGGGGTCGTCTAAGGGGTGGAATACCCCCGACGTGACGCTTCGCAGCCCGACTCGAATTACGCTAGTTGGGTTTGGGGAAGAGGGGGCATGTTGGGGAAGTGGGGGGAATGTTGGGGAAGAGGGGGTATGTTGGGGAAGAGGGGGTATGTTGGGGAAGAGGGGGATGTTGGGGAAGAGGGGGGGTGTTGGGGAAGAGAGGGGATGTTGGGGAAGAGGGGGTATGTTGGGGAAGAGGGGGTATGTTGGGGAAGAGGGGGTATGTTGGGGAAGAGGGGGTATGTTGGGGAAGTGAGGGGATGTTGGGGAAGAGAGGGGATGTTGGGGAAGTGGGGAATGTTGGGGAAGTGAGGGGATGTTGGGGAAGAGAGGGGATGTTGGGGAAGTGGGGGGAATGTTGGGGAAGAGGGGGTATGTTGGGGAAGAGGGGGGATGTTGGGGAAGAGGGGGGATGTTGGGGAAGAGGGGGGGTGTTGGGGAAGAGAGGGGATGTTGGGGAAGAGGGGGTATGTTGGGGAAGAGGGGGTATGTTGGGGAAGAGGGGGTATGTTGGGGAAGAGGGGGTATGTTGGGGAAGAGGGGGTAAGTTGGGGAAGAGGGGGTATGTTGGGGAAGTGAGGGGATGTTGGGGAAGAGAGGGGATGTTGGGGAAGTGGGGAATGTTGGGGAAGTGAGGGGATGTTGGGGAAGAGAGGGGATGTTGGGGAAGAGGGGGTATGTTTTGGAAGAGGGGGTATGTTGGGGAAGAGAGGGGATGTTGGGGAAGAGAGGGGATGTTGGGGAAGAGGGGGTATGTTTTGGAAGAGGGGGTATGTTGGGGAAGAGAGGGGATGTTGGGGAAGAGGGGGTATGTTGGGGAATAGGGGGTATGTTGGGGAAGAAGGGGTATGTTTTGGAAGAGGGGGGATGTTGGGGAAGAGGGGGTATGTTGGGGAAAAGGGGGTATGTTGGGGAAGAGGGGGTATGTTGGGGAAGAGGGGGTATGTTGGGGAAAAGGGGGGATGTTGGGGAAGAGGGGGGATGTTGGGGAAGAGGGGGTATGTTGGGGAAGAGGGGGTATGTTGGGGAAGAGGGGGAATGTTGGGGAAGACTTAATGAGCTCTGGCTCGGTAGTTTGATGATTTTGTTAACTATTAACCGTCAGTTTGTCCATATTTGTAGATGTTAAAAATAAAAACATTTGCAATAGATACCAAAGAATTAACAAGGAACACGCTATGAACCAGAAAATCTGACCTACTTTGAAGTGACCCAGATGTCTCCAAACGATTCAATTTTAGGTAGGTCAACTTAGATGAAGCTATATTTTGCGTAAAACAACCAATCCCCATTCTTTATAAGCTAAAGCACACCCTGGGGTAGAACAAGTATTTTCTGGAGATCCCCGCGCCGGTACCCTGGGGCTGAGCTCCACTGCGAGCTTAGCCTGTTTAGTGGCTCGCGGTCCGGGCATTAGTCGTGATAACGGAAAGAGAAAAGAGAGTGGAGACGAGAGACGAACTCAAGGAAATCAATCTAAAGACAATGGCTAAGTGGATGCCCCAGCATGTAAAGAGGAAATTGTGACTGTACCATGGGCGGCCCCCACTCATTTAGATTTATGGAGGAGGGGAATGAGGTTGTAGGAGGAAGCCGTTTACTGAATGGGGTACTTTTGGTGAATCGTTGGCTGATGGAAGATTACATATACCATATGTTGCTGAACTGTAGACTGCTTACTCATTACATATACTATATGTTGCTGAACTTTTGACTGCCTACTTATTACTCATGTTTTTTGTTGCTGAAAGTTTTTCTGATGACATAACATATTACAAATAATATATGTTGCTTAAGAATATACTTGTTACATATACAATATAATATATGTATATGTTTTTGGAAAGTTCAGAATGTTATAACAAGTTTTAAAAAAATGTATAATTCCAAGAATGAGCACAGATCAGTTTTAGTATATCGTCCACAGGTTAATAAGTTTGTACAAAGGTAAGTAAGTTCGTACACGGGTAAGTAAGTTTGTACATAGGTAAGCAAGGTTGTATACAGGTAAGCAAGTTTGTACACATATAAGCAAGATTGTACACATATACTCAAGTTTTTACACATGTAAGCACATTGGTACATATGTAAGCAAATTTTAACATTAGTAAGCAAGTTTGTACACATGTAAGCAATATTGTACACATGTAAGTTCGTACACAGGTAAGTAAGTTCGAAATTCATGTCTTACTGTTCAAGAAACGTTCACATTGTAACCTTCTCCGTCTTGTCAAGGGTGAGTACTGGTCTCGATTCTTGAAGAATTGAAAACAACAACAACAACAACAACACCACGTGACCAAAAACTACTCATGCCGCCTGCATAGTAACGTCATCGTCAGGTCTGCTGAATGTGTCATGGCGCGCGTATTCTCATCCCTGAGTCCCATCATAGAAGCGATGGAAATCTGCCGACCCGCCAGACGTAGGAAAAGCTTTTTCAATCGGAATTTGATGGGGGCGTAAAGTGCTAAAGAAATATCTCAAACTTCTGAACAATTTAGTACGCATATGTACACATTGTATGTATACATTAATTTATTTTGCAATAGCATTTCAATACACAAATACGTTTTCTTACCTATATATTAAAATAATACGAGGAAGGAATATGTTTTAATCCAAACGCAAATAATTTTTTTATGAAACGAACAGATTGTGTATGTCTGAATATCTCTGTGGAATTGCATAAATATATATATTATATATTTGCCTGGTGAATTTTTTGGTAATTCATTTTCTTTCTTACGGATATAACCAGGTATATAGTAGTTCGCTTGGAAAGATTGCATACACAATTAAAATTGTACACTTGAAAGCGAAAAATGTGTTGGGACATTCTATGCTTGATTTTTTTGATTAAACTATCTCCTCGATTGCAAGTTCGCTTCGCCAGTTGAAATATCAACCAACCTTTGGTCCAATACTGACGGAAAGATACATCAACCGCTGCTGCGCACGACCGAGTGCAAATCGGGAAATCCCTTTAGGGCACCGACAAGATGGAAAGACAAAAACTCATTTATTAACAAGTTTGTGTTATCGACGTGCGGCTTCCATTCTTCGGGTCGGCCGGGCATGATTAATGGAACAGCTGACTACAAATATTTCAACTCGCGTCCTCGCATTAGCATACGAGAACCATTAGTCATTCCCCACAACAAACTATTTAGTTTGGAAGATATCAATTTGAACCGCCTTTTCCACGCATGCGAAGCTCTCGGCACCACCGAGAAAAAGAAAAATGTCGGAGTTTAAAAAAAAAAAATGTGTTTGAGAGTTTAAAATAATTGCACGGCCGGCGGGCTCGCCTGCGGCAGTTTTACAGCGATGGCGTCATCACAATAGCATTACGGCAGCTCGATCCCGCGTTTTATGATTGGACGTGTACATATGTTATTGAACCCTTGATCGAGGGCGATCAGCGACATCGGAAATCGATATCACTCGATCCCATTCATCGCCAGTTATTTGAATTTTTTTAAAATGCACGTTCTGGGTATTCGGCAACGATGTGTGGATTCGATTTCAAAAGAATAGATTTGAGGGTAATGGCATTTCAAAACCGATAAATGTACTGACGATTTCCATGGTTTTAGATGTAATCGTTGATTCGAACTGACGATAGTTTAATCCAATTAAACATTTTTTGTGTGCTTTGAATCGGTCCAAATGGAAAAAAATAAATATATTCTGTTTATTTTTAAAAGAGAAAATGAATTTCAAATATTCGCTGTAACGGCCACAGAAAAATGTTCAAAAGACGTGTTGTGATACAAACATGTTCTGATACAAGACGTGTTGTGAAGCAAACATGTTGTGATACAAGACGTGTTGTGATACAAGACGTGTCGTGATACAAGACGTGTTGTGATACAAGACGTGTTGTGATACAAACATGTTCTGATACAAGAGGTGTTGTGATACAAGTCGTGTCGTGATACAAGACGTGATGTCATACAAACATATTGTGGTTTACACATTCATCAACTAATCCACATTAATGTTACATCAAATGGCAAATATGCTTTTGTTTAACTAAGTGCACTAAATGAAATCTTTTCGCTGCAGGTGATACCGTTATGAAATTAAATGTGCACCACTAAAGTGATTACGTCAATAGCTGATAAGCAATACGTCAGCAAGTCTCCCTCAGCGGAATGGGAACCAATAGCTGATAAGCAATACGTCAGCAAGTCTCCCTCAGCGGATTGGGAACCAATAGCTGATAAGCAATACGTCAGCAAGTCTCCCTCAGCGGATTGGGAACCAATAGCTGATAAGTGGCAATACGTCAGCAAGTCTCCCTCAGCGGATTGGGAACCAATAGCTGATAAGTGGCAATACGTCAGCAAGTCTCCCTCAGCGGATTGGAAACCAATAGCTGATAAGCAAAATGAGAATTAACCCAACGTTATATTTAAACCATTTACGGATATTTCAGAACAGTCAACGTCCAATAATAAATGTGGGCCAAACCATCAACATAGCAAGGTACTACTAGATATCAGGGGTCTCATAAATAGCTAAATAGCCAGGTACTACTAGATATCTGGGGTCTCATAAATAGCTAAATAGCCAGGTACTACTACATATCTGGGGTCTCATAAATAGCTAAATAGCCAGGTACTACTAGATATCTGGGGTCTCATAAATAGCTAAATATTTCGCTTTTAAAAAATATATTTTTATTTGATTCATTTAACAGCTACAACGCAGAAAAGGAGACCCATTAATTGAATTATAGACGAATGTATGAGTGCAAATAGTATTATTAAATTATTGTTTAGGCGGGGCCGGGTGTTTGAGGGGGAAGGGGTACTTCATAAGGCCTCGTACATATTCTATTCTGAGAGGCATTGATGACTGAATTTGTTTTATTCAGCTGTGTACGTCTGTATTTGCAGCTTATGACTAAGGCGCTCTACTTACGACGCGTCTACGCCAATTCCAAATTTAAATGCTACCAATTCCCAGAAAATCGCAGACAATCCAGCTTTACAGCATGCACACAATCGCATTGTCGGACAATCCAGCTTTACAGCAGGCACACAATCGCAGAGTCCAACACGCCACTGACTCCTGGAGGTAGCACACGCATATCGATGGAGGCATCTGGGGCTGGGTTAAGCTATTTATCTCGACTACAACTGTGCGATCGTAGCCGACGTTTAGATAGCATTGATTTTGGTCTTGCCGCGGTCCCGGGCGTTCAGTGATAAATCACCCGACTCCGGTGTAAGACGCCCGACCGCTGCGCGAAATGTCAGCAGCCCAAACAATATCCATTGTGCAAATGCCTTCGGCTGGCAAGATTGCTTATCCAGATACTGTAACAAGCCGAAAAATGCTCCGCCGTCCGAGGA
Organism: Omphiscola glabra; assembly: GCA_964017045.1. Classification (NCBI taxonomy): domain Eukaryota; kingdom Metazoa; phylum Mollusca; class Gastropoda; family Lymnaeidae; genus Omphiscola; species Omphiscola glabra. Next base: position 3,593,178 of record OZ024810.1, on the reverse strand, counting down.
ACTGGGTCGTGGGCACTCTTAAACAATGGCTCGCTTGAGTAAATTGACATACCTCGCCTTCAACAATGGTTCGATTACGTACGCTCACATACGCTGACATATAGTGGCATCTTCTCCAAATTCAAATAACATCACGCTTACATATCGAAACAACATGTACCGCGTTAAACAATAATACGCTCGAATTAATATGCTGGCATCTTCTCTCCTCCACACAAAGCTACGCTGACAGATGTGGACATCTAATCACAGAAGCTCAGATGTGAACATCCACTCACAGAACCACAGATGTGAAAATCCACTCACAGAACCACAGATGTGAACATCCATTCACAGACGCTCAGATGTGAACATCCACTCACAGAACCTCAGATGTGGACATCCACTCACGGAAGCTCAAATGTGAACATCCACTCACAGAACCTCAGATGTGGACATCCACTCACGGAAGCTCAAATTAGGTTGTCCACCTTACAAACAAACTGCCCAACCGAAACAAAGGCGGATTTCTGAAAGTTTTTTGTATATAGCGTTGAGGTTCTTCAGATAATGCAAACACAGGCAGATGTCCGACATACAGTTTTATTATAATTGCTTTATTTTAGATGTACTTAACTGAAAAATATTCGCATGCATAGATTGTAAGAATTGTTTTACATAAATAAATTAAAAGAAAAATGTTCATATATATATATTTGAAAGAAAAATGTTCAAATAAATAGATAGGAATACAAAATGTTCATATAATTATATTGGTGGAAAAATTCGAAAAGTAAAGTTAGAGGGCAAAATGTATAACTGTTACAAAGTGAATTTAGTGATCGCTTCGATCTCTACCAGCGGTAACTAAAATTAATCAGGACCACATAGATATACTTTTAATTGTATACCCTTTTCCCCAAACTCACACAAACGCTTACACAATAAAAGACTAATTAGGTTATTTTCTTTGTATCGCTGCCATCAAAACCATCTCGCCATTCTGTCATAGAACCATCTGTCCATGGTTTATCTAAAACACTTTTGCAGATAGAGTACCTATCTCTCACTGGGATCTAACCTCACAACAATGGCTTTTCATCCCCTGTTCCATAAGACGGCAACTTCACCTAACTCTCACTGGTATCTAACCTCACAACAATGGCTTTTCTTTCCCTGTTCCATAAGACGGCAACTTCACCTATCTCTCACTGGGACCTAACCTCACAACAATGGCTTTTCTTTCCCTGTTCCATAAGACGGCAACTTCACCTATCTCTCACTGGGATCTAACCTCACAACAATGGCGTTTCTTTCCCTGTTCCATAAGACGGCAACTGAGTATTCAGCGCCCACCTTACCAACAACAGGATCAAATCTATGTTTTGCTTTTACTGTGAGCTCGTAAACGTCATTACCCGTCAAAATAAAATATCGATATCTTCATTGTTTTACATTCGTTTTCTCTTTATTCTCCTTTGCGCTTTAGTCAGGAGATATATAATATTCGATTACATTTTCAATTGGCATGACTATTATTCCATTACAATGCACTGCATAGGAGAGGCGGTATTCAAAATTGAATTGTCTAATCGGATCGATTCTAGACATTTATTTTGGAACAACAACAAAAAAAGAAAAAAAAAAAACCCAAAAAACAACCGATTGTTCACTCATTAGAAGTTGTAAAAGTGCAACCAAAGCTTAAAGCATGCACTTTTACAACAATGCTATTTTAATCCACCCAAACGTGTACATTGCCTTTATTTTATGCTGTCAGAAAATGTACACAGCTCAAGTGTTTAGTAAGTGGCATTCTCGGAAAGTAAAAAAAAAAAAAAAATCACTTTTCATAAACATGACATGCGGGTCCCATGTTTCTTTTCTTTATATACAGATAATTATAGAATACAGTTTTATTGAATTTAATTGTATGGGATTTATTTCAAGACCATTGCACATATGGCTGCACATAGATATTAATATCAATAAACTTTGAAAGTAGTAACTGGTTTTAGACTTTTATAGTGTCAACACATATCTTGCATGTGATATGCTGTTCATGCATGTGATATGCTGTTCTTGCATGTGATATGCTGTTCTTGCATGTGAAATGCTGTTCTTGCATGTGATACGCTGTTCTTGCATGTGAAATGCTGTTCTTGCAATGAAACGACTGGGCTTTTTTCCACAAGAAAAAATTAGACAAAGAAATAATTATCAACACTACCATTCGGCATACAGTGTTAGAAGTTTTCGTTGAAAATCGGGAATTCGAAAGTGAACGTTGAACAATAGAGCTAGTGGTAAGGGTTAGTTGTCAGAGATACAATGAACGGTGAACAATAGAGCTAGTGGTAAGAGCTAGTTGTCAGAGATACAATGAAAGTTGAAAGATATAGCTAGTGGTAATGGTTAGTTGTCAGAGATACAATGAAAGTTGAAAGATAGAGGTAAGGGTTAGTTGTCCTACAATGAACGCTGAAAGATAGAGCTATCGGTAAGAGTTGGCTGGAATAATGGAACAACCCGGAATTGAAGAAAGTGGTATGTGTCCAAGGGCCAGCTACTCTGTATAAAAAAACTTTTGGGCGTACCCCATAGAGATAAGCAAACGTGTGATGAGCCATCCACACAAGAGTTATGTGATGAGCCATCCACAAAAGAGCTATGTGATAAGCCATATACACAAGAGTTATGTGATGATGCCCTCCACACAATAAGTATGTGATGAGCTATCCACAGAAGAGTTATGTGATGAGTCATCCACACAGAGTCATGTGATGAGCCATCCGCACAAGAATTATTTGATGAGCCATCCGCACAAGAATTATGTGATGATCCATCCACACAAGAGTTATGTGATGAGCCATCCACAAAAGAGCTATATGATGAGCCATCCACACAGAGTCATGTGATTAGTTATCCACACAAGAGCTATCTGATGAGCCATCCACACAGAGTAATGTGATGAGCAATCCACACAAGAGTTATATGATGAGCCATCCATAAAGAGTATTGAGTTATCATTAGAGAAGACTCAGTTAAATTATGCCACGATGGAGGCTTAAGTATGTGATAAAGATTAGCCAATTACGGACATTGAACCCGTGACCCTACTTCAGTGACGGTTTCATTTGTGAACGCCCGAGATTTATTATATATTGAACTGCGGTTTCCTGTTATAGTCAAATTATGAAGAAAGACTTTAAATTTTACAAGTGTATACAGCGGGTGTAGTCATGACAACCGAGATACTTCACTGAGTAGAGGAGGACATTTTTTCTGGGCTAGAGAGTTCATCCTAGTGACGCTCGACAGGGCAACACGTCCGCGCCTATTTTTAGATTTCTGTTCATCTTCTTGTTTTTGTTTCTCAACTTTCCTTCATTACTTTGTTCTGATAACATGTTGTTAGTGTCATGTCTCGCGGCTACAACACTTTAAAAAATATAATCCTCTCTAGTTTAAACAGGTTAAATGCTGAGAGATCGATTCTAACAGCGACAACAAAAGTAATTCATACACATTGCGAGGTTATTGCTCCAGTCCACTGCATGGATTCTACAATTATTTAGTAGAGCACGACTGTTTGGTTCAAGAGTTCCTAATGCCTGGCATGAAATAACCTAGTTCTTCAACGTCGGAGCTGCTCATCTTGGTTATGTAAACAGAAAGAAAAGAAACGGGCTCTATCAGTGTGCACTTGTGTAAGAGGCCCCATAACGCTTGTTGTGACAAATGAATTGTGAGAACCGCTTAACTGGATGCCAAATGATGACTTGTTATTAGGGAAATGAAGGGGTCTCGCATGGTTGTAAATGTCACATTGAACTCAGATTTAAACACGGCGCGTTACTCTAGAACAGTGGTTCTCAACCTTCCTAATGCCGCGACCCATTAATAGAGCCACTAATGCTGCGGCGACCCCCAACCACAAAATTGTTTTCGTTGCTACTTCATAACTGTTTTATATGTGTCTTCCGATGGTCTTAGGCGACCCCTGGGAAAGGGTCATTGGACCCCCAAAGGGGTCGCGACCCACAGGTTGAGAACCGCTGCGCTAGAACGAGATGTTATAAAATGTTATAGTTGAACAAGAACGTAATGATGGTTATAGAATGTTATAGTTAAACAAGAACTGAATGATGGATATATAATGTTATAGTTAAAATATAATCATATAATAAAAGTAGTAAAAGTCTTGCCTTGATTAATTACACGGGTAATTCTCTTTAATCGACAGCACGCTCACTTAATATCTCAGTCGTAGCTATTTGATTGAACTACACATTTTAGAAAAAATGTCCGCATTTTCAGGCATGCATGAAGTTAAGTGAACCATCCAAGGTAGTCACCACAGAAACATCAGTGCCTAGATTTTTGCCTAGATATTGCACACTAGAGTAAGGACAATCCCTTCAAAACACGGTTGAGTTGTTGGCGACCGAACAATCCCCCAGAATTATTGCGTTACAATGAGTGGTCTGACATAGGGAGCGATGCAAGGGTGTGCTTGAAACTATAAGAAAAATTCCCTGATATTACATTTATAACATTGAAATAAAATTAGCCGTAGCCAGTGGCGCCAATACAAACAGTTGTAAAGCCTGTGTAGAAACCATTAAACCTGCAGAGTATATTGTTTTAGTTATAGAAAGCAAAGGGGAGCACTAATCAAAGACGATAATATTATCACAAGTCCCACATCACATGCCTACATCATCAGTGCCACATTTATTGTCCAAAATTATCTGTCCAAAATTATCTGTCCGAAATCACATGCCCCACGGCACATGCCCCACGGAACCTGCCCAACGGCAAATGCCCTACGGCACCTGCTCCAGGGCACCTGTCTTACATCATCCGTCTAACACCATCCGTCCCACATGACCTGCCCCACATCATCCGTCCCACATGATCTGCCCCACATCATCAGTCCCAAATGACCTGCCCCACACCATCAGTCCCAAATAACCTGCCCCACATCATCAGTGCCACCTCCCTCTAACCCATGTGCAATGTGCTAGTGTCAAATTATACTTTGAGAAAAAAAAAATATCTTTAACATTTCCTTTACCCAAAATCCTAACCAATATCACCCCCACCCCCCCACCCCCCCGAAAAACAATAAGAATAAAACACAAACTAAGTACCTATCGTTTTTCCTCTCTTTATTTGGGGTTTATTTATTGGACGGTTTCCCTCTGCGGAGCAAAGCGCTAAGAAAGCAGCGCGTAGCTCTGTCTCCGAAACATGAAGCCGGCAAAATTAGGTTTGGTCGCCGGGATGACTAGATTAAGTGTTCCAAGTCTCAACTTCAATCGCGCCTAATTGGCGTCGCCCAGATATCTCAAACGTTAACGTTGGCGGCGTCTCGAGGGGGTGTAGGGGTAAAGGAGAGGGAAGTGCAGTGATCGATCGTGTAGCCCGTATAGTATCGTGTCGGGTGCTGGGTGGCGACGAGCGGTCTAAACTGAGCCTATTCCAAGTTTGTGGACAGGAGTTCAATCCCCAGCGAAAGCCGAGACAAGCAAAAAGACCACAAGCAACCCGGGGGATGGGACTCGTTAACCTTGAATTGCAACATTTTAAAGAGAAGCCAAACTCTGAAATCCTTACTCAGCATCCACATGAACTCAGAATCAAAATATTCTTTTAAAAGGACAAGTCAGATGTGGCCTAAGTATGTTTCCAGAATGGCAGGGAAATAAACAGCCTAATCAACGTTGGGTGAATGTTCCAAAGGGAATGGTAAACGCTTGCTTTGGAGAGCCAGAAGCTGGAGATGCAGAAGCTGGAGAGGCAGAAGCTGGAGATGCAGAAGCTGGAGAGGCTGAAGCTGGAGAGGCAGAAGCTGGAGATGCAGAAGCTGGAGAGGCAGAAGCTGGAGATGCAGAAGCTGGAGAGGCTGAAGGTGGAGAGGCTGAAGCTGGAGATGCAGAAGCTGGAGAGGCAGAAGCTGGAGATGCAGAAGCTGGAGAGGCTGAAGCTGGAGATGCAGAAGCTGGAAAGGCAGAAGCTGGAGAGTTAATGTTAAAGCACAACATTAAGAGAGTAAGCGTCCAAAGAAAGCGCACATCAAGGAAAATCAGAATTGCCTCCAATACCAGTAGGACCCAAAACACGTGTCTGTTGTATCCGGGCAAGCTTTCTAGGCACAAATAGGACTCATAGACTATCTGCTTACCTGCTTACTCACATGACCCATAGACTATCTGCTTACCTGCTTACTCACATGACCCATAGACTATCTGCTTACCTGCTTACTCGCCATCGAATATAGCATTGGTCATCTTCGCATTTGAAGGATGAAAGGAGAAAAAATAATTCTACCCTTCTAATCCCCATCTACCCACCTGGGACCCATCTACTCAGCCAAACCCCATCTACCCAGCCAAACCCCATCTGCTCAGCCAAACTCCATCTACTCAGCCAAACTCCATCTACTCAGCCAAACCCCATCTACTCAGCCAAACCCCATCTACCCAGCCGAAACTCATCTGCTCAGCCAAACCCCATCTCACCAGCTTCACCTTATCTACCCAGCTTAACCCCCATCTACCCAGCTAAACCCCATCTACCCAGCTAGAGTACACCACCACAGGAGTTACCGTCTATATGTCGACTAACGTCTTCCAACAAATTTATTCGGTCTGATCGCCATTGTCTGCCTGGTGCCCGAATACTAACAATGAGGCCCTTGGGGGGTCTGTGCTTGATTACCTTTTGACACATGAGATGTAAATATAGTACCCCCGAGGGAATCCATGGATGGCGCGCTTTCCATCAGGGAATCATAAGGAAAAACAAAATAAATGAGAGCGAGTTCCCCGGAAGTGACGTAGGCTATAATAAAATAAGAAAAGCATTTATTGCTTACGAAAAGAGTTGGACGACACGTCGGCGGTATAAGTACATGTGGGTGTGGCAGGATGGTGTGTTTGTTAAGGCGTGTGAGTGAGAGTCGGAAGTTGATGTGTAAGTGTGAAATGGGAGGATGCGTGGGGGTATTGATCAATCACACGGGGAATATGTGAAAGTCCTAACCCCACAGAAATACATCTTCAAGTTTTGGCGATTTTTTTTCTAATGTACGTTTTTTTTAAACGCCCAATTATTTTCCAATAATTTTGTTTAAACGTACTGTTGTTCGTATCAAACACGGTGCACATTCTAGAATCATTTCATTAGCTCTGCAAACCATACCGAGCAAAATGATAGTAGCTAGACATCTGGTGAATTATAGTAGCTAGACATCTGGTGAATTATAGTAGCTAGACATCTTGGGAATTATAGTAGCTAGATATCTTTGGAATTATAGTAGCTAGATATCTTTGGAATTATAGTAGCTAGATATCTTTGGAATTATAGTAGCTAGACATCTTGTGAATTATAGTAGTTAAACGTCTTGGAAATTATAGTAGCTAGACGTCTTGGGAATTAGAGTCGCTAGACGTCTTTGGAATTATAGTAGCTAGACATCTTGTGAATTATAGTAGTTAAACGTCTTGGAAATTATAGTAGCTAGACGTCTTGGGAATTAGAGTCGCTAGACGTCTTTGGAAATATAGTAGCTAGACATATTGGAGCAGCGGGTTTTATTTTGATATCAGATATAACACCAAATGATATAGTGTTATTTTAAGTATCAGAAAACCAAAAGATAAGCCCAGATAAATGCCTAGAGATAAGCCCAGAGATAAGCCCAGGGATAAGTCCAGCTATAATCCCATACATAAGCAACCAATGCTAATTATTTTAACTTCCCGATCGTTCGAAGCCAGGCGAATCAAGTTTTTGAAATGACTGCAACAGGATATTGGGATAGTTTGTTAAACGTAATTAACCTTAATGTGTACCAACGCCTGAACACTGTACCATAATAGGCTCATGATTTCTCTTGGGGGGATCAAAGTCGAAGTCTATGCTGAATTATTTGAGACCACCTGGGGTAACCGAACCACGTTTTGGGTGAAAAATACGGGAAGATGTAAATTATCTATCATAATTATTCAATGCGGCGCTCCATATATCCACGAATGATTGGTTATATTGATTCTATAAAGAGTGGCTAACGAATGTGTTCTTTTGTATGCATTTGGTGCCAACGACGGGGAAAGCAGCGAAAAGGAGCGCATCACAGTGCGCAATCAAAAACGTAGCGGACAAGATCCACTCGGGCATTATTGTTATAGACATAAACATACGTTTTATATTTAGAGCTTACAAGAATATAAAATAAAGAATACAATTGTCAGCTGTTTACAGAAACGATGAAAAAAAAAAAACGGTGGTACATTTATAATATAAATGTGAAAATAATATAAATATATTTCACTAGTAAATTTTAAACATTGACAGATTTAAGGCTAAGAGTGGGGCGACTACAACATTATGTGAACCCAGATTTAATAAGTAGGATTTGTTTAAGCTGTAAGCGCCCCAAGAATAGTTGGAAATAGTACCGTATCAATGGCAGCCATCTTTGATCATAAGTACTTTGGTTTCTTCTCTTAAAGAAAACAAAAATCTCTGTTTTATGTAAATTTAAAAGTTTCTTAACAATCTTGGATCATTTACTTCAAAAAAAAAAAAAAGTAATTGGAACATTTGTGCTCTGAATGTATCTAATGTAACGTTTCATGTTGCCCTGCTGATGCTCATCCACGAGTGATCCAAGTAGTAAATCGTAAAATCTCATGACTCGGTATCGACTAAACGACACTTTATAGCTGAGGTTGTACTCTGAAGGTCAAAGGTCAGCCTCGTCCCGAAGATGGTCAGCGCTAGGGAGACAGAGAGACAGAAAGAGATAGAGAGAGTGCGGAGTTGGGGTGGTGTGGGGAGCGGAACCAGGAGACTCAAGCAGAAGTTGTTATTGACCTGCCTGTAACCGTTTCTGTGAAATCCTGATATAAGAAATTGAGAAAAAGAAAATCCAATTTTATTTTGGCGACGACTTGGTGTAGTGCATTTGTGTAATATTGGCTTTATATCTGGACAGCACTGTAGACTGTCTGTCCGTTTATTGAAGATAAATAATCAATTTGAAAGAATGCTGTAATCTGGCATTTAATTTTAAAACATGAGAGTGTTGGCCAATTGCCTAGTGAGAGTGTTGGCCAATTGCTTAGTGAGAGTGTTGGCCAATTGCCTAGTGAGAGTGTTGACCAATTGCCTAGTGAGAGTGTTGGCCAATTGCCTAGTGAGAGTGTTGGCCAATTGCTTAGTGAGAGTGTTGGCCAATTGCCTAGTGAGAGTGTTGGCCAATTGCTTAGTGAGAGTGTTGGCCAATTGCTTAGTGAGAGTGTTGGCCAATTGCCTAGTGAGAGTGTTGGCCAATTGCTAAGTGAGAGTGTTGACCAATTGCTTAGTGAGAGTGTTGGCCAATTGCTTTGTGAGAGTGTTGGCCAATTGCTTAGTGAGAGTGTTGGCCAATTGCTTAGTGAGAGTGTTGGCCAATTGCTTAGTGAGAGTGTTGGCCAATTGCTTAGTGAGAGTGTTGGCCAATTGCTTAGTGAGAGTGTTGGCCAATTGCTTAGTGAGAGTGTTGGCCAATTGCTAAGTGAGAGTGTTGCCCAATTGCTTAGTGAGAATTGACTTTTGACACTTTCTGCTACCACAACAACAACAATCACAAACAAACAAAAATTGAAAAAAAATTGCGACTTCTTGATGTTATGTTTCCTCACAAGCTTTTTGTATATGTCTTAGCCTTCCCTGGCGCTGCAGTTATATGGTCAGTAAAAGTAAGACCTATAGATGACTGGTAGTTACGTGGTCAGTAAAAGTAAGACCTATAGATGACTGGTAGTTACGTGGTCAGTAAAAGTAAGACCTATAGATGACTGGTAGTTACGTGGTCAGTAAAAGTAAGACCTATAGATGACTGGTAGTTACGTGGTCAGTAAAAGTAAGACCTATAGATGACTGGTAGTTACGTGGTCAGTAAAAGTAAGACCCATAGATGACTGGTAGTTACATGGTCAGTACAAGTAAGACATATAGATGCTTGGCCTAGTTACATGGCCTGTAACGTTAATTGGTAAGTACAATAAAGACCGATAGATGTACATGGTCAGTACAAGTAAGGTTAATTTTTAAGTAAAAGTAAAACCTATAGATGCCGCGTAGTTACATGGTCGGTACAAGTAAGGGTAATTGGTTAGTACAAGTAAAGGTGATTGGTTAGTACAAGTAAGACACATAGATGTTTCGTAGTTATTTTCGGTACAATAGCCTAAGGTTTACCAGAAGGCTTTGTTCAACGTGTAAGCGTCTACAAACTTGGTAAATACACCTGTCATAATATTTTAAAATATCGAGGAATTCAAAACCCATAATGCACAGCCCTAACTTAATTTTTCTTTTGAAAACGCATAGAGCAAAAGAGCAGAGAAAACATTCACGTAGTGCAACGCTCCGGGTAGAGGCTTATTAAAAATGTATACAACAGAAAAAGCGTATCTGGAACGTCCATCGAATCCATTTGAAAATAATTTATTTTAAATACTCTTCGCCCTCTACATTTCAGTTGTTTTGTTTGTTGTGTTTAGACATATAAAATAGACAATCACATGATATGTGATGAGCGGATTAAGACCAAACTTTACATGAACCATCTACAGGCCTGGTCAAATTTGTTTGCGATACATTGTTTGGTTGTCTCGTGTACAACGTTAACAAACATCGTCATACGGGAGTTTCTATATCAAACTAGCTTTGGGCGGCGCAACGAATTAGTGACGTATGTAAGGCACGGAAACACGGGTTTAATCTAGATTAAAGATATTAACGAGGTGATTTTTCATAATGCTGTATTTCCGTTTTTGGGGTTTTGAGATTATTCAACTTTTTACCCCCAAAAAATTATATACTGCGTTAAGAGATTTAAATTATTTTTAGACAATTATAAAATAGGAACATAACGTGTTTTATAAAAAAAACAAAAAAACTTGAACATGTCCTAAAGGAACCTGGTTTGCTCTACAAAATGGGACGTTATTTTCGTGTTTTTTTTTTCGAAAATGGTGCATACCGTGTTTTGAAAATAATCTCTTCAATTCCAAAAGACGCTCCATATATCCACCAATGCTTAGCTGCATTGATTCTGCATGTGTCCTCTTGTGTTAGCTTGGAGCGAACGTGCGCTGGACGTGAAAAGCAGCGAATGAGAAAGCATCACGGTGCGCAATGAGAGCGGGGCGGGCTAGATCCACATCGGAATTATCATTATATATATTATAAAACGGTATTTCACTGAACGGGGTGTTTTTTCAAAGATATAGAAGCACTCGCCTTGTATGAAGCGAACCATAAAATGTTTCTTAAAGTAATCCCACTTGCAACAAGCTTACACTATATTTTTTTTCAAAAAGATATAACATTTGAGCAAAGCATACACTTCATTATTTCAACAAAGCCTTAAGCCCTGTACAAATACATTATAGTTTTCTTCTTCTTCTTCTTTTCATAATGGTTTACCACTTTTATGAAACATACTCTTTAGCTTCCCATAAAGGCATTCCACCTGCATAAAACATATCTTATAATTGTTCACCCTTACAACGGCATGACCTATTATAAGATATATAAAATATTCGTATAACAAAACACATAATACATGATGCATGTAATATCATAATTTATACATTCATTTACTAATCAGACATCTTTTTCTTTTTCTTTTTTTTTTTATTTCACTTCTGATTCATCACCTACACCCCCTTCAAGTCTCCTCCTACCCCACCCACATCACCCTCTCTTCTCTGTCTCTATCTCCCGACGCCCCACCCACATCACTCTCTCTTCTCTGTCTCTATCTCCCGACGCCCCACCCCAAACTTAAAAAAAATAAATAAAACCAACCCGATTGCTTCGGATCGATGAAACGGTCATGTGACATTCTATAGGACTTTGCAGGAAAATGAAGAAGAAAAAGAAAAAAGAAGAAAAAGAAAAAACAAAAGAAAGGAAGTAGGCACACAGAAAACTATACACACTGGAGATATGTGACAGAATGAACACGCATGCATGGGCAGGACGTCTTCTCCAGCGTCTTGCCCGAGTCAATGCAAACAATATTTGGGCGGAGAAAAAGCTAACACGAGAAGGCAAACCAGCAAATGAGCAAAGCAGTAGGGTCTTTTTTTTCATGGGGTTTGGGGTGGGGGGGGGGGCTGGGATAACATTTTGAAGCTTTAGCTTATACGATGAGAAGATAAGACAAGCAAAAGATTGCAAGACAAGGAGAGATTTGTCATATTTTTTTGTCGTTAAACAAAAAAATGCTACGGGCGGAGGCACAATATGCATGGACAGGAGAAGCGGGCAAATAATAAAAGATAACATTTGACAGAATTTGTTGATGGGTGTATTTGGAAAATGTCAGTTATAACAGCAAGACGTGAATTTATAATGTTAACTGGATTGGTTTTATCTTTATTTCAATGTATTGAATATATATACAATTACAAATATAGGAGTTAATATAATGTGTGTTGGAAGTCTCAACTTCAGAACTGTTCACTATTAAAGTTATGAATGCATTACCTCCACGTCTCCTTCCCCCCTCGCAACCCAATCTTATTTACTGATCTTGTTCTTACTATAGTGTTCTTTCTATATTCTTCTTTCTATGTTGTTCTTTCTATATTGTTCTTTCTATGATGTTCTTTCTATATTGCTCTTTCTATATTGTTCTTTCTATATTGTTCTTTCTATGTTGTTCTTTCTATATTGTTCTTTCTATGATGTTCTTTCTATATTGTTCTTTCTATATTGTTCTTTCTATATTGTTCTTTCTATATTGTTCTTTCTATGATGTTCTTTCTATATTGTTCTTTCTATATTGTTCTTTCTATGATGTTCTTTCTATATTGTTCTTTCTATATTGTTCTTTCTATATTGTTCTTTCTATATTGTTCTTTCTATATTGTTCTTTCCATGTTGTTCTTTCTATTTGTTCTTTCTATGTTGTTCCTTGTTTTAACACACGACGTCATCTCTGATGTGTTCTACGTATCTTGTTGTGGTGTCTGTGTAATGTGTTTTCCTAACACTGCATTTAATCTTGTGCAGCATTCTAATAATAACAGCTGCTATTTTTAAATTCTATTTCCAGAGCAAAACGTAAACACTAAAATACATAAATACTTTGAGTAATGAGCATTACAAAAATTGTATTAAAAGTACCGAGAGAAAAAAAAAAGGAACCAACAACTTGTCCACTATAGTTAAACTTGCGTCATTACCTGTGCACCATGAAATCTCCGCCAATGTGCCCCCTTTCCAAGCACAATCACAATCACAATCAAATTTGATCGCTTACAATCCAGGTGTTTGGAAACCGGCTTGGCATTCACGGGGACAATTTTCTAGTACTCTAGCACCGTTGAATACTAGTGCAGATCTCATTATCAGTAGCACCATTTAGTGGTGCAGATCTCATTATCAGTAGCACCATATAGTGGCTCTTACTTATTTCCTTTTTTTCCACTGAGATTTAGGGCACTCGTCTCGTGTTCGGACTTAGTTTTACAGGACATTAAACGCGAGAGAGATTATCGTGGGAGATTTTTTTCCTGTTTGCGTGGCTGTTGTCCTGTTTTTGTGGCTGTTGTCCTGTTTGTGTGGCTGTTGTCCTGTTTGTGTGGCTGTTTTCCTGTTTCGTGTTTCAAAACATAAACTACAAATCCAACGAAACTATCACAGACTAGAAGTCCGTCTCTAAAACCGGACATAATCCCTTTCTGGACAATCCTTGACTCTCTGTATCCGAGACGAAGAAATACAACAAGTAAAACACAATTTATTAATCCATTATCATTAAAAGCAAATCTTATTTGAAATATTAAATCTCTTTTTTTTAAATAAAAAAAATTCTTTACAAACTGATGCTAAAAAAAATATTTTTGTAAATCACATTTCTGCTAAGTGGGTCAAAATATTTCTTTTACGCGCGTTCGTTAAAAATAATCAGCGGCGGAGACGTTGTGTATATCCTCATCATAAGAACCACCCCTGCTCCAAGCGGCAAGTCAGGCATACACGCCAGCACTAGCCACCATCACACGAGAGAATTCGGCCACGCCACATCGAATCGGGACGCGAGCTTTTTTTTTTCCTTCTTTCCCTCTTTCACGCGCTGTCTTTCCCCGAGTCTCCAGAATCGGCACCCCCGTACTCTACTCAGCTGAGGGCAGAGCGTTCGGGACCGTCACGGGGCCAGGCGAGACGGGTGAGTAGCACATACACACACGCAGTCACAAGCACTCGCCCTGGCACAACAATAAATCCATTAGGCTTTATGCCACGATTGTTCGTTTTTCAGGAAGTTCGCTGGTCGCCCGCAAGACCATTCTCACGTCGCCGTGAACGCTGGAAGCACACGGTGTTACGTCTTACGGGTATGTGGGTCGCAAGGGGGAGGGGGCGGGGGGAAGTCGGGCGACGGACCCCGGGTACGCGCGTCAGAACGAGGTGAGTAGGACCGTGGGTTGGTAGAGGCCGCGCGAGAGTACGGCAATCAAGAATGGGACGCAGGGGTAGTGGTTAGAAAACTTTAAAAACACCGATATCTGGCACCGAGAAAAGGGAGGGGATGGAGGGATGGCGGGGGAATCACGTCATCGATACATCACAGGCAAGATGTACTTTTTATATATATCAATACGTCCTCGTGGCTGATATTTTTTAAAGATATTTGCATAGTCTGCTATAGTTGTATCGATACTTTGTGCTTTTGGCGATATTTGCAGAGTCTACTATTTGTATCGATACTTTGTGTTTTTTTGACGATGTTTGCATAGTTTACTATATTTGTATCGATACTTGGAGTTGTATGTTAATCAGAGTTGAAGATAATTGCAACGATTCTTCAGTTTCATTGATTTATCGACATGTAGGTAAATGAAGTACCGGGCGAGTCCGGATAATCGTTTACTCGCGATTCCTGGTAATCGTTTAATCGTCCGTCCTGTTAATGGTTTTCTCAAGAGCCAAACAAAACACTTGAATTATCCAAAATGCTTAACGCTAGTTGTTCATGTACACTCGTGCGTTCTTCGGGTTGCTCAATCTTCCGTATACATTTCTCTTATGTTTTAATCTCTAACATAACAGCTATGCTTGAACGAAACGATCAGCACTGGCCATCCCCTGTTGTCATAAGAAACTCTAAGAAATGCTATTTGTATCGATAATTTGTGTTTTTTGAAGATATTTGCATAGTTTACAACATTTGTATCGATACTTGGAGTTGTATGTGAATCAGAGTTGACGGCTCTTTTAAAGAAAAGATTCCACGGAGTGAAAGTCGGATCACGTGATACAAACGCAAATTTAAAGGATATTACGGATACAAAAAAAACATATTTATAGCATGATACTGATACACATTAGCACTAAACGTGATCCTAAAGGTAAAACTTCCCATTAGCACCTAGCACGAACCTACAATTGAAACGTTACATTAACACTTAGCATGATCCTTAAGTTAAGACTTCACATTAGAATCTAGCGTGATCCGTAAGTTAAAACTTCACATTTGCACCTATCGTGATCCTTAAGTTAAAACTTCACATCTAGCATTGACCTACAGGACAAAATATAAGAAATGGATGGGCGTAGTGATCCGCGGTGAATTGACATAAAACGTCAGCAGAGACTTATTTGTCAGTTATAAGCTGATATCGCTTTAGATATCTCCTTCCTGCTAAAGTGTTCCTAACCGGCCGCTTTGCCTTGTCACGTGGAGTGGTGGGGATTCGAACCTTCAGTAACAAGCATGGAATTTCACTAAGCTATTCCCACCATTCAATCATGGGTTCATTCTATCAACAGCTGCTGATCTTTATTTTTTTTTAATCAACAACCTCGTCATCTTTTCAGCTTTCTGATAATCTTTTCACCAATATACTCATCTTTCCAGCTATCTTGTCATCCACTTCAACTTCTGGATCATCGTTCTTTTAAAACCATACCCATTCCCTCCGCCTACACAAAAACCGATGTATCCACCGAAGTCTGGCTAAGTTTAGAACATGCCGCAGTAAACAAATCTATTATGGTCTGTGCATTTATCTGACAAACAAGTGTCGGTGTCTCAAGCTTTATGTTTTGTATAACACTAATCGATAACACCAACAATCACACACACACACACACAACAACAAAAACAACCGCTAAACGCGTAATTAGTTGTCAGTAGCGACGTCGGCGGATGTGGAGGATTTGTCGAGTGGCATATAATACAACTCCAAGGCACGGCAAATCGGAAAACAAAAGTAAAAACTCAGCAGGTTTTCCATCTTGAAATATATGTATAACGAGATCCAGCAAGTTTTACATCTTGAAATATATGTGTTTAAAGAGACCCTCATCCGCCGGAACCCCCAAATTTGCCATTGCACGGCGGACAATATTTAAGAGATCTGTGGCAACGTTGGCGTGCATTTAAACAAAGGGGATAGCTGTATACCCGGCAATCGTGTATCTAGAGCGAGGTCATAGATATACTTTACTATAGAGTTCGGACACATATGTACTTTACTAGAGCTAGGACACATATGTACTTTACTAGAGCTAGGACACATATGTACTTTACTAGAGCTAGGACACATATGTAATTTACTAGAGCAAGGACACATATGTACTTTCTAGAGCTAGGACTTATATGTACTTTACTAGAGCTAGGAAACATATGTACTTTACTAGAGCTAGGACACATATGTACTTTACTAGAGCTAGGACACATATGTACTTTACTAGAGAAAGGTCAAATATGTACTTTACTAGAGCAAGGTCATATATTTACTTTACTAGAGCAATGTCATAGATTTACTTTACTAGAGCAAGGTCATAGATTTACTTTACTAGAGCAAGGCCATAGATTTACTTTACTAGAACAAGGTCACATATTTACTTTACTAGAGCAAGGTCACATATTTACTTTACTAGAGCAGGGTCATAGGTGTACTTTACTAGAGCAAGGTCATAGATTTACTTTACTAGAGCAAGGCCATAGATTTACTTTACTAGAACAAGGTCACATATTTACTTTACTAGAGCAAGGTCACATATTTACTTTACTAAAGCAAGGTCACATATTTACTTTACTAGAGCAAGGCCATAGGTGTACTTTACTAGAGCAAAGTCAAAGATGACTTTACTGCTTTGAGGACTAATGTACCAGGAATAAACGAGTTAAAACTTAGGGATTATGTCGCTAGCACAATAGAGATGTGACATCTCAAGGCTCTAAATTGTGCACTCGAAGATGTATGTTCAATGTACAATATTAATCCCTAATGATACAGAGATATTTTTACATAAATAATGCCCCCCCCCCCTTTTTTTTCTATATTTCAAAATAATTTTGGTCCCTCATAATCCCAGTATTAGGCTATTTTTAAAACAAAATATGTATATACATACATGAATGTATGTGTGTTTTCCTTTTTCTTTCCATTTTCAAAACAAAATATAGATGTAGTTAATACGCCCGTTGCGCATTTTGAGATCCACTGCGAGTCTCAGTCCTGTTGAAAGTTGCCACATAGCTTTACCTCTACAGTGAACTTATAATGGGTAAAAATTGGTCCGATTACTGAATCAATCTGAATCATTGTCGACTCGAAGCAAGGCGAGTTTGAGCAATTTAGACATTGATTTAGTAATGTCTCAGCAAATTTCATTGTGGTGTGTATGTTATACACCAAATCTTACATGTACTGTGTAGTGATGTGTTTGTTATACACCAAATCTTACATGTACTGTGCAGTGGTGTGTTTGTTATACACCAAATCTTACATGTACTGTGCAGTGATGTGTTTGTTATACACCAAATCTTACATGTACTGTGCAGTGGTGTGTTTGTTATACACCAAATCTTACATGTACTGTAGTGATGTGTTTGCTATACACCAAATCTTACATGTACTGTGTAGTGATGTGTTTATTATACACCAAATATTATATTTACTGTGTAGTGATGTGTTTGTTATACACCAAATCTCACCTGTACAGAATTATAGAGTGTTTCTATATACACCGAATCCTACTTGTAAAATATAGTGGTATGTTGTTATACACACATTGTTTTGCACCAACTTTTAGTTTTACAATATAGTGGTGCTATTGTTACACCAAATCGTGGTTTTACAATATAGTGGTGGATTTGTTATATACCAACGTTTTGTTATACAATATGATACATAGATATTAACTCAAGTAGAGACATAAAGACAGGATACATAGATATTAGCTCAAGTTAGAGAGATAGAGGCAGGATATATAGATATTAGTTCAAATTAGAGAGAGAGGCATGATTCAAAGATATTAGCGCAAGTTAGGGAGATAAGACACTATACATACATATTAGCTCAAGTTGGAGAAATAGACAGGATACACATATATTAGCTTAATTTAGAGAGATACTGCAACTACGACAGCTCGCCGTACATACCCTGTACATTCACGGTAGCCATGTTATGGTCACATGATATAGACACGAAATATGATCTTATACAGATATATACCCAGTATTTTCGCAGGCATCTACGTGCTATGTATTGATCGTAAATACCGCCATGGCCGAACACCCCGGGTATTCCCGCAAGTCCATCAAAAAGACATTTCACAATAAAAATTCCTGCTAACCATATTAGCGAGGTGCACTCACCGAATTACACGTGTCACGTGCCGTTAACGAGCCAAATCAGCCTGGTATCTGCGCCAGTGTAACACGGCCGTGTGTTATGGTCGTCAGCCTGAAGCCATGCTGAACAAGGAGACTCATGGAATATAACGAGGATGTATGCGATCAATTGAAACAATTTAAAAACGGTGCATTGTGAATCCGGCATAAAGCCGCCCCTTGGGGGAGTGGGGAAATGTTTTTCAGAAACAGAGCATTGATGATAGTGAAAAAGATTTCTTTAAAAGACAACGAAACAATTGTTTTTAATCATTCCTAATCTAATATTTTAAAATGAAGCGGGCGCACATGATAAATAAGAGTTTTAAAAAATCTAAAGCTAATTGACGTAAATTATATGCAATGAGAGATAATGTTTCATTAACAGCAATATCATTTGGCGTTGCTATTCTAAACTTGATATAAAATGTGTGCCCTTTCCTTCCAAACGTTAGCCAGCTTTTCAAAAATATTTTACATGTATAATTCCAAGTTAGAGCACCTAACTGTAACTCATACATATAGCCCACCATTATAGCTCTAAGTCTAATTCCTGAACTATCGCTCCAAATTTAGGCGTCTAGATATCGCCATCAGTCATATTTCCGCAACGCAGTCACCAAATATAGCCCTAAATTACAACCACTAGCAGTAACAGCTTTTAAAAGCCACTAGATATGATGCTAGTCATAGTAACATTAATAGCCTCTTTAACCATTTCTTCCTCAAATAATAATAATAACATCGTCTCTAAAATTCGAATCTCTACTTAGAGACCGCCCTCTGACTACTTAGAGTCCACCCTCTGAATACTTAGAGACCGCCCACTGACTACTTAGAGACCGCACTATGACTACTTAGAGACCGCCCTCTGACTACTTAGAGACCGCCCTCTGACTACTTAGAATCCGCACTATGACTACTTAGAGACCGCACCCTGACCACTTAGAGACCGCACTCTGATTACTTAGAGACCGCACTATGACTACTCAGAGACCGCACTCTGACTATTTAGAGACCGCACTTCGACGACTTAGAGACCAAACTCTGACTACTTAGAGACCACACTCTGACTACTTAGAGACCACACACTGACTATTTAGAGACCGCACTTCGACGACTTAGAGACCACACCCTGACCACTTAGAGACCACACTCCGACTACTTAGAGACCACACTCCGACTACATTTCGTTTTAGTGTATGTCTGGAGTTAAATCTATTTTTGAAGAACAAAAAATATTCAAAGATCAATCAGCCAATATTTCCAGGTGGTATGATTTGCTTTGTATATTTTAATACGTTGTGGGGGGTTGGGATGGGGCTGGACAAAATCAATTAAGATGCGAACCATGTTATGCTCCTAAATCTGATTTTACTATTTAAAAAATAATAATTTGCACCGTTGTTTTCGTCAATCTATTTTAAAAATGAAAAAGACACAACAGCAATGAACCCCACCCAAACCTAACCTATGACTCTACCGTAGTCTTACTTCTATGACCCTACCGTAGTCTTACTTCTATGACTCTACCGTAGTCTTACTTCTATGACTCTACAGTAGTCTTACTTCAATGACTATGCCGTAGTCTTACTTCTATGAATCTACTGTAGTCTTACTTCTATGACTCTACAGTAGTCTTACTTCTATGACCCTACCGTAGTCTTACTTCTATGACTCTACCGTAGTCTTACTTCTATGACCCTACCGTAGTCTTACTTCTATGACCCTACCGTAGTCTTACTTCTATGACCCTACTGTAGTCTTACTTCTATGACCCTACCGTAGTCTTACTTCTATGACTCTACAGTAGTCTTACTTCAATGACTATGTCGTAGTCTTACTTCTATGACTCTACCGTAGTCTTACTTCTATGACCCTACCGTAGTCTTACTTCTATGACTCTACAGTAGTCTTACTTCAATGACTATGCCGTAGTCTTACTTCTATGACTCTACCGTAGTCTTACTTCTATGACTTTACCGTAGTCTCACTTCTATGACTCTACCGTAGTCTTACTTCTATGAATATACCGTAGTCTTACTTCTATGACCCTACCGTAGTCTTATTACTATAACTCTACCGTAGTCTTATTTCTATGACTCTACCGTAGTCTTACTTCTATGAATCTACCGTAGTCTTACTTCTATGACCCTACCGTAGTCTTACTACTATGACTCTACCGTAGTCTTACTTCTATGACTCTACTGTAGTCTTACTTCTATGACTCTACCGTAGTCTTACTTCTATGACTCTACCATAGTCTTACTTCTATGACCCTACCATAGTCTTAATTCTATGACCCTACCGTAGTCTTAGTTCTATGACTCTACCGTAGTCTTACTTCTATGAATCTACCGTAGTCTTATTTCTATGACCCTACCGTAGTCTTACTTCTATGACTCTACCGTAGTCTTACTTCTATGACTCTACCGTAGTCTTACTTATATGACTCTACCATAGTCTTACTTTTCTGACTCTACCGTAGTCTTACTTCTATGATTCTACCGTAGTCTTACTTCTATGACCCTACCGTAGTCTTACTTCTATGACTCTACCGCAGTCTTACTTCTCTGACCCTACCGTAATCTTACTTCAGAACTTCTATGACCCTACCGTAGTCTTATTTCCTTAGATTTAACATTAACCCTCTAACATCTACACGTGATGTCTTATTTAAATCATTCCATGCCATCTCTACATCCTCTTGCATATCCTTGACCTCTCATTGAGTCTCTGACCGTCTTTTGCCATCTGGACATGTGGATCATTTTGAGGAGTATTCTAATTCCGAATCCCCCCCCCACTCCCCACCACTTTTTTCCCAATCCTAAACTTTTTCCCCCATTTCCTCTTTCAAATTTTAAGAGATAAAAAAAGAAATTATTTGCCAATGACACGCCCTCTCGTCTCCGAGAAATTGATTATCTATAGAAAAAAAAATTGTTAAGAAATCAACATGCTGCCTAATCGATATATACAGTCAGTTTTCTTAAATTCCGGCTTAGCATGGTTCTAAAGTTTCTTACATTCCGGCTTAGCGTAGTTCTAAAGTTTTCTTACATTCCGGCTTAGCGTGGTACTAAAGTATCTTACATTCTGGCTTAGCGTGGTTCTAAAGTTTTCTTACAATCCGGCTTAAAACGATTCTAAAGTTTGCTCATATTCCTGTTTCCGCGGTTCTAAAATGTTATAGTTTGGTTTGGACTCTGCTATATCTAGCGTACATTCTATCTTAGGTGGTTCTAAAGCTATCTCACATTCCAGCTCTTGCGGTTCTAAAGCTATTATAAATTCTACATTAAGCGGTTCTTAAGCAGTCATACATTCTATCTCAGGTAGTTCAAAGGCGTTTAAAAAAAGATTCAGATAAGGGGATTCTACGGCTTCTAATATTCTGGCACAGGCGGTTCTACAGCTTCTAAAATTCTAACTGAGGCTGTTTTACAGCTTCTAACTTTCTAGCTCAGGCTGTTTTACAGCTTCTAACTTTCTAGCTCAGGCTGTTTTACATCTTCTAACTTTCTAGCTCATGCTGTTTTAAATCTTCTAACTTTCTAGCTCAGGCTGTTTTACAGCTTCTAACTTTCTAGCTCAGGCTGTTTTACAGCTTCTAACTTTCTAGCTCAGGCTGTTTTACAGCTTCTAACTTTCTAGCTCAGGCTGTTTTACAGCTTCTAACTTTCTAGCTCAGGCTGTTTTACAGCTTCTAACTTTCTAGCTCAGGCTGTTTTACAGCTTCTAACTTTCTAGCTCAGGCTGTTTTACAGCTTCTAACTTTCTAGCTCAGGCTGTTTTACAGCTTCTAACTTTCTAGCTCAGGCTGTTTTAAAGCTTCTAACTTTCTAGCTCAGGCTGTTTTACAGCTTCTAACTTTCTAGCTCAGGCTGTTTTACAGCTTCTAACTTTCTAGCTCAGGCTGTTTTACAGCTTCTAACTTTCTAGCTCAGGCTGTTTTACAGCTTCTAACTTTCTAGCTCAGGCTGTTTTACAGCTTCTAACTTTCTAGCTCAGGCTGTTTTACAGCTTCTAACTTTCTAGCTCAGGCGCTTCCAAGGTCTGCAAAAGTTTGGTTGATGGTCTTTCACTCAAGTTTTTATCATTTCAAATAAGACCTAAGCCAAATATTATTATTATTATTATTATTATTATTATGGGTAGTTTTCTATAGCGTGGTACCCCAGCCTAGGGCTGGGCTCACCACGCTGTACATGCACATTAAAATGAACTTAAAAATATAAATTAAAAACCAACCATTCCATAACAATTTACATGTGAAGCCATGGACGGCACTCAGCAGCATCGTTTAACTTTCAGAGGGGGAATCAGTCAGGATAGTAAAGTTTAAAGAGGTGTGTTTTGAGTGCAGTTTTGAAGGCTGTGATGGTTGATATATTTCTGATGTGTAGTGGAAGAGAATTCCATTGTTTGGGGGCACAGTAAGAGAAAGATCTTTCACCGTATGTTTTTGTGCGAGTCTTAGGGACAGAAAGAATACGATCGTCTGCGGAGGAGCGAAGCTGTCGAAGGGGTGAATAGACAGAGAGAATTTCGGTTAGATATGAAGGGCAGGAATTCGAGAAAAAGTGGTGGCACAGAACAGAGAGTTTATAATCAATCCGTGCTTGTACAGGGAGCCAATGAAGTGAATGAAGTAGTGGTGTGACGTGATCACGTTTTTTTGCCTTTAAAACTAGCCTAGCAGCTGAGTTTTGAACCTTTTGTAATCTTTCTAAGAAGTGTTTTGGTGAGCCTGACAGAAGAGAGTTGCAGTAGTCAAGACGAGAGAGAACAAGAGCACAGACTAAGGTTTTTGTTGCACTAACTGTGAGGTAGTGGCGGATGGAGCTGATCTGACGGATAGCAGTGTATGCAGAGCGACAAATGTGAGATATATGTTTATCTAGAGACATGTTGTTAGACAGAATATAACCAAGATTCCTAGTTGAGTATGTAAACTGTATGTCTGAGTTACCTACTTGAAATGAGGTGGGGAGAGCTGAGTTAGAGGATGATTTGTGATCATGAATAAGAAGTGCTTCCGTTTTGTCATCGTTAAGTTTCAACTTGCTGAGTATCATCCATGACTTGACATCACCAATACACTCCTGCAAAGTCCGGACAGCTGAATCTACAAGAGAGGGATGGGTATGCTTGTATAGTTGCGTATCATCCGCGAAAGACTGGCTCCCAACAGCATGCCTCTCGAGCAAGAGGAGCAGTGGCCTGGTATACATTGTAAATAGAACCGGGCCCAAAACGGACCCCTGTGGCACTCCATACACCAAGTCAGCACTGCTGGAGATACAGCCATCGACAGCGACTGCCTGCGTTCTATCAGAGAGGAACGACCTAAACCAAGACAAAACAGAACCAGAAATGCCAAAGTAATTTTCAAGCGTTTTGTAAAGGGTTTCATGGTCGACAGTGTCAAAGGCCGCACTGAGGTCCAAGAGGATCAGTATATTAAAATTTCCTTGGTACCCCAGACCGTAGTTTGAGAAACTCATCTCTATATTTACAACATGATGTAAATATCCAGCCCACTCTTATTGCGTCTATTCATATAGCTCAAGTAGCGAGATATTATATATCATTGAGTGCATCCAAGTTTTATTGAGTGCACATTTTTAAGATTTGATTCTTAATTTCTAAATATATATTTTTTTTTTTACAATCGCACGTCACTTCCGGTTCGGTGATCATCCAATAAGACTCGGACTTTGGCACGCGCTCGGAGCACCATGTTTATGTTGAACATCAGAAATGAGATGTCAGATGTGTTGATAACATCGTGCACGCCATCATGGTTGAGGAGTCAAGATGTCTTAATGATGTCTTTCCTAAACATAAATATACGTGTTGTGTCAATACTGGTGATGTATGATCATTTAAATTGAACAAAACATAGTGACTGCATATGTGTATAAAATATTGTGAGAAGATAAGGTATTGCATTCAAATGATTGAATAATTTTATTGTGTGCTTAAAAAAAACTAGTTTAAAAAAAAATATGTAAATAAAGAAATAAAATTGTATATTCATTTTAAATCTACTGGTCATACATTTGACATAAGTGCAACTCGCTTGAATGCCATAGACTTGACATCAACACTACACAAGTCAATGTCATAGACTTGACATCAACACTACACAAGTCAATGTCATAGACTTGACATCAGCATTAAACACGTGATCTTTCTATTAATACTAAACTTCTGCAAGGACTCATGGACGCTGCTTGTGGCTAAAATGTGACTATATTTGTGTCGATTATTTACGTATTTATTTGCATGTAACCGTTACAAATTCAGACACGTTCTATCAAAATATTTCAAACCACTGTTTTCAAACATTTTGAAGTCTGTTACTAACCAACAATCACCCCCTCCCCCCCCCCCCCCCGGCCCTCCATTCTTACACTTTTACTTGAGACCACGTACATTTTAAAACACAAGGTCCCAGGTCATCGTCTATCGCGACACCCCCACGCCTTGCTCTTATGATATCCCTCCCCCCACCCCACCTTACTGGCCGCCAGTGAAGTCAAGATGGAGACAGGTGTCCCATATTCCATTCAGATATTAGGGACCCGACTCACTCTTAGGGTCACGCCAATTCCTGGTTTGTTGATTTCAATACTCAAAAAAGAGCAAGGCGGCGTGGGCGATGGGGAGAGAGGGGGGAGGTGGGATGGAAGAATGGGAGAGACAGAGAGCGAGACAGAGAGCGAGACAAGGAGAGTGCGAAATAGAAAGAGATTACGAAAGAGAGAAAGGGAGACATAGAGAGAGACAGTGACTGAGAGAGTGCGAAAGACAGAGAAATATATATGTACATATATAGAGAGAGAGAAAGAGAGAGAGAGAGATAACAGACAGAGAGAGAGAGAGAGAGAAAGAGACAGACAGAGAAATAGAGAGAAAAAATTAAGAAATGGATTACAGATACTCAAACTGAGTTCTTAAAATAAAACGAGGCGAACTGGAAGTGGGGGGGGGGGGGGGGGGGAATATGTTTTCTCAGCATCTGAATATGGCCCATATTTTAAAATAATTATATATTTTACTGCCCAAACTTACCAAACGCACCAAAAGGATTATCAAAAGTAAATCATGATAATACAATTTACGCCATATTTATGCGTTTTTTGTATCCTGTAATTGCCGTATCATAAATGTATGTATTTGGACTAACATTTGTTTAAAAAGACATTGAAAGGGGTGGAATAATACCAATAGAGTGTTTACACATGGCAGCTATTTGGCTGGACGTGAATAGTAACACATTAGGGTAAAGCCAGTGCTGCCAATAAAAGGCTGCCTACATTGCATTAGATGGTTGATTCCATGAGCTATAGCATCAGATGGTCTTAGATGGTTGATACATTAGGCATAGCTTCAGATTGCCTTAGAAGGTTGAATACATCAATTATAGCATCAAATTGCCTTAGAAGGTTGATTACATCAAGTATAGCATCAAATTGTCTTGAAAGGTTGATTACATTAGGTATAGCATCAAATTGTCTTACATGGTTGGTTACATAAAGGTAGCTCATGTTAGCTCATCCTCACAGAGACAAAGTCCAAATAACTTTAACTTTTAATAATAAACCGTTAAATTATCTTTACAATAGGATATAATAAGCTTCAGGTCTAAAAACGATTAATGTGATGGACTGAAGGTTTGCAAAGAGGGATAGTGAGAGATATAGAGAATGGCGGATAAAAGGAGAGCAAAGAAAAATCAAAATGATCAGAAGGCCCAAAAGAGAAATATTGTCTTCTAGGAAACCTCACCAGGCTTACGTAATATAATTCTATATAGCATGTCAATGAAATACATGCATGGTATCATGGATGTAGACAGTGGTTGTGTGATGAATACATGGTACAAGTGGTTGGGTTGATGATACACGTACTGGTACAGGTGGTTGTAATTTGCGGTTGAATATAGGTCATGATGTTGGTCATAGTAAGGATGGTTGTAATTAAGAGTTGATAGTACAAGTCATGGTACAGGTGGTTTTAACTAGGAGTTGATGATATCGGTCATAGTACAGCTGGTTGTAATTAAGAGTTGATAGTACAAGTCATGGTACAGGTGGTTTTAACTAGGAGTTGATGATACCGGTCATAGTACAGCTGGTTGTAATTATGAGTTGATAGTACAGGTCATGGTACAACTGGTTTGAATTAGGACTTGATGATACGGGACATGGGTCAGGCGGTTGTAGATACATATCCCACAACTACATCTGAAGGAGAATTTTGGTTCAGCCAGTTTCTTCGAGGATCTACCATTATAGCTACACGATAGCTCCTTTCCCCATCCCACCCCGGTCCCTACCGGGGCCCGGGCCACCAAATCTAATATGTGTTAGTTCTGACCCCTTTATTCCCCATATCTCTTTGCTCCTCTGTTCCTGGTGTGTTGGCCCAAACTGCTATTATTTGGGCACGTTCTCATCAGAGCTGAGGAATATTATGGGATTCATGGGTAAAAAAAATCAATTGGTGTTTCGTGACCATGTTCTGTTTTCAATATCTCCTTCCCTCTTTCCCCCCCCCCACCACCCCTCCCTTTCAGGCCTGGCTTTTTCTCATGTGTGGCCAGAAGGGAGTGGTCAGTGTTTTCCTAAAGATTCCATTTGATAGCTGTCCCTCTCACGTCACGTGGTGTCTAGTCAGGGACATCATTTCGACGTCACAGAATCACACACATATTTTTTTCCCCGTGATTCTCAACAATGAGATATTTCATAATATGACGCCATGCGTTCCTGTATGATTTGTATGTATGATATTTTGTGTACATGTTATTTATGTATGTTATTTTGTGTACACGCTATTTCTGGATATTTTGAGGGCATGCTATTTCTGTATAATATTTTGTGTACATTCTATTTCTGTATGCTATTTTGTGTACATTCTATTTCTGTTGATATTTTGTGTACATTCTATTTCTGTTGATATTTTGTGTACATTCTATTTCTGTATGACTGGTTCTAGACATCAAACTATGCCGGCGGCAGTGCAAGACCGTCCCATCTAATAGAGTTACCTGACAAAGCATGCATTCCCACTTTTAAACCGCACATCTATTACACCAACTATTTCCGTAAAACAAACGAAAATATTACGCACCAAATGGAGGGCATTTTTGCAAATATCATTTAGCGCAATTATCGGGAATTTTATTTTTATTGAAATCGGCGGCAAACACGTGAATTGTCATAGGCAATGAATATTTTTTATCGTATAACTTTATAAGGTTTCAATTATCTTACTTCTTTACACCATAACAATTTAAAAAAGAAACGATTCCTCATATTTATGGGGGCATCCTGTGGCGTTGAAGGAACATGCTCATTCAGAAACAAGAAAGGGATATCGGGTTACAGACGGGGTGGGGCATGACAAGGATGGGGCAGCTGACTAGGTTGAGAGGAGCTCGGTTTAGATACACCCAACCCTGCCAAAACGTGGTCCCAAAAGCTATTTCTTTACACCGCTGGAAGCGTCGTTCGTACAACAAGCTCTCCTAATAAAATAACGACTTTTGATCTCATAAATGCCTGGTACGAAGAGCTCGCTCTCTCTCTCGTGGGAGGTAAGTTCCCATCACCAACGCACTCCGTCTTGGTAGTGTTTTTATTTCCCCAAAGGGAAAGGTCCGGCCACGACTAAGGATCTGCAAATGGTCCGCCACACTAGCGTGTCCATCCATCACTGGGTCAGTAGACGTGTTTGTGTCCATATAGGTTTCGTTTACGCTAGGTGATCACAGAACTCGCTTGAACCTTATTTTGAATGAGACGGTGATATATTTTATAGCATGTTGTTTTTATAAAATGATATGTGTTTGTTTTGAGGTCAAATAGCAATCTTTCAGCATCTGTGTGCTGGGAATGCGTATTGTAACGTGAAGCACAGTGTTAGGCAGTACTGTTGGACACACAACATATCATCTGAAATCGGCTTCTATTAAAGATGACCTTATCTGCACAATTTGTAACAACACAAAGTTCACCATTGAAGATCACATAGTTCACCATGGAGTACCACATAGTTCACCATGGAGCACCACATAGTACACCATGGTACATCACACAGTTCACCATGGTACACCACATGGTTCACCATGGAGCACCACATAGTACATCATTGAAACCACATAGTTCACTATGGATCACCACATAGTACACCATGGAACACCACATAGTTCAACATAGTACACCACACAGTTCAACATGGTACACCACACAGTTCACCATGGAAAACCACATAGTTCACCATATAGTTCACCATGGTACACCACATAGTTCACCATGGTACACCACACAGTTCACCATGGTACACCACACAATTTGCAATGGAACAACACATAGTTCACCATATAGTTCACCATATAACACCACATAGTTCACCATGGTACACCACATAGTTCACCATGGTACACCACACAGTTCGCAATAGAACCACAAATAGTTCACCATATAGTTCACCATGGAACACCACATAGTTCACCATGGCACACCACACAGTTAACCATGATGCACCACACAGTTTGCAATGGAACACCACATAGTTCACCATATAGTTCACCATTGAACACCACATAGTTCACCATATAGTTCACCATGGGACACCACATAGTTCACCATGGAACAGCACATAGTTCACCATGGAACACCACATAGTTCACCATGGACTATCCCATTGTTCATAATGGAACACAACATTGTTCACAATGGAACACCACATAGTTCACCAAGGAACATCACATAGTTCACCATGGAACACCCCATAGTTCATTATGGAACACCACATTGTTCACCATGGAACACCACATAGTTAACCATGGAACACCACATAGCTCACCATAGCACACCACATAGTTCACCATGTACACCACATAGTTCACCATGGAACACCACATAGTTCTCCATGGAACACCACATAGTTCACCATGGAACACCACATAGTTCACCATGGAACACCACATAGTTCACCATGGAACACCACATAGTTCACCATGGAACACCACATAGTTCACCATGGAACACCACATAGTTCACCATGGAACAACACATAGTTAACCATGGAACACCACATAGTTCACCATGGCACACCACATAGTTCACCATGGAACACCACATAGTTCACCATGGAACACCACATAGTTCACCATGGAACACCACATAGTTCACCATGGAACACCACATAGTTCACCATGGCACACCACAAGGTTAACCATGATGCACCACACAGTTTGCAATGGAACACCACATAGTTCACCATATAGTTCACCATTGAACACCACATAGTTCACCATATAGTTCACCATGGGACACCACATAGTTCACCATGGAACAGCACATAGTACACCATGGAACACCACATAGTTCACCATGGACTATCCCATTGTTCACAATGGAACACAACATTGTTCACAATGGAACGCCACATAGTTCACCAAGGAACACCACATAGTTCACCATGGAACACCCCATAGTTCATTATGGAACACCACATTGTTCACCATGGAACACCACATAGTTAACCATGGAACACCACATAGCTCACCATAGCACACCACATAGTTCACCATGTACACCACATAGTTCACCATGGAACACCACATAGTTCTCCATGGAACACCGCATAGTTCACCATGGAACACCACATAGTTCACCATGGAACACCATATAGTTCACCATGGAACACCACATAGTTCACCATGGAACACCACATAGTTCACCATGGAACACCACATAGTTCACCATGGAACACCACATAGTTCACAATGGAACACCACATAGTTCATTATACACCAAAAACAGTATGCTCCATCTCTATAATTTCATATTTTATTTTTGTGTTTCAAAGGTTTATCGTTTTCCGCTTTAAAAATACACATGTATCAAATGTACGATTGGGTAATTCAATACCCATTTTATTGGCATATTTACAGAAACCAAACCAATACGAAAGACCTGACACAAGACTGTAGGACAGACATGACACAAGACTTTAGGACAGACATGACACAAGACTTTAGGACAGACATGACACAATACTTTAGGACAGACATGACACAAGACTTTAGGACAGACATGACACAAGACTTTAGGACATACATGACACAAGACTTTAGGACAGACATGACACAAGACTTTAGGACAGACATGACACAAGACTTTAGGACATACATGACACAATACTTTAGGACAGACATGACACAAGACTTTAGGACAGACCTGACACAAGACTTTATGACAGACATGACACAAGACTTTAGGACAGACATGACACAAGACTTTAGGACAGACATGACACAAGACTTTAGGACAGACCTGACACAAGACTTTAGGACAGACCTGACACAAGACTTTAGGACAGACATGACACAAGACTTTAGGACAGACATGACACAAGACTTTAGGACAGACATGACACAAGACTTTAGGACAGATATGACACAAGACTTTAGGACAGACATGACACAAGACTTTAGGACAGACATGACACAAGACTTTAGGACAGACATGACACAAGACTTTAGGACAGACATGACACAAGACTTTAGGACAGACATGACACAAGACTTTAGGACAGACACGACACAATATTTTAGGACAGACACGACACAATACTTTAGGACAGACATGACACAAGACTTTAGGACAGACATGAGACACAAGCAATCCAACATTAAAACTGATTTCTTGCTTACTATGTCATTGAAGAATATTCAATGAATTTGACAATCGGTTAATGTAAAATTATTGAAATATTGAGTTATAGTATGTTTAAGACTGGCCACTATTTACTGCAGCCCAGGCCAAGACTGACCACCCTTTACTGCAATTGAAAGCCAAGACTGGCCACCATTTACTGCAACTGAAAGCCAAGACTGGCCACCATTTACTGCAACTGAAAGCCAAGACTGGCCACCATTTACTGCAACTGAAAGCCAAGACTGGCCAACATTTACTGCAATTGAAAGCCAAGACTGGCCACCATTTACTGCAACTGAAAGCCAAGACTGGCCACCATTTACTGCAGCCGATGCCAAGACTGGCCACCATTTACTGCAATTGAAAGCCAAGACTGGCCACCATTTACTGCAACTGAAAGCCAAGACTGGCCACCATTTACTGCAACTTAAAGCCAAGACTGGCCACCATTTACTGCAACTGAAAGCCAAGACTGGCCACCATTTACTGCAGCCGAGGCCAAGACTGGCCACCATTTA
Source organism: Omphiscola glabra (assembly GCA_964017045.1). NCBI lineage: Eukaryota > Metazoa > Mollusca > Gastropoda > Lymnaeidae > Omphiscola > Omphiscola glabra. The sequence goes on along the minus strand of OZ024810.1, from coordinate 3,561,238 downwards.
CTGCAATTGAAAGCCAAGACTGGCCACCATTTACTGCAACTGAAAGCCAAGACTGGCCGCCATTTACTGCAACTGAAAGCCAAGACTGGCCACCATTTACTGCAACTGAAAGCCAAGACTGGCCACCATATACTGCAACTGAAAGCCAAGACTGGCCACCATTTACTGCAACTGAAAGCCAGGACTGGCCACCATTTACTTGAAAGCCAAGACTGGCCACAATTTACTTGAAAGCCAAGACTGGCCACAATATACTTGAAAGCCAAGACTGGCCACCATTTACTTGAAAGCCAAGACTGGCCACCATTTACTGCAACTGAAAGCCAAGACTGGCCACCATTTACTGCAACTGAAAGCCAAGACTGGCCACCATTTACTGCAACTGAAAGCCAGGACTGGCCACCATTTACTTGAAAGCCAAGACTGGCCACAATTTACTTGAAAGCCAAGACTGGCCACAATATACTTGAAAGCCAAGACTGGCCACCATTTACTTGAAAGCCAAGACTGGCCACAATTTATCGCAGCTCAAGGCCAAGACTGGCCATCATTTACTGCGACTGGCCACAAATATATTGCGGCTCAAGGCCAAGACTGGCCATCATTTACTGCAACTGAAAGCCAGGACTGGCCACCATTTACTTGAAAGCCAAGACTGGCCACAATTTACTTGAAAGCCAAGACTGGCCACCATTTACTGCAACTGAAAGCCAAGACTGGCCACCATTGACTGCAACTGAAAGCCAAGACTGGCCACCATTTACTGCAACTGAAAGCCAAGACTGGCCACCATTTACTGCAACTTAAAGCCAAGACTGGCCATCATTTACTGCAACTGAAAGCCAAGACTGGCCACCATTTACGGCAGCCGAGGCCAAGACTGGCCACCATTTACTGCAATTGAAAGCCAAGACAGGCCAACATTTACTGCAACTGAAAGCCAAGACTGGCCACCATTTACTGCAACTGAAAGCCAAGACTGGCCACCATTTACTGCAACTTAAAGCCAAGACTGGCCACCATTTACTGCAACTGAAAGCCAAGACTGGCCACCATTTACTGCAGCCGAGGCCAAGACTGGCCACCATTTACTGCAATTGAAAGCCAAGACTGGCCACCATTTACTGCAACTGAAAGCCAAGACTGGCCACCATTTACTGCAACTGAAAGCCAAGACTGGCCACCATTTACTGCAACTGAAAGCCAAGACTGGCCACCATTTACTGCAACTGAAAGCCAAGACTGGCCACCATTTACTGCAACTGAAAGCCAGGACTGGCCACCATTTACTTGAAAGCCAAGACTGGCCACAATTTACTTGAAAGCCAAGACTGGCCACAATATACTTGAAAGCCAAGACTGGCCACCATTTACTTGAAAGCCAAGACTGGCCACCATTTACTGCAACTGAAAGCCAAGACTGGCCACCATTTACTGCAACTGAAAGCCAAGACTGGCCACCATTTACTGCAACTGAAAGCCAGGACTGGCCACCATTTACTTGAAAGCCAAGACTGGCCACAATTTACTTGAAAGCCAAGACTGGCCACAATATACTTGAAAGCCAAGACTGGCCACCATTTACTTGAAAGCCAAGACTGGCCACAATTTATCGCAGCTCAAGGCCAAGACTGGCCATCATTTACTGCGACTGGCCACAAATATATTGCGGCTCAAGGCCAAGACTGGCCATCATTTACTGCAACTGAAAGCCAAGACTGGCCACAATTTACTGCAGCTCAAGGCCAAGACTGGCCCCAATTTACTGCAGCTCAAGGCCAAGACTGACCATCATTTACTGCAACTGAAAGCCAAGACTGGCCACCATTTATTGCAGCTCAAGGCCAAGACTGGCCATAATTTACTGCGACTGGCCACAAATATATTGCGGCTCAAGGCCAAGACTGGCCATCATTTACTGCAACTGAAAGCCAAGACTGGCCACAATTTAATGCAGCTTAAGGCCAAGCCTAATAATTAAAATGTGGTAAGATAGTTTTTTATTTGTTCCTCCTTTATTTGCGGTTGTAACATTATCCCCCTTATTGAATATCGCCAACTCGACCTTGTCCTCGCTGTTTGCCTAATTAATAAGTGTTGCCTGATGGTGTTGAGCGACTTCCTGGCAATGCTAATTTTCAAGGCGTTTTTCCGACGTGATAATGCGATAGCCGTCTTAAGTGTCGATGACCGTTATGTTATCGCAATTTTGGCATTGCTGAAATTGTTGGTTGCGTTTTGCTTTTAATTTTCTATTTTTCGTTTTATTTCGGAAATGATTTTGTAACGATTCTTTACCCTTTGGCTTTGGTACACAACTTGCCTCATGTAGTTGTGTTTAGTTTGATCTAGTCTTGATTCTATGATGGACACCTACACGTGTCTTCTACATCGCTAAGTTGAACTTGTTAATGATGGACACCTACACGTGTCTTCTACATCGCTAAGTTGAACTTGTTAATCAGAGGCAACCAATTTGTTTTTTTAGTGAAGAGCGAGTGGTTTATGAAATGTTCTATTATTGTGATATATCTTTGTTCTAATGTCCAACAGTTTGATGACACTAACTATTAAAGTGATAACGAAAAGGTTCCAGGATTCAAAATAAATAAAGGAATAACGAGTGAGAGAAGGGGACGATATGGTAATAGAGAGAAAAAGAGGGAGAGTTAGCTGAGTGAGAGAGCGAGAGGATGATAGTGGAAAGCAAGAGGATGAGAGGTAGAGAAAGGTAGGGAGAAAGATACATATATATATATAGAGAGAGAGAGAGAGAGAGGGAGAGAGAGAAAGAGAGAGAGAGAGATATAAAGAAATAAAATAAAGTTTGTGATTTAATGAGTAGTTCCAAGCTTTGATGCCACCAGAATGTGAGGTCAATGACCTAGTAAACCGGAGTGTCCGGTGTTGTTGATGGCTTGGTGAAACACGAAATTAACACCAGGCCCAGAGATTGTTTTAACACCCTGGCTCTCTATTGGTCCAAATAAACGACAACTTAACAAAACCTAAACAGCTGTCTTTTGAAGCTGAACTTATTAAAGATGGAGACTTTTACATTGTTTTCTATCCGTCAATATGGGACCGGTCATTTTTTATTTGTTGGCCCCTACAAAACGTGTCCATGCCCCCCTGTGGTGTAGCGTGTGGTTCTCACGTGTCAACGGAAACGTAAACTAATCCCTCTATATTGCAGCGTGTGGCTCTCATGTGTCAACGGAAACGTGTACTTGTCCCTCTATGTTGTAGTGTGCGTGTGGCTCTCATGTGTCAACGGAAACGTGTACTTGTCCCTCTATGTTGTAGTGTGCGTGTGGCTCTCAAGTGTCAACAGAAATGTGTGTGTGTACACTTAGTACAACGATATTTTTTCCTTTAAATAAATTAATAACTGTTAAAATTAAAAAAAAAAAAAACTGAAAAAATAACTCTTATTAATTTCATGTGGGTGCGCGCGTGCGTTTGTGCCTGTTTGTCGTCATACACTTATCATACACTTATCATAGGTTTTGGAAAGAGTTGTGACGGAGATTTTATTTCGTTATCTTCTATGACACCTCAACTCATGGATATCTCCTCTTCAAGTATCTCTCTTTCTCTCTCTATTCCCCCTTCTCTCTCTGTCTCTCTCTATTCCCCTTTCTCTCTCTCTCTCTCTATCAATTCCCCTCTCTCTTTCTCTCTATCCCCTACAAGGTTGTTTTTTCTTTCACTAACGCCACAAAATAATAATACATTAAGTAATAATGATTGCAATAATAATAATAATAATAATAATAATAATAATTAAAACACCTCATTTTTGGGGTTCTTATTTCGCTTGCAAATACCGCGAAGATCTGAGAGTACCGTGTTGTTTAGTAAGCAACATGTTGTTTAGTGAGTCACGTGTTGTTTAGTGAGTCACGTGTTGTTTAGTGAGCCACGTGTTGTTTAGTGAGCCACATGTTGATAGTGAGCCACGTGTTGTTTAGTGAGTCACGTGTTGTTTAGTGAGCCACTTGTTGTTTAGTGAGCCACATTTTGTTTAGTGAGTCACGTGTTGTTTAGTGAGCCACATTTTGTTGAGGCATTGATCCATGACGTTACCTCCATATCTGATATTAGTGCTCTCATATCTTTTCAGATTTGTAGTTACTAAGAAATTCTACTTGTGCAGGTGATGCCGTTTAAATTATGTATAAGGGCTGAATCCAGCCAGCACGAGCTTTGGAGTAGACAGATTGTAACAACACATTTATACTGAAAGAGAGTAGACAGATTGTAACAACACACTTATACTGAAAGAGAGTAGACAGATTGTAACAACATATTTATACTGATGGAGAGCAGACAGATTGCAACAACGCGTATACTGAAGAATTACTTGGAAAAAAAATGAAATATTTTCTAGAGTACAATCTAGAATTGTAAATTACATGAAGCAATGTGAGATCAGCGGCGTAGCTAGTGCCACCCGGGGCAGTCCAATATTTTGCCACCGCTTCCAGGAAAAAACAACAATTCTGCAGTGAGCCGAAAATGCCTCCCACACCCCCCCCCCCTTCAACCCCCCGAAATCCTTTTCCCAAATAAGAATAAAATGTATCACCAGGGCGGGTGCACATCCACAGTCCGCTGTTTAAGTCACCGTGTGAAACTAAACATTGTTCAGATGACCAGCTACCAGCAGAACTGGATTCATCCTTTTGAGCGACGCAGACGATCACACCCAACAGACTGCGTGGCTATTCTGATGAGGACACCGGATATGATAAAACGTAACAATGATGCCGCCATTTAAATGGAGCCACTCGTGCGGCACACCACCAAGTCATTAGCCGGCCGATAAAGGTGGACCTGGTCAGTTACCGCACAGCCACCCGATACTCATCCCAAACTCAGCCGGGGTGTAAACGCCTCATTGTTTTTCTCAATTGTCGGAAATATTCAGGTCGTTTCTTTCATTGCAATGTTACGTTATTATGTAATTTGTTAATGTCACATATAGCTCATCTCTATATGTCACGTTATGTTATTCATTTGTTTAAGCCATAACTATTTCATTTCTGTTTACGTCATGCTTACAGCCATTTAAAAGGTTGTCGGACGGGCGAACCACCCCGCCATGCGCAATTTTCGTCAGATCTCAGAGTATTTTCAAGGCAAGGGGGCGGCTAACATCTTGTCCCGCCCCGGATGACAGTAACCACATCTACGCCCCTGCTACGTCCATAATACATTTTACATCCAAACAAACATATCTTTGAAACAATAGTCTCCGTTGCTAGATATTCCTTCAGTGGCGTAGCCAAGGTTATTGTCGCACCCTTCTTAGAAAAATAAACTCAGCGATTGACCGAAAATGCCGCCCCAAAATATAAAGAAAAAACAACCCCTCTCACACAGGAAGTATAGTTCTTCCCCACTACCCCCACATTTTCCTGCCTACTACGCCACTGCATACCATCAAAACAACGGTCGCAACAGTTAACAATTGTTAAGCTAATCGATCATAACATTTTTTTTCGTCAGCAATCGCGAACGACCGTAAGACGTCACAGAACGGAGTCATGGGCACTGAATTTATTTCTTCCCCAAGTCGGACGGCCATTACAAGCCTGCCAGCGAGTAAATGGAAGTAGTGATTGCGTGACACGGGCGAGAGTATCGCGAGGGCATAAATAAGGGGAGGAAAAATAAGGGAACACTTTATTTGCTGGTATTGTTAGCATGACAGAAACTGGAAACACGAGAGTCAAAACATTGACCGAAACACGGGGCTTATAAACTGTGTCTTCTCGGGTTGTGAGGGAGTGTGAAGGTGAGGGAAGTGGGTGGAGGGGGAAGTGGGTGGAGGGGGAAGTGGGTGAAGGGGAGGGAAGTGGGTGCAGTGGAGGGAAGTGGGTGGAGGGGGGAAGTGGGTGAGGAGAGGGAAGTGGGTGGAGGGGATAGAAGTGGGTTGAGGGGAGAGAAGAGGGTGAAAAGGGAAGTGGTTGGATGGGTTGGAAGTGGTCGGAGAGAAGGGATGTGGGTGGAGATAAAGGAAGTGGTTGCAAGGGATGAACACCTCGCTGTTTTATGGTGTGTCGATCTTATGTGTGAACGTGGAAACTTAAGGAGGAAAGAATATTTCCAAGGGAGACGTCAAGGTCATATTATCCAGAAAGGTGGAAACCACGTGGGGAGCTAGAGACAAGGGCATACAATCCGAATTGAACTCGCAGAGGAATAAGCGTTTTTTTTGGGAACATGGGCGCCAACAATCTTAATTGATATCTAATCGATGGTTCTTTTGTGCGCTGTGTTCAATACACCAGCGTCGGGTAGGCGGGTAGCAAAGTGCCGTATGAGGATGTATAGTGACAACGGTATTCTAAGGCAATAACTTCAATTGGAGCTTGTTATTTGATTGTAAAATTGACAGTTGTTTGTTTTAAATAATATATATATATATATATATATATATATATATATATATATATAGAGAGAGAGAGAGAGAGAGAGAGAGAGAGAGAGATGAATAGTAACACACACATTTTTAAAATAAAATCTTTGCTTTAGCTCATTAACACAGTGCTCTCCAAAAGAGGTTGGTTATGGCTGAATAAAAATAAAAGACAACTTCAGTTATAGTCTGCAAAGTTCTAGTTTTCGTTTCGAATCTGTTAAAACATTACAACAAATGACGTCATTGCACCAGCTTATCCCTAACGTCTAGGATATACTGACACCATTTACTTCTGACAGCGCAAAGCACATCTGTATTGATAATCAAATATGTCTCGTCCCCCCCCCCCCCCCGGCCACCTCGCATGAATTGGAATTTTTCACAATGTAAACCTGTTTGCGTTCGTTCGTTGAAATGTAAACATCACTTCAAACAAACAAACAAAATCACCAACACGATTAAAAGACAGTGTATTCACTTCTGACTTCTTATAGAACTGTTTATTTTTTGCTTGACCAACTGATTTCTAACCCCACCTCATTTTGTTCGAGTTTCACATTAAGATAACCTATCGAAATGGGAGAATGGGAGAAGAGGAGAATGGGAGAAGGGGAAAATGGGAGAAGGGTAAAATGGGAGAGAATCACTGATCAGCGTTCTGACTGAAAAAAAGCAGTGAATATGGTGATCTAATGGTCAGAGGATTGGCAAAAAGCAGTGAATATGGCGATCCAATGGTCAGAGGATGGGCAAAGAGCAGTGAATATGGCGATCTAATGGTCAGAGGATGGGCAAAAAGCAGTGAATATGGTAATCTAATGGTCAGAGGATGGGCAAAGAGCAGTGAATATGGCGATCTAATGGTCAGAGGATGGGCAAAATGCAGTGACTATGGCGATCTAATGGTCAGAGGATGTCCGAAACGAAGTACTCACTGCTAAGAGAGCAATACGGGAAGGCCAAAGAAAGCCAGAAGTCTAATGTTCTCCTGCAAGGGGTGCAGTCGTGTATAGCTTTCAAACGCCTACGTCTGACGAAAACTGGACAGCGGGGAGGGTGCCAATAATCAGATTATAATGCACAGAGATTATGTGAAAGTGGCCCTACCTAGCGTACTCACCGCATCTGTTCGATGGTACCATTAAAAAAATGTCATTTAGGATCATGAGATCCACAAGAGACCAATTTATTTAATGGATTCCATAACCCCGTTGATCCTAACAGCTGCACACGCCCCAACCCCCTGTTACACATAGACAGGCAGCCTCACAACACCCAAATCCCCTGTCACACATAGACAGGCAGCCCCACAACACCCAAATCCCCTGTCACACATAGACAGGCAGCCCCACAACACCCAAATCCCCTATCACACATAGACAGGCAGCTCCACAACACCCGAATCCCCTGTCACACATAGACAGGTAGCCCCACAACACCCAAATCCCCTGTCACACATAGACAGGTAGCTCCACAACACCCAAATCCCCTGTCACACATAGACAGGCAGCTCCACAACACCCAAATCCCCTGTCACACATAGACAGGAAGCTCCACAACACCCAAATCACCTGTCACACATAGACAGGCAGCTCTACAACACCCAAATCCCCTGTCACACATAGACACTATTGTCACGCGTAGATGTTTGATATGTGCATAACCCCACAGCTCCGTGTATCGATACAAACAAATCTAAACAGAACAAGTGCAGTGCCGCCCAGTGAATGACGTCATGATTTCTTTACGCCATCAAACACTTGATCTATTATTTAGAAGTGTCGCTGGTGACTAAAATATGGCCATCTGAATTGGTGAAATACGCGCGGACAAGTATAAATATTTTACTATTATGATTTACTCTTCGATCCCCATTGCAGCTGATGGTCTCGGACAACAAGGTTTGCTCAGTGTTGAAGTGAACTATGTTGAAAAATTCAAGAAGTAACTAGAAATTTATGTTAACAATTGTGTGCGTCAGGGAGAGAGAGTGTGTGTCCGTCTAGCAACGCAAAAGATTATCGAATGTAAATTTAATAAATAATTACTAACGCTGAAAAATTGCCTAACTTGATATGATTGGAACTGTTCTTAAATAGTGATCGGCGTTCAGTAGACGGAAAATCCTCGACAGGACCAATGAGGTTAGGTATCTTAAGAAATGTGTTGACATCGCCCGCACGTTTGCGGTTAATAGGACAGGCCCACGAAACCTCTTGGTGGAGCGCATTGTTCAAAAGAGAATGTCCGAAAATAACCTCAACAGCTAGAGGCGCGTTGGGCCACCATTGGGCCACCATTGGGCCACCATTGGGCCACCAGTGTGTGCCTCTCAGATGCTGGTTGACAGCTATTTCTGGGCCTCGGCAGACGGCAATCAGAGATATTGGCGGGTCAGTTGCTGCACACGGCCGCACGGGATCTGGTGATCTCGTGGTTATTTTGGAGAACAGAAAGAATGTGGAAATATTATTTTATTTAAAAGTCGGCGAAGTAAAACTGATACCGGATTGACAGCGTAACTAAGGAATACGCAAGAAAATGATTGTGGGGGGTGGGGTGGTGGGGGTGGATACATATGTGATGGATCCATACGGGGTCGAGAAATACGGGATGGAGACATATGTGATGGATACAAACGGGGTGGAGAAATACGGGATGGATACATATGACATAGAATAATATGGAATGGAAACATCGGATGGATACATATGATATGGAGACATATACTTAGTTATTTATGTATGCTTTGATGCACTGATGTTCCACGGCAAAAACACAACCGATGTAGGAATGACGGATTCATTTAATTTGACAGGATTTATTTATGATCTTAAACATTAAGCAGGTCGATGCATAGCTGCCATCATTAGTGGAGGAACTAATGGTTAGACCGATGAATAGAAATATGGATAGACCGATGGATAGGCCGATGGGTAGGCCGATGGATAGGCCGATGGATAGCCGATGGATAGACCGATGGATAGGCCGATGGATAGGCCGATGGATAGGCCGATGGATAGACCGATGGATAGACCAATGGATAGACCGATGGAAAAGAGGAAAAAGAGCAAAGTTATAACTGAATCCATACATGATTAAGTATACAGATTCAGCTTACTATCTTCATAATCAATGATTATTTACTAATCATTAATCGATCAAAGTCAGAATCAATCAATCGTTCATTTAGTTTATCTGAAAACAAGTTTAGGAAAAGTTTATGCATGCTATTTTAAACTATTCATTAACTATTTAAATGCCATTATGGATGCTCACAGAATGGGATGACCAGAGCTACGCGGTGCTCCACGGCCCGGCCTGGCCGCTTCAATATTGCCAGAACAAACAGACAACTAACTCAACTGTCATTAATACATTTACACAACTAATGCACGCTGCGTCAAACTTGCAACTGACATTATCCGTTACAGTGATCCTCGCGTCGTTAAAAAAAACACACACCGACAATTAGCTACAATTTTGTTCTGTGTCATTTGATTTTTCACTTGTATTAGAAAAACATTGGTAATTTCAATCACGAATGTGTTATAATAAATCAGCAAATCTATTTTTATGACCACATTTACAATATATTGAAGGCAATAAATAAAACGTTCTCAAAATTGCCACAGCACGAGAACCGCCCCCCCCCCCCCCCGTCAGCTAATGGTCAAAATTTGTTCAAACTGTTTTAATTAAAGAAAATGTTCATCACAGATCATTAGCAAACATTGTTTTTGTGTTTGTTGGGGCAAGGGGGTTGGTGAGGAGGTGGTGGAGGGGGTTTGAGGAGGCAGTGGGCTAGGAGGATGGGGAGGCAGTGGGCTAGGAGGATGGGGAGGCAGTGGGCTAGGAGGATGGGGAGGCAGTGGGCTAGGAGGATGGGGTGGCAGTGGGCTAGGAGGATGGGGAGGCAGTGGGCTAGGCGGAAGGGGAGGCAGTGGGCTAGTAGGATGGGGAGGCAGTGGGCTAGGAGGATGGGTAGTCAGTGGACTAGGAGGATGAGGAGGCAGTGGTTAGAATGATGAGGAGGCAGTGGGCTAGAAGGATGAGGAGGCAGTGGGCTAGAAGGATGAGGAGGTAGTGGGCTAGAAGGATGAGGAGGCAGTGGGCTAGGAGGATGAGGAGGCAGTGGGCTAGGACGATGAGGAGGCAGTCGGTTAGGAGGACCGGGAGACAATGTGTTAGGAGGATGAGGAGGCAGTGGGTTAGGAGGATGAGGAGGCAGTGGGTTAAGAGGATGGGGAGGCAGTGGGTTAGGAGGATGAGGAGGCAGTGGGCTAGGAGGATGGGGAGGCAGTGGGCTAGGAGGATGAGGAGGCTTTGGGGGGGTTGATGAGGCGGGGGGGGGGTGATGAGGCGGTGGGGTAGGGATTTTGGGAGGTGGTAGGGAAGGTATTTGGATGTATTTCTAGGAGGATGCTCTTCAAATATCAGTAGCACAGATGACAGCACACAGAGTGAAAAGATAAAGTCCAAATGTCAGTAAATTTTAAATAAATGTTTTTTTTTGTTTGAGTTCTAGAAAAAATGAAAGCAATGTTATCACATGTTATATATTGGATCAGTCACTATCAGCTATTGGTCAGTTTAAGGATCAGTCACTATCAGCTATTGGTCAGTTTAAGGATCAGTCACTATCAGCTATTGGTCAGTTTAAGGATCAGTCACTATCAGCTATTGGTCAGTTTAAGGATCAGTCACTATCAGCTATTGGTCAGTTTAAGAATCCGTCACTATCAGCTATTGGTCAGTTTAAGGATCAGTCACTATCAGCTATTGGTCAGTTTAAGAATCCGTCACTATCAGCTATTGGTCAGTTTAAGGATCAGTCACTATCAGCTATTGGTCAGTTTAAGGATCAGTCACTATCAGCTATTGGTCAGTTTAAGGATCAGTCACTATCAGCTATTGGTCAGTTTAAGGATCAGTCACTATCAGCTATTGGTCAGTTTAAGGATCAGTCACTATCAGCTATTGGTCAGTTTAAGGATCAGTCACTATCAGCTATTGGTCAGTTTAAGAATCCGTCACTATCAGCTATTGGTCAGTTTAAGGATCAGTCACTATCAGCTATTGGTCAGTTTAAGAATCCGTCACTATCAGCTATTGGTCAGTTTAAGGATCAGTCACTATCAGCTATTGGTCAGTTTAAGGATCAGTCACTATCAGCTATTGGTCAGTTTAAGAATCCGTCACTATCAGCTATTGGTGGTCAGTTTAAGAATCCGTCACTATCAGCTATTGGTGGTCAGTTTAAGAATCCGTCACTATCAGCTATTGGTGGTCAGTTTAAGGATCAGTCACTATCAGCTATTGGTCAGTTTAAGAATCCGTCACTATCAGCTATTGGTGGTCAGTTTAAGGATCAGTCACTATCAGCTATTGGTCAGTTTAAGGATCAGTCACTATCAGCTATTGGTCAGTTTAAGGATCAGTCACTATCAGCTATTGGTCAGTTTAAGAATCCGTCACTATCAGCTATTGGTCAGTTTAAGGATCAGTCACTATCAGCTATTGGTCAGTTTAAGAATCCGTCACTATCAGCTATTGGTCAGTTTAAGGATCAGTCACTATCAGCTATTGGTCAGTTTAAGGATCAGTCACTATCAGCTATTGGTCAGTTTAAGAATCCGTCACTATCAGCTATTGGTGGTCAGTTTAAGAATCCGTCACTATCAGCTATTGGTGGTCAGTTTAAGAATCCGTCACTATCAGCTATTGGTGGTCAGTTTAAGGATCAGTCACTATCAGCTATTGGTCAGTTTAAGAATCCGTCACTATCAGCTATTGGTGGTCAGTTTAAGGATCAGTCACTATCAGCTATTGGTCAGTTTAAGAATCCGTCACTATCAGCTATTGGTGGTCAGTTTAAGAATCCGTCACTATCAGCTATTGGTGGTCAGTTTAAGAATCCGTCACTATCAGCTATTGGTGGTCAGTTTAAGAATCCGTCACTATCAGCTATTGGTGGTCAGTTTAAGAATCCGTCACTATCAGCTATTGGTGGTCAGTTTAAGAATCCGTCACTATCAGCTATTGGTGGTCGGTTTAAGAATCCGTCACTATCAGCTATTGGTGGTCAGTTTAAGAATCCGTCACTATCAGCTATTGGCCAGTTTAAGAATCCGTCACTATCAGCTATTGGTGGTCAGTTTAAGAATCCGTCACTATCAGCTATTGGTGGTCGGTTTAAGAATCCGTCACTATCAGCTATTGGTGGTCAGTTTAAGAATCCGTCACTATCAGCTATTGGTCAGTTTAAGAATCCGTCACTATCAGCTATTGGTCAGTTTAAGAATCCGTCACTATCAGCTATTGGTCAGTTTAAGAATCCGTCACTATCAGCTATTGGTCAGTTTAAGGATCCGTCACTATCAGCTATTGGTCATTTTAAGAATCCGTTACTTTCAGCTATTGGTCAGTTTAAGAATCCGTCACTTTCAGCTATTGGTCAGTTTAAGAATCCGTCACTATCAGCTATTGGTCAGTTTAAGAATCCGTTACTTTCAGCTATTGGTCAGTTTCAGAATTTGTTTCATTTCCAACAGAGAGAGGCAGTTGGCAGATTAGGCGCCATGTTAGAGTTCAGTCCATTGTCGTGAGTTTCGTTTGAATACAGCTTGAATGTTTGATGACAGATAAGTGTTCGTTTGATAAAACATTGGTCCTTTGCGTGCATGATTGACACTATTGATTTACACGGTCCGAGTTTAACAACGAATATAAGGCACTACGAAAGAACGGGACGCACAATTCTTCGATGTTCTTAAAAAAAAATAAAAAAATCATAGGTTCCGATGTGGATGCGACAGGGAGCATGAAACGAATCAAGAACCCTTGATATATACCAATAGTACATATTTTTTGGAGGAGGGGGGTGGGGTTTAAGTGCTGTGGCAGTAAAAGAAAGATTTCTGTCTCTGATACTTAGGAGATGACTTTTTTTTTTTTTTAAAGTATACCTGGTATAGTATTAGCCTTGTTATAGGTTGGTTAAGAAACTAAAATGGGCACAGGTCACTCGGTGCCACCAGGTCCAAAATCTGGAAAGGAAATCGGTCAGGGAGAACACAAATGCAATTTTGACCAAATTAACTCTCCTCCCCCCCCCCCACCCTCAACTTCAAGGGCCCCTATACTGTGGATCTCTCTACACATGGCCCAAACAGGCACGATACCATTCTTATCTGTACCGTGGTCAATTGAGTTTTAGAGACAGGCAGTCAGAAAATATGTCAACAAATAAAACGGGTAGACGGGGTCAGAGGTGAACCGGAGAAAAATAAAATTGTTTGCAACATTAGCCAATAGTCAGTACAGTTACTCAGTGTATTTTCTTTCTTTTTTTGGTTGGGGGGGGGGGGTTTGGGGGGAGGACTGGTAAAGCAACAGGAAAAAATCGTTTATTTGCACAATTGTATACATTCTTGCAAAATATAACAATGCAATTATTTATTATTATTTATTTTTTACATAAGATTCACGAAGTGTTAAATTAGACACAAAAATATGTAGCCGCTATTCGCATCAATTATTGTTTACAAATAACATAACATTAAACTAAAGTAACCGATAAATAGTTAAACAAAACTAAAACATAAATGTAACGGTCTAACTATTTATCGGTTACTTTAGTCCATGTAAAAGAACATCTCTTAAATAGAAAACCAAGGAGCTTCTTGTCTGAAGACATCGTATGTTTATGTCATTATGTAAGACTGAAAACATCGCGTGCTTATGTCATTATGTAAGACTGAAAACATGTTATGCTTATGTCATTATGTAAGACTGAAAACATCGTATGCTTATGTCATTATGTAAGACTGAAAACATCGTATGTTTATGTCATTATGTAAGACTGAAAACATCGTATGCTTATGTCATTATGTAAGACTGAAAACATCGTATGCTTATGTCATTATGTAAGACTGAAAACAGCGCGTGCTTATGTTATTATGTAAGACTGAAAACATCGTATGCTTATGTCATTATGTAAGACTGAAAACATCCAACAACCATATGAACAAACGCGAGCTCTTAATGTTGTGTTGCGCAAGAAAAAAGCTAACTGCGATATATAAAAGATCTAAGTGTCAAACGTTAGCAAATAATACTTAAGACATTTATCCAGGCAAACGAAATATTACCAAACTTTTTAGGAAAAGCAACACAAAAAACTAGCAATAGTAGAGGAAGGCAAATATCAAATGTGCTAAAAACAAGAATGTTTAAAAAGAAGCGTAGATAGCAAAGCACCAAGAACAGAGAGAGAGAGAGAGAGAGAGAGAGAAGAGAGAGAGAGAGAGAGAGAGAGAGAGAGAGTCCGTTAAAAAAGTGGTGCACTTTAATTGACGTGTAAACTTGATGTAAACAGAGGCTTGTTTGTTTACGCGTAAAGTATGAAAAATCTACTCACATCACTTGACACTGTTAATTTTGTATCTTCCACCTAAACAAGTGAATAAATGGGTGCTTGTTAATAAATGGCTAGACAGTGTGGTGCGTTGTCAATGAAGACCTGCTTTGTGTGTGTGTGTGTTCTAAAAAGTGGGTCATTTACCCCCAATAACAAAAACATAGCAATATTTCTTATATACAAAATATAAAAAAGCTTAACTAGAATAACTCTGTCAGTGTACTGTGGCTTCCATTATTGTTAAAGAAAATTATTCTATTTTTTAAAGCAAAGGTCCTCAAAATACTGATCGCGGGCCAAGTCCGGCCCGCCACAAAATTTAATCCGGGCTGCCAGGGATTTTAAATCCGACCCGCCTAG
Organism: Omphiscola glabra; assembly: GCA_964017045.1. Taxonomy (NCBI): domain Eukaryota; kingdom Metazoa; phylum Mollusca; class Gastropoda; family Lymnaeidae; genus Omphiscola; species Omphiscola glabra. The sequence continues at coordinate 3,546,026 of OZ024810.1, read as the reverse complement.
CCATCGAGCCGGTACCTGGCCAGCAGCGACAAAGAATGGAGCCGGACATTGGTTAGTTCAAAAACCTTACGTCTTTTGACATACTATTAAGTTGATGTTGGATACTTGTTTTCTTAATTTTAAAGAAAAAAAAAAATATATATACACATCTCTTTAAGCTCTACTATCCAGACTGATTCTCCCCCCCCCCCCCCCACACCTTCGACCGATAAGCGAAGCTGCCGAGTGCCGTCCATGGCTTGACATGTATTAGTTATGGGGTGGTATGAGCGAATACACATTTGTTTTGTGTTATTTAATTAATGTGTGTTAATGTTTAAGTTCATGATTATGTTTGTCAAATTGCATGTACAGCGTGGTGAGCCCAGCCCTAAGCTGGGGTACCACGGAATAGAAAACTACCAATAATAATAATAATAATATATAAATTCTATGTTACCCCAACTAAAATATTCATAGAATTCGTTCATTATCTTTTCAGTCTATACCCTCCCCCCCCCCCCCCTCCTCTTTTTTCCGGGCAACGTCTGAGGGTCACTGAACCGCTCCCTTGTTTAATAAGTTTGAGGACCCCTGCTTTAATGTGTATTTTTATAATTGGTTAATATAAATCCATGATAAGAACATCAATAATTTTTATGATTTTTATAAACGTTTATTAATTTAAAAAAAAAAAAAAAACAAAAAAAAAAAAAAAACTTCATTGCTTTAGATAGTTCAATTTATTATTTTGTATTTAAATAACTATTTTAAAATAGAGGGGCCTAGAATCCACGCTAAACAATAGAATACATTTTTTTAAAAATATATATTTAATGATAGCAAAATCGCTAATAATCATATTTGAACGGGGCTATTTAAAATACTCTCAAAATCTCATGACTTAAACAGATTCCTCGTTTTCGTGTTTTAAAAAAAATCATGTTTTTAAAAAAAAAATCATGTTTTTTAAAAAAAAATGGATGAGCTGAGATTGTGAAAGGAGAAGGTGCATTATTTGACATGCAGGCCTATGAAGAGATCTGTATGTTGGGAGCCTTGTGCATCATTTTGTAAGACCATTTATGGATTTAAGGTAGACGGTGTGCAAGATTGTTACGGAAGCTTCCCTCTATATTCACCTTAAAACTATGTGGTGAAATGAACGTTTTTAAACGCTTTATCGAAGCTCATGCCATTTAAAATAGACTGGTGCTATCCCCTCAACAAACTATGACAAATATCACCTGCCCAAACTGACAAATATCACCTCACCAAACTATGACACATATCACCTCACCAAACTATGACAAATATCACCTCACCAAACTATGACAAATATAACCTCACCAAACTATGACAAATATCACCTCACCAAACTATGACAAATATAACTTCACCAAACTATGACAAATATCCCTTCACAAAACTATGACAAATTTTACCTCAACAAACCATGACAAATATCACCTCACCAAATTATGACAAATATTACCGTACCAAGGTAAGAACAATAATACCATAAAAAAACTTTGGACCGTTTCAAGCCACAATACTATCACAGCTAAACAAAGGGGACTAGTACAGACCAGACAAGGGGTCCTATCACAACTAAACAAAGCGGACTAACACAGACCAGGCAAGGGGTCCTATCACAGCTAAACAAAGCGGACTAACACAGACCAGACAAGGGGTCCTATCACAACTAAACAAAGGGGACTAACACAGACCAGACAAGGGGTCCTATCACAACTAAACAAAGGGGACTAACACAGACCAGACAAGGTGTCCTATCACAACTAAACAAAGCGGACTAACACAGACCAGGCAAGGGGTCCTATCACAGCTAAACAAAGCGGACTAACACAGATCAGGCAAGAGGTCCTATCACAACTAAACAAAACGGACAAAAACAGACCAGACAAGGGGTCCTATCACAACTAAACAAAGGGGACTAACACAGACCAGACAAGGGGTCCTATCACAGCTAAACAAAGCAGACTAAACCAACAAATCAAGGGAGACTGTGAAGTAGAAAAGGAAAAGGAGAGAGAGTGAAGAGCAAAGAAATCAAAAAGAGAAAGAAAGAACAACCAAAAAGGATAATCTCACAATTTCGGACTCTTCAGTAATGTCCCACCACGTCAGGCCGGCCATTGGTCAGTTTACGGATGCGATTACCCGATGTGCCACCAACCGGAAGTGGGTGTCGGAACGTGATTATTTTAAACTTTTCTGTACATGAGAGCCGTCTAGACTTAATGAGGGACGCTTTTGGTCTCAATGCCATGACATTATTTCTATTGTACTTCCTGACTGGTTGTTGCTGGTCATTTCTTCCATATCTGTTGGTTGGTCATCTCTGGGTTTTTTTGTGGTCATTTATCTATCTCTGCATGGTTGTTGGTGGTCATTTCTTCCATATCTGTTGGTTGGTCATCTCTGGGTTTTTTTGTGGTCATTTATCTATCTCTGACTGGTTGATGGTGGTCATGTCTTCCATATCTGTTGGTTGGTCATCTCTGGGTTTTTTGTGGTCATTTATCTATCTCTGCCTGTTTGATAGTGGTCATGTCTTCCAAATCTGTTGGTTGGTCATCTCTGGGTTTTTTTGTGGTCATTTATCTATCTCTGCCTGGTTGATGGTGGTCATTTCTTCCATATCTGTTGGTTGGTCATCTCTGGGTTTTTTTGTGGTCATTTATCTATCTCTGCCTGGTTGATGGTGGTCATTTCTTCCATATCTGTTGGTTGGTCATCTCTGGGTTTTTTTGTGGTCATTTATCTATCTCTGCCTGGTTGATGGTGGTCATGTCTTCCATATCTGTTGGTTGGTCATCTCTGGGTTTTTTTGTGGTCATTTATCTATCTCTGCCTGGTTGATGGTGGTCATTTCTTCCATATCTGTTGGTTGGTCATCTCTGGGTTTTCTTGTGGTCATTTATCTATCTCTGCCTGGTTGATGGTGGTCATGTCTTCCATATCTGTTGGTTGGTCATCTCTGGGTTTTTTTTGTGGCCATTTATCTATCTCTGCCTGGTTGATGGTGGTCATGTCTTCCATATCTGTTTGTTGGTCATCTCTGGGTTTTTTGTCGTCATTTATCTATCTCTGCCTGGTTGATGGTGGTCATGTCTTCCATATCTGTTGGTTGGTCATCTCTGGGTTTTTTTGTGGTCATTTATCTATCTCTGCCTGGTTGATGGTAATCATGTCTTCCATATCTGTTGGTTGGTCATCTATGGGTTTTTTGTGGTCATTTATCTATCTCTGTCTGGTTGATGGTGGTCATGTCTTCCATATCTGTTGGTTGGTCATCTCTGGGTTTTTTGTGGTCATTTATCTATCTCTGCCTGGTTGATGGTGGTCATGTCTTCCATATCTGTTGGTTGGTCATCTCTGGGTTTTTTTGTGGTCATTTATCTATCTCTGCCTGGTTGATGGTGGTCATTTCTTCCATATCTGTTGGTTGGTCATCTCTGGGTTTTTTGTGGTCATTTATCTATCTCTGCCTGGTTGATGGTGGTCATGTCTTCCATATCTGTTGGTTGGTCATCTCTGGGTTTTTTTGTGGTCATTTATCTATCTCTGCCTGGTTGATGGTGGTCATGTCTTCCATATCTGTTGGTTGGTCATATCTGGGTTTTTTTGTGGTCATTTATCTATCCCTGCCTGGTTGATGGTGGTCATGTCTTCCATATCTGTTGGTTGGTCATCTCTGGGTTTTTTTGTGGTCATTTATCTATCTCTGCCTGGTTGATGGTGGTCATGTCTTCCATATCTGTTGGTTGGTCATCTCTGGGTTTTTTTGTGGTCATTTATCTATCTCTGCCTGGTTGATGGTGGTCATGTCTTCCATATCTGTTGGTTGGTCATCTCTGGGTTTTTTTGTGGTCATTTATCTATCTCTGCCTGGTTGATGGTGGTCATGTCTTCCATATCTGTTGGTTGGTCATCTCTGGGTTTTTTTGTGGTCATTTATCTATCTCTGCCTGGTTGATGGTGGTAATGTCTTCCATATCTGTTGGTTGGTCATCTCTGGGTTTTTTGTGGTCATTTATCTATCTCTGTCTGGTTGATGGTGGTCATGTCTTCCATATCTGTTGGTTGGTCATCTCTGGGTTTTTTGTGGTCATTTATCTATCTCTGCCTGGTTGATGGTGGTCATTTCTTCCATATCTGTTGGTTGGTCATCTCTGGGTTTTTTGTGGTCATTTATCTATCTCTGCCTGGTTGATGGTTGTCATGTCTTCCATATCTGTTGGTTGGTCATCTCTGGGTTTTTTGTGGTCATTTATCTATCTCTGTCTCGTTGATGCTGGTCATTTCTTCCATATCTGTTGGTTGGTCATCTCTGGGTTTTTTTGTGGTCATTTATCTATCTCTGCCTGGTTGATGCTGGTCATTTCTTCCATATCTGTTGGTTGGTCATCTCTGGGTTTTTTGTGGTCATTTATCTATCCTTGCCTGGTTGTTGGTGGTCATTTTTTCCATATCTGTTGGTTGGTCATCTCTGGGTTTTTTTGTGATCATTTATCTATCTCTGCCTGGTTGTTGCTGGTCATTTCTTCCATATTTGTTGGTTGGTCATCTCTGGGTTTTTTGTGGTCATTTATCTATCTCTGCCTAGATGATGGTGGTCATGTCTTCCATATCTGTTGGTTGGTCATCTCTGGGTTTTTATGTGGTCATTTATCTATCTCTGCCTGGTTGATGGTGGTCATTTCTTCCATATCTGTTGGTTGGTCTTCTCTGGGTTTTTTGTGGTCATTTATCTATCTCTGCCTGGTTGATGGTGGTCATGTCTTCCATATCTGTTGGTTGGTCATCTCTGGGTTTTTTTGTGGTCATTTATCTATCTCTGCCTGGTTGATGGTGGTCATGTCTTCCATATCTGTTGGTTGGTCATCTCTGGGTTTTTTGTGGTCATTTATCTATCCTTGCCTGGTTGTTGGTGGTCATTTTTTCCATATCTGTTGGTTGGTCATCTCTGGGTTTTTTTGTGATCATTTATCTATCTCTGCCTGGTTGTTGCTGGTCATTTCTTCCATATTTGTTGGTTGGTCATCTCTGGGTTTTTTGTGGTCATTTATCTATCTCTGCCTAGATGATGGTGGTCATGTCTTCCATGTCTGTTGGTTGGTCATCTCTGGGTTTTTATGTGGTCATTTATCTATCTCTGCCTGGTTGATGGTGGTCATTTCTTCCATATCTGTTGGTTGGTCTTCTCTGGGTTTTTTGTGGTCATTTATCTATCTCTGCCTGGTTGATGGTGGTCATGTCTTCCATATCTGTTGGTTGGTCATCTCTGGGTTTTTTTGTGGTCATTTATCTATCTCTGCCTGGTTGATGGTGGTCATGTCTTCCATATCTGTTGGTTGGTCATCTCTGGGTTTTTTGTGGTCATTTATCTATCTCTGCCTGGTTGATGGTGGTCATGTCTTCCATATCTGTTTGTTGGTCATCTCTGGGTTTTTTGTGGTCATTTATCTATCTCTGCCTGGTTGATGGTGGTCATGTCTTCCATATCTGTTGGTTGGTCATCTCTGGGTTTTTTGTGGTCATTTATCTATTCTGCCTGGTTGATGGTGGTCATTTCTTCCATATATGTTGGTTGGCCATCTCTGGCTTTTTTGTGGTCATTTATCTATCTCTGCCTGGTTGATGGTGGTCATTTCTTCCATATATGTTGGTTGGCCATCTCTGGGGTTTTTGTGGTCATTTATCTATCTCTGCTTGGTTGATGGTGGTCATGTCTTCCATCTATCGCTATTTGTTTGTAAACAATCATTATTCCTATGTCCTTTAATGGCTATATTAACTGACCTCTCTTGTAATCATTCTAATCTATTGCCTTTAATATTGTATCACGAAACATTAAGAACTTCGATTTCACCACTTATTCGAACATTTATATACAACCAGATATTGTAGACTTACATACGACAATATATTGTAGAATTTAGATATTCCCAGGGATAGTAGACTTATAATACCATCTGATATTGCAAAGTTAAGATACCGCAATATATTACAAACTTAAGATACCACAAGGTATTGCAAATTTAATATATCATCATATATAACATACTTCAGTTACCATTTGGTATTGCAGACTTAAGATATCACTAGATATTGCAGACTTGAGATACCACCATATATTGCAGACTTAAGATAACATCATATATTTTAGACCTTAGTCCCAATCACATACTGCAGACTAAATTTATCACCATATATCATAGACTTCAGATACCACCAGATATTGCAGACTTGCGATACCACCAGATGTCATAGACTTGGGATACCACCAGATATCACATACTTCAGATACCACCAGATATCACATACTTCAGAGACCACATACTTCAGATACCACCAGATATCACATACTTCAGATACAACCAGATATCACATACTTCAGATACCACCAGATATCACATACTCCAGATACCACCATATATCACATACTCCAGATACCCCCATATATCACATACTCCATACACCAACAACAATGGCCGGCTGATAAACTTTGCCCTTTGTCCAGTGCTTCGAGAGTCTACACAATTGCGCCCAAGATTCAAACAATGCTGACTCTGAGAAATCATAAACAACGCCTTATCAACCGATGGCAACATTTTGACAGGTCCAAACCAATTAACGACGTCCAAACAGTGAGCTGCACTGGCGGGTATGCACGTCCAAACAGTGACCAGTAATAGCGGTTATCGAAACAACCAAATTGATTTATTTTTTTGTTGTTGCTTCAAGCAATCGACATTTTTATCGCTTGGACAGGCTTGGCTAATACGGGCAATGTTGCGTTGTTTCATTTTTATTTCTTTTCATTTTTTTTTTTATCTATGATGCTTACAACTCTAAAAGTGTGTTTTTTTGCGACTTGAGAGAAAACGTTTTGGTTGGTTTTAGGTGGAGGGAAACTTGTTTCAACGGCTGTCTTGTGAGGTTTGCAATACAAAACTGTTGTTTCTTAAGTAATGACTATTACATAAATGAGATCGATTCCCTCGAATCTGTTCGTACAAGGATTTGAAGACTTATAACGTGGATTTCACCAGTCTATTATAGCGTAAACATGAATCATTATTCAACAACGCCAAACCTAAACAAAACATTACGATTATAATTTGTATTGTAATGTTATATGGCATTAACAAATTAAAAAAAAAAACCCAAGAAACAAACAAACCAAATAGCAATAAAAGAAATACATATACAGGGAATATCTAAGATGTCAGCGTCCAGCGTCATACGCAGGGAGATGATCTTGTAACACAATCATGCAACATAAATTCAATTTAACATACACGCATACAGTTGTAACACAATGCCATTCAACATACACGCACACAGTTGTAACACAATGCCATTCAACATACACGCATACAGTTGTAACACAATGCCATTAAACATACACGCATACAGTTGTAACACAATGCCATTCAACATACACGCACACAGTTGTAACACAGTGCCATTCAACATACACGCACACAGTTGTAACACAATGCCATTAAACATACACGCATACAATTGTAACACAATGCCATTAAACATACACGCACACAGGTGTAACACAGTGCCATTAAACATACACGCACACAGTTGTAACACAATGCCATTAAACATACACGCATACAGTTGTAACACAATGCCATTAAACATACACGCACATAGTTGTAACACAATGTCATTCAACATACACGCACAAAGTTGTAACACAATGTCATTCAACATACACGCACATAGTTGTAACACAATGTCATTCAACATACACGCACATAGTTGTAACACAATGCTATTCAACATACACGCATACAGTTGTAACACAATGCCATTCAACATACAGCATACCGTTTTTAATTAGGCTAAGAATTTTCCTCAACTATCTTTTACCTTTTGAAACTGCACCCCAACCCAAACTTTGTAAATCCAACGGCGTGTAATACCCTTTCCACAAATGCCAACCTAATGACATCTCAAATAGCAACCATTCCCCAATCAAGAGGACAACCCTACTCTTAGTCAACACTTAGTCACACCAATCCCCACTCCAATCGACCCAACAATAACATCCTCACTAAATCATAATTGCTAAAATAAAAGCACTACCCGATGTCTGAGTCAGTATTGATTTGTTCACGTCACACTACCCACAATACGAACCGTATCCTTTATAAAGTGTTTTTAACACCCCAACACTGATATCCATCAATAACCTTACCCACCCCCACCCCACCCCTGACCCCATCGCCCGACCCCACTCCAGTATTGTATTGGATAACCTGCAAGGCAAACCAATCGCACGGAACTGATCAGGAAGGATCAAAGTCGTGATCGAACCGCCGATCGCTGATTAGTTATCGAACACGGGAAGAAAACTGTGAGCACATGCATTGTGTCCCCCCACTTGACAGCACCGACCGACGGTGGTCAGTTGTGTGAGCTGACATTGGCCAGCTGACGCTGAATTAAGTACTGAACACACGGGGGGGGGGGGGGGGTGGGGGGGTCGAGCTCTGATTTAACAGGGGTTCGTGGTCAATTAGTCTCAGTGTTTTAGAACCTTTGCTAATGTCGTTTTAATGTAAATCGATGTCAATGGTGACTTCCAGCTCAGTAACACTGTGGTATTTGCTGCGAGCATTACATATCTGGTGCGTCATAGTCAAAATATTACAGATCTGGTGTGCAATGTCTCATAGTAAAATTATTACAGGTCTGGTGTGCAATGTCTCATAGTCAACATATTACAGATCTGGTGTACAATTCGTCATGTCAGAGTATAGCAGACCTGGTGTAGAATACCTATGATTTAGGTCTTTCGTGCTTTAGAAGAAGGACTAAAATATTTAACAAACACAAACTATCCATGAAAACGAATAGAAATAATATTTATTAGATTAAGTCACGAGAAATGGACGGAAACATTGCAGTATTACATGTTAACATTGTTTGTATTTTCTTTTAAACTAGCTAGCTAATAATACAAATCTTAATGCCCAGTCTAAGACCACTGCCTTTATGTAAGACTGCTAGTTTTGTTATCTTGAGACCAATGCCTTTATGTAAGACTGCTAGTTTTGTTATCTTGAGACCACTGCCTTTATGTAAGACTGCTAGTTTTGTTATCTTGAGACCACTGCCTTTATGTAACACTGCTAGTTTTGTTATCTTGAGACCAATGCCTTTATATAAGACTGCTAGTTTTGTTATCTTGAGACCACTACCTTTATGTTAGACTGCTAGTTGTGTTATCTTGAGACCAATGCCTTTATGTAAGACTGCTAGTTTTGTTATCTTGAGACCAATGCCTTTAAGTAAGACTGCTAGTTTTGTTATCTTGAGACCACTGCCTTTATGTAAGACTGCTAGTTTTGTTATCTTGAGACCACTGCCTTTATGTAAGACTGCTAGTTTTGTTATCTTGAGACCACTGCCTTTATGTAAGACTGCTAGTTTTGTTATCTTGAGACCACTGCCTTTATGTAACACTGCTAGTTTTGTTATCTTGAGACCAATGCCTTTATATAAGACTGCTAGTTTTGTTATCTTGAGACCACTACCTTTATGTTAGACTGCTAGTTGTGTTATCTTGAGACCAATGCCTTTATGTAAGACTGCTAGTTTTGTTATCTTGAGACCAATGCCTTTAAGTAAGACTGCTAGTTTTGTTATCTTGAGACCACTGCCTTTATGTAAGACTGCTAGTTTTGTTATCTTGAGACCAATGCCTTTATGTAAGACTGCTAGTTTTGTTATCTTGAGACCACTGCCTTTATGTAAGACTGCTAGTTTTGTTATCTTGAGACCACTGCCTTTATGTAACACTGCTAGTTTTGTTATCTTGAGACCAATGCCTTTATATAAGACTGCTAGTTTTGTTATCTTGAGACCACTACCTTTATGTTAGACTGCTAGTTGTGTTATCTTGAGACCAATGCCTTTATGTAAGACTGCTAGTTTTGTTATCTTGAGACCAATGCCTTTAAGTAAGACTGCTAGTTTTGTTATCTTGAGACCACTGCCTTTATGTAAGACTGCTAGTTTTGTTATCTTGAGACCAATGCCTTTATGTAAGACTGCTAGTTTTGTTATCGTGAGACCACTCCCTTTAAGTACGACTGCTATTTTTGTTATCTTGAGACCACTGCCTTTATGTAAGTTTGCTAGATTTGTTATCTTGAGATTACTGCCTTTAAGTACGACTGCTAGTTTTGTTATCTTGAGACCACTGCCTTTAAGTAAGACTGCTAGTTTTGTTATCTTGAGACCACTGCCGTTAAGTACGACTGCTAGTCTTGTATCTTGAGGCCACTGCCTTTAAGTACGACTGCTAGTTTTTTATCTTGAGACCACTGCCTTTAAGTAAGACTGCTAGTTTTGCTATTTTGAGACAAATGGTTATCGAAAAGCATAGAAACATCTTCCTATTTCAAGTAGAAGTTAATGCTACCACACTGTCCTCCTTTTCTACTCTAGGTTACCCTTTTTTAAAATCTGTTGCTAACATGAACACCCAACTCGGACAGAACTCTCCTTTACTAAATGTGCTTGATCGATGCCACACCGTTTCCGACTATTGAAATCCAACATCAGCTCTGCTCCTAACATCAGATTATCTACTGACAGTTCTCTTCTAACACAGTCTCTCCAATATCAGATTCTCTACTGACAGTTCTCTTCTAACACACTCTCTCCAACATCAGATTCTCTACTGCCAGTTCTCTTCTAACACACTCTCTACAACATCAGATTCTCTACTGACAGTTCTCCTCCCAATTTCCACCCTAACTCTATAATCTTACGTTTCTCCGATCACTTTCTCTTCTGTTCCTGTCTCTAACCTCCCTACTCTCACCCCATCATGCCTCCCCCATCATGTCTACACAACGACCCCCCCACCTCATTTGACATGCTTTCTTCATTGAGCGTTGCATGTTTCTGACACGTCAGCATAAACTACTCCGCCATGTTTCTGAGCCTTGTTTTAATTCCTCGTGATATTGGATTTGTTCCGGAATAAACTAGTTGCCGTCGTTATTTGTAACTGTTGTTTATAACAAACCAACAATCCCGACCACAACTCGTAACACACACACACGCGCGCACACACACGCGAGCACACACATACACACGCACGAGCATACACACACACACATGCGAGCACGCACACACACGCACGCGAGCGCAAACACACACGCGCGCGCACACACACGCACACACACGCGAGCATACACACACACACACGCGAGCATACACACACATACACACACACACGCGCACACACACGCACACACACACACGCAAGCACACACACACGCACAAGCTAAACGATAAATGTCTTATGAGCAACAAACGGTTCTGACATCAGCAATTAGATAAGTTGGTGTATATTTTATAGCGTAATGAGTTTTTGCAGACTGCCTGTCATTCTAGACAACGACAGGTGCAGACTGCCTGTCATTCTAGACAACGACAGGTGCAGACTGCCTGTCATTCTAGACAACGACAGGTGCAGACTGCCTGTCATTCTAGACAACGACCAGTGCAGACTGCCTGTCATTCTAGACAACGACATGTGCAGACTGCCTGTCATTCTAGACAACGACATGTGCAGACTGCCTGTCATTCTAGACAACGACCGGTGCAGACTGCCCGTTATTCTAGACAACGACCGGTGCCGACTGCCTGTTATTCTAGACAACGACCGGTGCAGACTGCCTGTTATTCTAGACAACGACCATTGTCAACGAGTTTCGATAGGAATCAGAAAAGTGGACATTGACCTGTAACTCTACATTTAAAAAAAAAAGTTGTGAAAGTATTTTATTTAAATTTATAGTTCGAAAAAGTAAATGCATTGTTGATTCATATGTGTATGTTAATATACCTATTACCAATATGTAAACGTAATCTAAATTACAACTTGAATAACATATCATACTTGCCTTAGATATGTATATATTATTTTCCGGATTCAAGAATGTCAAGGGATAAGGTATTTCAATAAGAACAAAACCAAACAATGATCCTATTAATAGATTATACAACATGTGAAGAAATGGAGTGAAATGGATAAAATGTAACAGGAAAAAAATTAATTTCAAATTAAACGTTGAAGAAAAGAAAATTAAAAATACTATGAAAATAATAATAATGAAAAAAAAACATTTTAAAAAAATAAACAAATACATAAAAAATATGATGACATGTAATAATGACAGTCGATTTTTTGTACAAATGAAGACACAATGAGATGTTTTTAAATAATACGATAAATAACACGTTTTTGTTTTGTTTGAAAAACATGATACACTAAAAATTTAAGGGGAAAAAAAATGAACGAATTTTTTTAAAATATGTCAAATGCGAGATGAAAAGAGATGTTAAAAATAAAGAGAACAAAGAAGACGGCAAGCGATCTGCGCATTATCGACGAGTCAAATACTGATGCATAATCGATATGAGGCGATTTATCGATTGGTTTCTTTCCAATCAATTAAATGGTGTTGTTACAGGGGATTGTCCTTAATATATATGTTGATGTGACCTTTTGTCAGTGGTTCCCAACCTGGGAGCTGCAGTAGGGATGAGGGGTGGTTAAGATTCAACGGGGTTCGCAGTTAATCAAGTGAAATATATCGATCAGTATGTTACGGAGGTTTAAACGAGGCAGAATGATATGTGGTGTACGGTATTGTTCGCTACAACAACCAGATCGGTACTCTAGTCAAATAGCTTTATTACACATGGTAACAGACTTTCATCACTGAATTCATTTCTATGATACTTAAAGTCTTTTTGGGTTAAGGTACTTTTTCTTATATATGCATGTTTTGTTTGTTTGCTTTTTTTGTTGTTGTTTTTGTTGTTGTTTTTTTAAATAAGTGCTAAATTTCAGAGAACAATCACTGTTACATAACTTTGTAATATGGCAGGTACAGAATTCAAACCATTATTTTGTGTCCTGTAATAATCGTGTCATGTCTGCGTGTGCGCATGTCTCTTTGTTTGGACAGGAAATCGGATGTAGTTCAACCTCCGACCGGAAGTCGTTGCGCTTCATGGATATGATTTCCGACTGCGCACGAGAATGAACAAACCCGCCCCCAGTTTTTGAACCAGGTACTAGTTTAAACTAGTTATGTACACTTTGTTCAAACAATATATTATATTTTTTCCTAATTGAACAATTCAACATAGGCTAGTTAGCAATTCTGGCGGCTTGTGTTCAGATAATGGTTAAGTTAACATAGGCTAGTTAGGCATTCTGGCGGCTGGTGTTCACATAATGGTTAAGATTATTTTTAAAAAGAAATATTCTAAACTACTTTTAATAAAAGTATTAGCAATCTTAACCAATATCACAATTTATAACTTTATTTTACAGGTGTCACCCCCCTCCCCCGCCAGCCAACAGTTTTAAAGCTGTAATTGTAACTTTCTTAACCTACTGTCTTTGATGCTTCAATAAAGAGATACGTACCCGTCAGGAGACCCGGGGAACATGGTAGTCCAGATGTCGACATTACGTCACAGGAACAAATGCGGAGGGGGTTATCTGTCCCTGAACTTTCTGAAGCGCGACGTTACTCCCCTAAATTTCCTCATATGTCAGCTATTTGATGAAGTTATGACAGCTATACTCATGTGTCATCTGTTTGAGGAAGTCATGACAGCTATACTCATGTGTCATCTGTTCGAGGAAGTCATGACAGCTATACTCATGTGTGAGCTGTTTGAGGAAGTCATGACAGCTATACACATGTCTCGCTACACACACAAATCTTAAAGTAAGAACTAATGGAAGTTCATAAATGTTAAAAAAACATAACATGTTGACCATTCCACGAATAGAAGTAAGATTGCAATCCAAATGAAATCATTTCTTCCCCGTCATCTCTCAGTCGGAAAATTTCGGAAATCGAACTTTCATACAATTTTGTAAAGAAGTGTATTGATAAAACATTGGTTGTACTATTTATCTTATCATTTCCGAAATGCAACGCTAGGCAATGTTAATGAATGTAATTTCCCTGTGTTCAACGCTAGAGGCTGCACAAACTGACAGGGATAATTCCCGTGGAGACTTACTTTACTGATTCACATAATGATTTCATTGGGGTGTTTTTGTTTGTTTTTAAAAAAATGATATATTTTGGATGTGGGACAAAAGATAATAAATAAATAATCAAGAAATAATATTGAAGCTGCACTGTAAGAAAGCATTACACGTCTGTAAAAAAATATATAGTAGTTTGTGTGCCACTGACCGTTTTCATGATGGTCTACAGACTAAAATAGCCTATTATTATTATTATTATTATTAGAAGTTTTCTATAGCGTGGTACCCCAGCCTGGGCTCACCACGCTGTACATACTATGACCACGCTGTACATACTATGATGTACACTGTTATAAGGAGAAGATAAACGATGGTTTCCTAAAAAAAAAAAAAAAGACGGTTATTTTTTTATTGCACAGAAATCAATTCCAATCAATCGGACAAAAAATGCATCTGCTTATATTCAAAGATAGTATCAAGTCTTTCCTAATGATGCATTTCAGGGACAAATTTTTTTTTTGAGGATACAAAACATCAAAAGCCGATTCAGTTACATACGTCAAAATTAGATTGTTTGATGTTGAAACTTTGGAATAGCAGGTAAAAAGTTTCGCAAATGCATTCCATTGCTATCCCGGTTTTATCGGGTCAAATAATCTAGTATTTATGTATGTAAATACGCTATTACACACTGTAATTTATCTTTAAGTATACTGTCTAAATATTTATACGGATGTGCGTGTGATATTTGATTGGGCTACATATTCTTTGTAATACGATTTAGAATATTGATCTAATAATTTCAGTTATTATTAATTATATCAAGGTAATATTTTCACACAATAGTCTCCCTATTTAAAGATGAAACAGGAAGTAAGGCTCGTTATTACATGTTCATACAAATTAACAGGTGGTATTACAACTAAATAGATGCACCTTGAACGAAATAATGTATTATATTTATTAGAGCCTTATTTAGGCTCTATACGCACACAAAGATCCAGTTTTTGAAACAATCGAGTTGACCAAGAAGGCCCCAACAGCTACTGAGCATCGAGTGGTCAGGGGATAGTTGGCGCAGTCGAGTATGTTTGAGTTGGAATAGTTACACATTGATGAGACCGTTGTCTAATCCACTGACTTTGGCAACTAAATTGTATACATTGGTCTGCCCTGGGCGAGATCAATCCCATGAGTCGTGGCATGCAAACGTCGCCCTGTTCCAGTGGAAGACAACATAAATACCCTAGAACAATTGCCTCTTTTCCGAAGGGGTCCTGTCCTAATGGAACCTGTCCTAATGGAACCTGTCCTAATGGGTCCTGTCTTAATGGGTTTTGTCCTAATGGGTCCTGTCCTAATAGGTCCTGTCCTAATGGGTCCTGTCTTAATGGGTCCTGTCCTAATGGGTCATGTCCTAATGGGTCCTGTCCTAATGGGTCCTGTCTTATTGGGTCCTGTCCTAATGGGTCCTGTCCTAATGGTTACTGTCTTAATGGGTCCTGTCCTAATGGGTCCTGTCCTAATGGGTCCTGTCCTAATGGGTCTTGTGCGAATGG
The DNA here is from genome assembly GCA_964017045.1 of Omphiscola glabra. Taxonomy (NCBI): domain Eukaryota; kingdom Metazoa; phylum Mollusca; class Gastropoda; family Lymnaeidae; genus Omphiscola; species Omphiscola glabra. The sequence continues at coordinate 3,530,399 of OZ024810.1, read as the reverse complement.
GTCCTGTCCTAATGGGTCCTGTCCTAATGGGTCCTGCCGTAATGGGTCTTGTCCTAATGGGTACTGTCCTAATGGGTCCTGTCCTAATGGGTCCTGTCCTAATGGGTCTTTTGCGAAAGGGATCTAAAGAAATTTAGTTATTGAATTAATGGTCGAAAGAGCGGTATTCATTTAATCTTTGACTAAGCATTTTTTTATTACTAAACACAAGTTTTGACTGGGAAATTATAATAGACACATTTTTGACTGACCATCTCTACTTAGATATACTTCTCGTTGGCCAGTTTGAACTGTTTTGTATTGTTTGAATGGAAGTACCTTATTGATGCAGGTAGTTTAAAAACGATTTGAAAGTGACGGATGAGAAACGTGATATATATATATATAAACATATCTGTATAGAAAGGAGTAATTGCCTATTACAAATAATCCCATTTTCAGTATCATATCATATTTATCAAGACTGTTTTTTGGGGGTTAAATTCACATTAATCAGTTGCTCATTCACACCCCCTCCCCACACGGTGATGGCTTTAATTTTTTTTTTTTTTTTTACATTTTCTAACTAACGCTAAAATGACCACTGGAGACGGTTTACTGTCATAAAATCCATTTATTTAATTATTGTATCAACTTGCACCACGACATCAAGGAATGAGCAACATCACAATGATCCACACAGTTTAAATCATCACAAGGGTAATGCATTCGTTACCACAAAAATGTCTTTATATAAAAAAATAACAACTGAGGAAATGTCCACTGACCGAATTCTGGAATGAGAACGCGTTGTTTAATTGAGAACACCGGAGGTTTATGCGCTTGTTACGTGCCTATAATCCAACAATATAATATTCTAAAATAAAAATTAAAAAAATATCATATCTATCTTTTTCACTGACCCCTCCCCGAATTCCTACGCATCATCTTCTCATCACCATGTTAAGAGTAGACTCGTCGTAGCGCGCTTTGGTGCAAACATCGGGAATTCCCACAAGGACCGCCTCACGAGTAGTTGAGAATAAGCTAACAGGGTGCGTGTAGGAATCCCAAAGCGAGTCTTATTAAGCTCTCGTCGGCTGTGTTATGTGTCCTTATATTTATTGAACACCCCACCCCCCCACCATTTCGACGCCAATAGTTTAGACCTGGAGGGGATTAATGGGATGATACACATTTGAAGTTATCATTAGTCATACAGAATTAAGTTTTTCTTTTTCCTACACATCAGATTTGTGTCCACTAAAAGTCCGGTCTCAAAAGTCTACACCCTAATTTCAGGTCACGGGTCTCGAAAATATGACGATTGTTAGTCACCTTCTTATTTATTACTTACTTTAAAGTGGAAAACAACAACAACTGACTTTGAGGCAAGCTTAGAGTATTAAAATAAAAACTTAAAAAAAAGAATGTGTTGGTATTTTGTTAAGGGCAAGATAAATGGACATTCCCGATAACTGCGCTAAATGAGATTCCCGATAACTGCGCTAAATGAGATTCCCGATAACTGCGCTAAATGAGATTCTATAACAAAAAAATCGCAAGTGCGTTTGGTGCATAATATTTTATTTTTTTTCCCTTCTGAAATATGTGCATTAAATCTTGGGTCAAAATGCTGGTGGGTCATTAGAATATTAATATGGCTGGGGTGTGGCATTAATTGGAATTCTTGTATGTTGCGTTACTTGAATGCATGCTTTGTAAATGTTCAGCCCACTCTCTATTGCTCGGTGTTACATTAATTTAAAATGGATTTAAACCAAAAGCCTTGTTTCTTTAGGGTGTTGTTTAATTGGTGTATTGGTATGTGCTAAATTAAACAGTCAAAGCTGTGCACATTTGTTTGTTGTTGACGCCAGGATGTCTATTCGAAGCACAGTTTTTTTCTGCATTGCACAGCTGTACCTGTCTCCTTGTATTCAGTGTAGTTAGCATTTCCCAGTCCCAGTGTCTGATCCCATAGTCAAGAAGAACGTGCCATTTGTTGTCTAGCCTACTATTACAAACGCACTTACGATTCAATGGACCAAAACAAACCAAAATATTCAAAGGAATCCCAGAAAACTTATTAACCGTGTCAAACTATGAATCATATTTCGGGTGAATTTTATTTGTTTCAGCTTAGAGAATATAAACTATTAATAAATTCCTAAAGCAAATGTGAAATGATAGGAGCTTTAGAAAATACAAATGTGAAATGAAAGGAGCTTTAGAAAATACAAATGTGAAATGATAGGAGCTTTAGAAAATACAAACGTGAAATGATAGGAGCTTTAGAAAATACAAATGTGAAATGATAGGAGCTTTAGAAAATACAAATGTGAAATGAAAGGAGCTTTAGAAAATACAAATGTGAAATTATAGGAGCTTTAGAAAATACAAATATGAAATGATAGGAGCTTTAGAAAATGCAAATCGAAAAAAAAAACATGCTGATTTTATTTGTATGACTCTAAACAATGTATTATTATCATTCTATCTTTAATATCTGTCTTATGTTAATTGTTATTTAAATTAGTTCCGCTCATAGTCCCAGTTAAATATTTCAAGGCAGGAAGCAACGATGATTGATTCACTCATCGGTGGAAATTATATCGTGACCAGTGCCACAAGTGACCAGTGCCACAAGTGACATACAAATGAAGGTTCTTCGCCAGATTCTCATGTTAATACAAATGTTTTATTTCCTGAAAAAGTTCGAACTGACTGGTGAGTATAGAGTGTCTCAAACAAACTTCTAAAGCCCTGATTTTTTGTGGAATAATATGTCTTCCTTGGTGCACCACTTGGCCTGTAAAAATGTACATCAAATAAATGGGTCAAGGAATGTAGAGAAAAAAAAAAGCCAATGAAAGACGTTGAATGTCTGCACAGACACAAAATTTTCCCTTTTCCATTATTTAAACACCCGAATTTGTTTGGGTCCCATCAAGAAATGCTCTCTATCTCACAACGCAGTCTATTGTCAATGGCTGCTCTACCGGCTCCCGTAATTCTGAGCAAACCAGGCCGGCAAACACGGTAAAAAGGAAACTCATTTTCTAATCATATGCGTCCATACGGCAAATGACATTGAACGGGGCCCCGGATGAGGATGGCCCCTTATAGTCTCCAGGGGAATACACTGGTGACTCTGCATCCATACTGCGGTTGGTGAGGCACGGTCAAGGTTGTTTGAACTGTGGCAGGGAATGATGGAGGGGGTTTGAACTATGGCAGGGAATGATGGAGGGGATTTGAACTATGGCAGGGAATGATGGAGGGGGTTTGAACTGTGGCAGGGAATGATGGAGGGGATTTGAACTATGGCAGGGAATGATGGAGGGGGTTTGAACTGTGGCAGGGAATGATGGAGGGGGTTTGAACTATGGCAGGGAATGATGGAGGGGGTTTGAACTATGGCAGGGAATGATGGAGGGGGTTTGAACTATGGCAGGGAATGATGGAGGGGGTTTGAACTATGGCAGGAAATGATGGAGGGGGTTTGAACTATGGCAGGAAATGATGGAGGGGGTTTGAACTATGGCAGGGAATGATGGAGGGGGTTTGAACTGTGGCAGGGAATGATTGAGGGGGTTTGAACTATGGCAGGGAATGATGGAGGGGGTTTGAACTATGGCAGGGAATGATGGAGGGGGTTTAAACTATGGCAGGGAATGATGGAGGGGGTTTGAACTATGGCAGGGAATTGTGAAGGGGGTTTGAACTATGGCAGGGAATGATGGAGGGGGTTTGGCGGGAGAATTCCTTGTATGTAGCAGAAGAGGGCTCTAGGTAAAAGCTGAATTAAGGCAGCACTGGGGAACTGGAAAAGCATATGTATGTAGGAGAAGTGGATTCTAGATAGAAGCTGAATAAAGGCCGCATGAAGGGGACTGGAGAAAAGGTTATGTGTGTAGGAGAAGTGGATTCTAGATAGAAGCTGAATTAAGGCCGCATGAAGGGGACTGGAGAAAAGGTTATGTGTGTAGGAGAAGTGGATTCTAGATAGAAGCTGAATTAAGGCCGCATGAAGGGGACTGGAGAAAAGGTTATGTGTATAGGAGATAGAAACTCAATTATTGTTGCATAGGCGGAAATTATTCTAAATTGAAAATATATAAATAATTTTTTTTTTATTTATGAACACAAATTCTTAAGAAGAATCGATTACTCTTTAGTTTGGGAAAGTAAATGATATAAATAATTTATAAATATAAATAAAATAATTTATGAACGTTAAATACATGGCTAACACAAAAAAAACTTTGGAAAAAACAACAAGTATTTGGACATTTTCACAAAATCTTATATGAAATCTATCGGGACATATCCGACTGGACAACAACGCCCATCCCGCTCTTATGATTGGGATCGATATAACATTTACATTTTATGCCAACTTGAACTTTTAATGCCACAGAATAACCCCCCCCCCCCCACCCCAACCCACCCCGAGAATCGTGGTCTGTGTCAAGGTAAGGATGGTCCGCAGGGAATTCATGACAGATGAATGGAAAAACTCAATGAATTAATTTAAAAAAACTGATCTTTGGTGTAAAAAAAAAATAAAGTAAAAAGAAAAAGCGTAATTAAATATAGGAACTAATGTTGTAGGTGATGGGCTGGTTCATGCGTGCTGTATTATAGATGCAGTTTAATTTGGGATTTGGTTTATTGTGTATCTTGAACACATTACAAAAATTGTGCCGTGTAAAGATAAAAAAAAACAAAAAAAAGCAATTGGCACCACTTAACTTTATTGGCGTGAACATGTTAAAATGGCACAAAAATCAAACTTTTCAGGTAGCACGGAACGATGATCTATCGATTTAAGATATCTGCTCGCGTAAAAAGACAAGTGATCCAGAAGGAAGCTCTAAAGGAAAAAAAAAAAAGAAAGAACGAACGATATTTGAAATAAAGAAAAGATTTCACATGTTTAAAATTACGACATTTTATATGTTAAAACAAACGTAAAAGGGATCTCAAATTCTGCTGTTTGGTGTAGTATTGGGGACTGGTCTTTATTTTGTCAGATATTCGAGTCAATGATTCGTTTATATATTTATTAAACAAACTTTTGAAACAAAAATAAGAAGACGATCGAAACGATTGTGTCAAGTGAAACGATTGTGTCAAGTGAAACGATTGTGTCAAGTGAAACGATTGTGTCAAGTGAAACGATTGTGTCAAGTGAAACGATTGTGTCAAGTGAAACGATTGTGTCAAGTGAAACGATTGTGTCAAGTGAAACGATTGTGTCAAGTGAAACGATTGTGTCAAGTGATACGATTGTGTCAAGTGAAACGATTGTGTCAAGTGAAACGATTGTGTCAAGTGAAACGATTGTGTCACGTGAAACGATTGTGTCAAGTGAAACGATTGTGTCAAGTGATTCCCAGGTTAAAGTTGTATGCATACTATCCCACCTTACGGCTAACACAAACTTACGGCTGGCACAACCACACGGGTGGCACAATCACACGGCTGGCACAACCACACGGCTGGCACAACCACATGGCTGGCACAGCCATAAGGATGGCCCAAACTTACGGCTGGAAAAACCTTATGGCTGACACAACCTTACGGCTGGCCCAACCTTACGGATATCACAGTATTACAGATGGCACAGCCTTAATGCTAGGACAAGCTTACGGCTGCAACCCCTTACGGCTGGCACAACCTTACGGCTGGCACAATTTCTGTCCGTTTTTTTTACAAGGCAACTACACAAATAAATTCGTGTCTTCCAAAAAAAATAACAAGTCTTCATTTGTAGAGACGTAAGGTATAGGATGTCCGTGGAAAATGCCTTGAGAACCATTGCATCAGATTTATCTTGCAACGGTAAAAGGTCGAGTGCCATTGATTGTTACCATACGACACAGATGTTGTCAATGCATTTTGTAGCAGGTATAAAAATGCGATACTAGCAGCTTGATTTAATATGGTATCCATAACTTATCCGAGGTGCGTCCCTCTTTTTCTTGCAATCCATAGAGAGCAGGCTGCTCGACATGCTGTACTTGACAGCATTAACAAAAATTACATCTAACTGTTTGGTTTTTATATTGTACTTTACAAGTAACTTTTTACAAGTAACTTTTTACAAGTAACTTTTTACAAGTAACTTTCGTTTCGTTCTTCATATTTTTGTTGTCGTTAGTGTCCATTCTTATTCTTTTCTGTCATTTTTAGACGCATGCAGGTTGCAAATATATTTTCTAAATTTAATGTATAATCATATTAATGTGTATTTGTTGTACTGACGAAGGCGTTTGCCGAAACGTTTATAAGTTTGCTGTTTTTATTTAAAGTAAAGCTTAACACAGGTTGGTTTATTTACAACAAATAGTTTGTGTCTCATTAATCTACTTAATAGCTTTACAGGCGTCCGTGCAGATGTCTAGTTACTTTCCAATTGTTATTTAAATGCAGAGTGTAGTCAAAAATTTAGCGCATATTTGATGAGAGAACCATGAGACATTCACAGCCATCTGCCAAGTCCATTAATTCAACGGGAAAGTTAGACCACCCAGTGGCGTAGCTAGGGCTGGCGCCACCCGAGATTGATGCCGCCCCCCCCCCCCCATTGAAGAAAAAAACAACAACAATGTCGCAGTTTCCCAAAAATGACGCCCCTCCATGTCAAGCAAGAAGAGAGTTTATCCCAGGGTGGCCAGCCCGCTCACCTGCTCTCCTTCTATACGCCAATGCAGCGCACCTAGTAAATCGATACATGGTTGATTAAGATGAATGTCTTGTGTGAATATGTCACCCTGTCCTGGATCATGATATATTGAGTGGGAGCGGGGGGCGGGGGTGGTGGTAGTTAATGAGTATCGATGCCAAACAAATTGTACCCGTTGATATGGTTATTTTTTTAAGTTTTAAAATATTTGACAGCGCGGCACCCCCCCCCCCCCCAATCCCATAATCCCCGCATTTTTTTCAGGCCACCAAGCCCATACCTGGATTATTGATTTACAGGTATTGCTAAATATACACCTGCGCAACAATCGTATAAAGCGCCTGAGATCCGTGCTGTACACTGATTGTGTGCGCCTGCCGTCGCTTCAGGCATGTATTACAGGTGGAGAGGCACTTAGCATTCTTAAGTTATTAGGAGTGAAGCAATGCAGACAATTACAAAGTCGGATAGAGTTGTAAGGATTAGGGGGGGGGGTCATGGTCATGGGTGGATCCTGTATCGCTTACATAGGCATAACACAATTATTTTACTATGTGTACCAGGATACTGACAAACGGTGGGTGTCTAGTGGTCCTACCGTGGATCCGACTCTGCATATCGACTTTACATGGCACCGCCTTTGGGATGAAGAGCAACGCCCTGTCAGTATTGACTGTGCCTTAAGTGGGGGGTCATGACCTTTGAGTGTGTATCTTCGACGTTGCCGTAGTTTATGAGATCGACTCACACCAGTGTGCTGAAAGGCTAAATATAACCCATGTTTAAGATCACTGGATTGCGAAATGTTGAGAACACTGAGAATATTCTGTGTGCAACAATTCTGTCATTTCTTAAGTCAAAATTTGAGTAGACGTGTTAGAGAGTATTAGCTAGATCCCAGACATACAGAAAAAAAATAAGTATATCGTTTTAAAAAAGATTAGTTTTCGAACAAACTCATCAAGTTAATTATATATTTGTGTTTGCAGTTCAATGTGAAAAAATAACCCCAAAAACCTGTTTCTATTGTAATCATCACCTTAAGCTAAGTTTCAAGCTAAGTAGACAGTTTGTTTTTTTTAAAATGTTTCCAAACTTAAAAATCAACGTCATCTATTTTAAAAAATAAAAAAGTGATTCAGAAATATTCCATTAGTCACTTGAGCTGAATTATATTACTTTTGTATATGGGTTTTTTGAATTGCATTTTTGAAAAAAAGTTTTTGTTTAATCATAGAGTTTAATACCTTCCAATATTTCAGTGCACCAGGAACAGATTCAAATGATTTAATTTGTTTTAGACTCATATGTGTTTTTTAAAATATTCTTCATTACATGTCTGTACTTAAAGAAGTAATATTTTATCTCTGATGTAAACCTTTCATCGATAAATCTCCATAGGCTTATGAGAATAAATAGTGCAACTAAAGGTTTAGTTTGAAGGAAAAAAAATTAATAAAAAATAATATTTATATTTTTTTTTTTTAAAAAACGTGTTCTTTAAAGAAACAATACATTTTTTAAATATCCTTATTATTTACAAATACCTTGTAACAAAAAGTAGTTTTCTTTAAAAATATCGCCACACATCTTTTGTACACCCCTACATAAGCATTATAACTGACGGCATTTGTCCAAATAAAAGCAGGTTTTACAAAAAATAAATGCAGATAGCTATTACCATTCTTAGGGTTATAATAATCTTGAAAATCAAAATGGTTAGTACAACTTGGCCACTAATCTCATAATATTAACAATGTTGAAATTTTCAAGAAATTATTCAACATTTTTCCCAAAGTGTGTTAAATAAACTCGAAAAAACTGGCTAATACTATTGAACCATGTTTGATGACGCCATTCCCTGAGCACAAAGAATAACGTCCGTTCTGGAGTACTCTCCAGGCCCAGTCACGCCAATTGTCTTAGCAGCCACACAAAACTACCAGGTCTCTCAGGGGCACTTCAGTGAGTATATCATTATGGCGGATGATTAAGGGGCTAAAAATATAACCAAAGCCTTTAATTGTTTAAGAGCAGTGGATGTTGACGGGCCTCGTGTCTACGGGCACGCAACATCTCGAGCCAGATTCCCGGGGCGAGATTTGAAAACTACATCGTAAAGTTTGAATAATTCATCAGACTACCTGGCAAACTTGACGCGAAGGAAACGTTGCAAGTTGATGATTATTTTGCATGTAACTAGGTCAAATGGAGTATGCCAATAATAATTTGTTATTTAAATACACGACATAAGTGGAAACACCTTTTAAAATATGCTAATTTATGACTCCTGATATTTAAATATTCACAAAGCATGGCGGGTATATGCTTTAACTTCGGGCCTTTTCAGACACTGTGTGAGGACACAACATCACTGAGTTATGCCTTAAACCAGCGGTTCTCAACCTGTGGCTCACGACCCCTTTGGGGGTCGAACGACCCTTTCCCAGGGGTCGCCTGAAACCATCGGAAAACACATACACTAACAGTTATGAAGTAGCAACGAAAATAATTGTGTGGTTGGCGGTCGCCAAAACACGATGGACTCTATTAAAGCGTCGCGGTATCATGAAGGTTGAGAACCACTGACATAAGCATTTAAAAGCTCTAAACAAAACAAAACTCTGCCTTAAACGTTTTGTTTTCTCTCAATGCACTTTCAGCATCTTCCCCATCCCTTGGCAATCCGTGACCTTCTCTTACAGCAAACACCGTCGTTTCATTGGCCTCACCATACGACGCATCTACCCCAGCCCCCGGAGCCTACTATCGACTTGTCTCCTACATTGAGCGTGTGACGTTTAGGGGCAGAACTTCTAGGCATTATATCTTTAGAACTTGAAGGCATTATATCTATACCTGCGGGAAAGTGCCGACGATGAACCTATAGATTTATTTCATGTATGTATTTATCCAATTACAGCATGTTATTCTCGTTAGAACGACGTAGAGTAACAAGGAGAAATATAGTATATAAAGTATATAAATAATAAAAGTAATACAGTTTATAAGGTAAATGAAGCTTATAAAGTATATAAAGTGTATAAATTATAAGAAGTATATAAATTATATAATCCTTTAAAGACCTGAGTTTGTAAAGTATATAAAGTTTATAAATTAAATAACGTATATAAATTATATAAAGTATATAAATTATATAAAGTATATAAAGTTTATAAAATAATAATACGGTACATTTTCAACCCAAGCAAGTTTTAAATGAAAACATTTCAGAATCAACATTGAAAATTATAAACTAAGCTTGGTAAGTCCTTTAGAATAGCATTTCACAAGAGAGTGACGTGATTTCGAGTAGATTATTTTCGAGTTTGGGCTTTTGTCGAAACTGTGAGAATCACTTCATTCCGCTAGGAATTAAAGCCCTGAGTTATGCCTGCGAGTCTTGAAACAATCTTGTGAGATTCGACCCAGGCTCGCCTGTCCCCGAGATCACCTTATGTCTTGTGAGTTTCGACCCAGACTCGCCTATTCCTGAGATCACCTGATGTCTTGTGAGTTTCGACCTAGGCTCATCTGGCCCTGAGATCCCCTGGTTTGTGCAAGCAAATGCTTCGCCTCTGCTCATGGTCGATGACTCTCACCTTATCCTCAACGTTATCTTTTTATTTTTTGATAAACCGTACGCCTTGTCTAGCCTCGAACCCCGTCATTACTCAAAAATCAACAAGAACACAACATCGGCGGGTTTAGAAAGTAGGACTTACCGCGTACGTTAATCGCCGTGTGCCTACAGCAGAGACACGTCACTCGGAGATAATGACCCCATAAAGGAGAGGGGGGGGAGGGGCTTGGGGTGGGTAGAGGCGATCAATACCTACTTTAAGAGTCAGCAGTAATCAATACCTACATTAGTGGAAAAAAAGCGATGGTCAATAGCTTTTCCCTTCTGGTGACATCAGTAATTTTTACTGTCTGGTCTTTAAGTACAGCAGTGACGATATGAAATTATTAAAAAAACAAACAACAAAAATGCAACAAAAAAACAACAACAAACAAACAAACGAAAAACAAACCGAAAAAACCCCCCAAAAGACTTGCTCTACTTTTTGCAACTGAAACAATATTTCACACTTCATTTCTGAAACCATCAGTGTTAGTATGAATCAGGCAATGTGTACAGTGTTAGTATGGATCAGGCAATGTGTACAGTGTTAGTATGGATCAGGCAATGTGTACAGTGTTAGTATGGATCAGGCAATGTGTAAAGTGTTAGTATGGATCAGGCAATGTGTAAAGTGTTAGTATGGATCAGGCAATGTGTACAGTGTTAGTATGGATCAGGCAATGTGTACAGTGTTAGTATGGATCAGGCAATGTGTACAGTGTTAGCATGGTTAAGACAAATAGGATCGTACGATTATAATTAAATGGAGAAAACTCAATCGCCCACAGACTGCAGAGAGAAACATATCATTTTGTTTTCTACTTTAACAAAAGTGTGTCGTATAATTCACCCGACAATGCGTATTGTGGTTTTTAAAAAAGTGGGGGCTGATGGAGGGTCCCAGATGTGAACACTATATATTTATATCTACAGTGGTAAATAGCCTTACACATCTGGTGACATTTATTGTTCTCTAATTACTTCTTTAAATTTTTCGAGATGTAAGTCTAAAACTGGCAACAATTTACGGTACAATTAACCCTCCACATCCCACCCAGATCTCTAATTCCTTTTTAACAGATACAGTGAGAGGAACATACACAGTGAGAGGAACACACACAGTGAGAGGAACACACACAGTGAGAGGAACACACAGTGAGAGGAACACGTAAAGTGAGAGGAACACATACAGTGAGAGGAACACATACAGTGAGAGGAACACATACAATGAGAGGAACACATATAGTGAGAGGAACACATACAGTGTGGGGAACACATTGACGGCTACAAAGTCATCTAATCTTGACGTCATATTTATTAAGTAAAAATCACCGAACCGAAATCGTCATTAGTGTTAAATCAATGCCAGCAGTGATCGATATCGTCATTAGTGTTAAATCAATGCCATGCATTGATCGATACCACGCAGTCTCCAATGTCCTTAAACCTTCCTTACGCCCGTGACTGCCTTGCGATTGTTTGCGTTTGAGTTTACGGAGCTTCGACGTAAGGTAACTTCCAGTTATGTCCAACATCTCGAGGATCGATTTTTTATGTATACAGATGGCCTTCTTGGCTGCGGGTAGGGCTCAAAATATTGATCGCACCAGATTCCCTAATCGACCCAATCGGGTTGTCATATCGACCCAATCGGGTTGTCATATCGACCCCATCGCATCGCCATTTTGATTTATTTGGATTACCACATCGATTGCACTGGGCTGCCATACCGACTCCATAGGGTTGCAATATCCGCCGAATTGTGTTGTTATATCCACAGTTTAGTGTGGCACGTGAACCGTACAGGGTTGCCGTATCAACTCCATCGGGTTGAGTAATTAGAGTTGCCATATCGCTCCAATCGGATTGCCATATATACCTCATACGGTCACATCTCGGATTGTCATGTATACCTCATATGGTCACATTCCAGATTGTCATATATAGCTCATATGGTCACATCTCCGATGTCACATATACCTCATACGGTCACATCTCGGATTGTCATATATCCCTCATATGGTCACATCATAGAATCCACAATGTTGCCATCTAAATAAATGGATTGGTGGATGTGGATCATGCTTTGTCGCTATTCATGGATTTATTTTTTATTTGCGTTCTTTTTCTGAGGACCCCCCCCCCCCACCCACACAAAAAAACAAACAAACAAAAAAAAAAAAAAAAAAAAAAAAAATACTTTTCTTACCGTAAATAACAACACAATTAATTGAAATCGTATCCATAAGAAATGCACAAATCTGTTGCCGAAAAAAAAAAAAAACTATTCTTATTAGATTTATTTAAAACCGGAACCGATTAATTCACTATATAGCGTGGTACATCGCGCAACAATCTATTCTGTCCGGGCTACGTCGATATTAAAAACTTGCAATAAATGTTGTATATCATGAGACCTAACTCAGAACAGCAAACTTAACCAACACACTTTTGACATTTATCAAGAGAGCATACATAACAAACATACTTTTTTGTTCTTTTCACAAAAACACACATCGCTAAAACAATTTCTACATTTATCACAACAAACAAAATAAATATATTTGCACATTTATGAATTTTTTGACTTTGATATTGGATATTATAGTGCGTGTTCATTTCTTAGTTGATAAAGATAGCTAACTCTTAGTGGGAGAGTCAGACGTTTTCTGATATTTTCATGGTTATATCCCTTACAATTCTTCAAAGAATGTTTCAATATCTTCATTCTTACAAAATAAATATTTATAGTCTATATTTTTTTTAAAAAATGTTATTACCTCAATCATTTATTTCATCAGATAATTAGAAACGAAACTCTACAACAAATAACGACGCACAGCGACAAACATGGCATTGTAGTATGGCTACTAATCTATAAAAGGATATGAACACTAACATGGCGGTAAATCCATACCAACACGTGGGCGTTGTAATTAACACATACATAATGGTGGCTCTTTTTAAATAACAAGGACAACAACAATCTAGCTGAGATACCTTAAGAACATTTAAACAACATGTTGCGATAATAATTATAATACTTTATCGGGAAGCCTATGTACTCCACCAATGTGTTATATATGTTCCACCGATGTGTTCTATGTATTCCACCAATGTGTTCTATGTGTTCCACCAATATGATCTATGCATTCCACCAATGTGTTCTACGTGTTCAACCAATATGTTCTATGCATTTTACCAATATGTTCCATGTGTTCCACAAATGTGTTATATGTGTTCCACCAATATGTTCTATGTGTTCCACCAATGTGTTCTATGTTTTCCACCATGTGTTCTATGTGTTCCACCAAGGTGTTCTATATAATACGCTAAGGTGTTAAATATTAAAATGACATATTCAAGGCAAGGATATCAACTTGATGCAATGACAAATGACAGAATCAAAACGATCCATGAAATTCGTCTTCAGATAGTAATGTGTGTGGATAAATCTGAACGCGATCACATACTCAACATGCGCAGTTTGGTATGGATAAGACAACACGCACAGTTTAGTATGGATAAGATAAAATATGCACACAATTTTTTTAAGATAATTACCAAAAACCAAAAAGTTTCGACTATTAACTTCAAGCACAAAGGTGGGGATTGCTCTTGAAGAAAAAGGTGTTTTAGCGTTCATTGCGTCATGCATAAGTTTTAGTTGAAAATTAGCCTCAAATGAAAAAATCAAAAAAGGCGTCGAGTAGACGTGACATCAATCTCCACGGGTTCGCAGAGAGCGGTTCGCGTTGTGTAAGATGTGTTTTATCTGTTCAGCCAAAGACGGGCGAGTCGGTAATGGTAAATCACCAGTATGTGAGTGCCGATTGAGGTCACCGTGTTGTTCAGTCATGGATGCACTGAGTAGCTGGGGAGTTCTCTAGACTATCGAAGGGCACGTGACCTTCACGATTTTGGGGTTTTTGTTTTAGTGATCTTCAGGTTAAAAAAATAATAAGTTAAGAAAAAAAAATAGCTGGTATGATTTTATAGAATATTTTTTTCCTTCACCATAAAAAAAAAAAATTGTATCAGCAAATTTGTGCCTTTGAATAACTTAACATGTTTTATTGTTTACATTCTGGAATACAATTAACCCAACTTGAATTTCTCCTAAAGTCAGTGGTTCTCAACCTTCCTAATGCCGCGACCCTTTAATACAGTTGATCATGTTGTGGTGACCTGCAACCATACAATTATTTTCGTTCCTACTTCATAAATATGTGGTTTCCGATAGTCTTAGTCGACCCCTTTGTAAGGGTCATTAGACCCCCAAAGGAGTCACGGCCCTTCACGTTGAGAACCGCTGGCCTAAGTACTAAAAATTGGCGAATCGTCTAGGAAGATTCAATGGTCAGGACCTAGTAATATAGGAAATATTAATCCCCGAGTTTACATCCGATTTACTTTCGCTAAATCTAGAGGTTGTTAATGACGACATTAGGTCAAATAAAAAACTATGAATCAGTAACACGACCTGAACGTTAGTATCAGATCCATTCTGGATATCTGATCCATTCTGGATATCAGATCCATTCTGGATATCAGATCCATTCTGGATATCAGATCCACTCTGGATATCTGATCCATTCTGGATATCAGGTGGATTCTGCATTGACGTGTGTAAATATTTTTTCGGTTTTCTTTGACAATGATAACATCAGTTTATTGACAAACATATTGTCAAAATATTTACAATAAAATTAGTTTGTTTTACAAACATGTAGTCAATATATTAATCATAATACTTTTGCGAATCTCAAAGCAAAACAATTTCCTTTAAAACACTCAGCCAAATCACTGCTCACTTCTCATATCTGGGAGGACCAAAAAAACAAAAAACCCTCGTCTCCCCCAGAGATGCATAGTTACTCCACAAGCCGCAGGAACGTCAAATCTCAACGGCTCCTCGAAGTAATCAACCGCGGGTGCGACTCATGACCGCGCTTCGCATAAATTTGTGTCTACAGAGTTTAGTCAGCCATGAACCTGGTGTACCTGCCCCCCCCCCACCCAAAGCAGATTGATGGACTTTGAATTTCCTACCATTATTTGCCTGACTGCCCGCCCCGGCGCCCCAATCCCGGGGGACCCCCCGACTGTAATTGGATTGGAAAAGCTCGTCCACGGAATGATTGTACACCTCGGGAAGATCTCCTCGTGACTCTCCGACTGTAAATAAGCTCTTTCCTTATCTGACCTTTGACCTTCTCAGATCCTCGGGGTTTTCGTGGGGTCTGAATCGCCGTCAAAGATTATGCTGTGAAAATCTGTCTCCTTGCATCCGTGGGTATCGACCTCCTTGCATTCGAAAGGGAATCGACCGGAAGTCGGGTATCGATCTGAAGCTATTTAAGCGATAGTTTCAGACCACCTTCAAGGGAGATGATTCTAATACACCATATTCATATTTTAATTCTAATTAATTTATTTCAAATGGACTCGAAACATTAGAGCAACCAGTGTCAAGGTATCGTCTTTACAGTCTTCAACAACAAATAGATAACACAATTTAAATCTCCGTAGTGTAGCTAAGATTTAGTTGACTGCCGAGGAAATGACACAGACAAAAAAAACGCGTAACTTTTTCTTGCAGAACGCTAACAATAGAATGAATACAAATTAAAAACCATTATACATTAAAAAAAGAAATACAAAGAAAAACCCTAAATTTTAAACGTTTTAAATATATTTATCAAATACTACATCATCCCCTCCTTATCACCCCCCCCCCCCAATCCTTTCCACCTTAAAATGATGTTTATCTTATTTTACCATTCATATGTGTAAAATCGGATCGAAAATATGGCACGGTTTTCTAAAAAAAAACTTGCAGCTGGTAAAACAAGAAGACCAACATCGATCAGAAGAAATTATTTTATGCCCGTAGGAATGATAAATTATCTTTCCATGTTTCGTCTCTTTTCTTTTATTACTATATTTTTTTGTTTGTTTGTTCGTTGTACGCCATGAAATTGTCGCAGTAAATCACAGATAAAGGACCGAGATACATGGCACGATCTAACTGACTGCAATAACTGAAGACATTTAGAACATAGGAAAGAAAGGGAGGAAGGGGGCGGTGCGGGCTGGCATGACGCCTTTACAAGCGGGTCCAGCCAGTGGTCAGCTCAAGAATGAAACGACTTCCGTTCGAGGGTTTGGGGGGGGGGGGGGAGATTTCATTAAAATGTTATTGCTACAGGAGCGCCGTGGAGCAGGCAATTAGGCCGGGCCTGAAGCCGGGAGAGAAAAAAAGTGGTGAAAAAGACGTTTGTGGAGTAGAATGGGAGATAATTTGACCTCTCAGAGTTGCCACCCGCTCGTTCTAATAATACACGGCGTGACGTGGATAGGGGATTTCATAAAGTATCGTAATGGCGTCCATGTCGGAATGGGCAGATCTATGGAGGAAGTAGGGAATCATGAAAATGAAAGGGCAACCATTGGTGTTTTCAGCTTTATTAACTTTGACGTAAAATTGTGGATTGTGAAATGCGGTACTTGAGGAACTTCTGGATCTTGGAGTCAAACACACACAGACAGAGACAGAGAGAGAGAGAGAGAGTGAGAGAGATAAAGAGAGAGAAAGTTTGAGATTGAGAGCTGTTGAGAGAAGTTGAGAGAGACAGTGAAAGAGTGAGTGTGATTGAGATAGATAAAGAGAGAGAAATGGAGATTTATAGACTGAGAGAGAGAGAGAAAGAAAGAGATTTAGAGAGAGGTTGACAGAGGCCCTGACAAGAATGAGGAAGATTGCAAGAGAGAGCGATTGAGATAGAGAAAGAAAGAAAGAAAGAGAGAGAGAGAGAGAGAGAGAGAGAGATTGACATAAAGATTATAAGAGGCATTGAGAGACAGACGAAGATTTAGAGAGACATTGTGATAGAGAGAGAGAGAGAGAGAGAGAGTTGGGTTAGAGATGTCATTGAACTGGAGAATAAACAGATGGAAAGAGTGGTAAGTAGAGATGTAAAGAGATACATTTTAGAAAAGCAACAGATATGAGCATTTTCATGGGGAACGATGAATACAAGTCATGTGGCCGACTGCCTCTATTATGGTCGCTACAAAATAATTAAAATTGGATTCAGTCATATTAATTCTTTTTAAAGATATATAAAGAGTGTGATAACATACTAGGAGTGTGACAACAGACTCGGAGTGTGACAACTGACTCGGAGTGTGACAACAGACTCGGAGTGTGACAACAGACTCGGAGTGTGACAACAGACTCGGAGTGAGACAACAGACCCGCAGTGTGATAGAATGTTCAAATTAATGTAGAGAAATAAACAGTGAATTTTGGGATGCTTTTTAAGAAACTTATAAATAAATAAATTCCTTTGAGACATCACGCGTGTGTGTGTGTGTATTTGGGGGGGGGGGGAGGGGTTCCTTGAAATTTAATATCAATTCGTAATATTGAGTTGTGTCCCCAAGATGCCAATATGTGCGTGGCTGGAAACAGAAAAAAAGTTAAATAAATAATTTGACAGCAAGGGCAAAGATTCTATCTTGAGCACTTCCTTGGAAAATGAAGTAGAGACTTTTGGAGTTTGTCGCTTTAAGCTTTTCTTGACCAACATTTGTTTGTATGTCTTCACACCAGTACAATTACTTGCTACGTTTAGCTGTTGTTCAATATACAAGAGTCGTTTAGCTGTTGCTCAATATACAAGAGTCTTTTAGCTGTTGTTCAATATACAAGAATCATTTAGCTGTTGATCATTATACAAGTGTCGTTTAGCTGTTGCTCAATATACAAGTGTCGTTTAGCTGTTGTTCAATATAAAAGAGTCTTTTAGCTGTTGTTCAATATACAAGATTCTTATAGCCGGTGTTCAATATACTATAGTCGTTTAGCTGTTGTTCAATATACAAGATTCGTTTAGCTATTGTTCAATATACAAGATTCGTTTAGCTGTTGCTCAATATACAAGAGTCGTTTAGCTGTTGCTCAATATACAAGTGTCGATACTAAACAAAAACAACACAAAACCCCGTTAAATGTCCATAATATTTGTAAAGTTAGCAAAACAAACCGTTGACAACGGCTAAGCTGTTTGAAGCTAAGATGTTTCAAGCTAAGAAGTTTGACGCTTAGATGTTTGAAGCTAAGATGCTTAAAGCTAAGATGCTTAAAGCTAAGATGCTTGAAGCTAAGATGCTTGAAGCTAAGATGTTGGAAGCAAAGATGTTTGAAGCTAAGATGTTTGAAGCTAAGATGTTTGACGCTTAGATGCTTGAAGCTAAGATGCTTAAAGCTAAGATGCTTAAAGCTAAGATGCTTTAAGCTAAGATGCTTGAAGCTAAGATGCTTGAAGCTAAGATGCTTGAAGCTAAGATGTTTGAAGCTAAGATGTTTGAAGCTAATATGTTTGAAGCTAAATTTCAGCGATACCTTAATCACAATCGAAACACACGCTGCGGTCAGATTGAAACGTCGTCAGCATGTACTTGGACGAGTTTCCTTTCAAGCACTGGCGGACCACAATAGAGTCTCTCCATTTCTACCGTAGGAGAGTGCATCACCCTTCAGCGTTGTCGTAACTACTAGTTTTTTTATACGTTGCCACGTTAGTGCGAAATACCCGTGTTAGGTAACATGATGAGGATCGGTTTCTGGAATGCCACTGGCGCTCCACCACATACAATACGAGGACCACCTAGGGCTCGGGATACAATGGACTCCATGTCTGAACACTTAGAGTTTTTGTTTGCTTTCTTTTAAACGGCCCATTTCATTCGATTCTGCTGTGGTTGCTAAAAATATAGGGTCCCGTTGACCGACTTACAATCAAGTTGGGTTCAAACTTCATAACGGTGTACAAAATATTTTTGTTGTTGTTGAAAAAGTAGCAAGGGGGGAAAATAAACAAAACAATACCTTTGCACTCGGTGGAAATTGAAAACTAACATCTGAGATAATGCATTCCTACATTCATTGTTGGCATCATTCCTACTTTGATTGTTGGAATCATTCATACTTTTATTATTGGCATCATTCCTACATTCATTGTTGGCATCATTCCTACTTTGATTGTTGGAATCATTCCTACTTTGATTGTTGGCATCATTCCTACTTTGATTGTTGGAATCATTCCTACTTTGATTGTTGACATCATTCCTACATTCATTGTTGGCATCATTCCTACATTCATTGTTGGCATCATTCCTACTTTGATTGTTGGAATCATTCCTACTTTTATTATTGGCATCATTCCTACTTTCATTGTTGACATCATTCCTACTTTGATTGTTGACATCATTCCTACTTTGATTGTTGGCATCATTCCTACATTCATTGTTGGCATCATTCCAAATTTGATTATTGGCATCATTCCTACTATGATTGTTGGCATCATTCCTACATTCATTGTTGGCATCATTCCTAATTTGATTGTTGGCATCATTCCTACATTCATTGTTGGCATCATTCCTAATTTGATTGTTGGCATCATTCCTACATTCATTGTTGGTATCATTCCTAATTTGATTGTTGGCATCATTCCTACATTCATTGTTGGCATCATTCCTAATTTGATTGTTGGCATCGTTCCTACATTCATTCTTGGCATCATTCCTAATTTGATTGTTGGCATCATTCCTACATTCATTGTTGGCATCATTCCTAATTTGATTGTTGGCATCATTCCTACATTCATTGTTGGCATCATTCCTAATTTGATTGTTGGCATCGTTCCTACATTCATTCTTGGCATCATTCCTACTTTCATTGTTGGCATCATTCCTACTCTCATTGTTGGCATCTCATTGTTGGCATCATTCCTACTCTCATTGTTGGCATCTCATTGTTGGCATCATTCCTACTATCATTGTTGACATCATTCCTACTCTCATTGTTGGCATCTCATTGTTGGCATCATTCCTACTCTCATTGTTAACATAAACATATATCATTTTGAAATCCAATGCCTGCTAACAAAGCCCCGCCAGTGATGTAATCCATATGAATAATTTAAAAAAAAAACTCTAAAGAAACGTAACAAAATATATTGCTATTATTATTATTATTTGTTGTCTTATATAGCACGGTACCTCCAGCCTAGGGCATTAAACTAAATATTAGTTTTAGAAGGTTGACATAATATATGTATGTACTAAACTTGTGGCCGAGCGGTCTAAGCTGAGTCAAGCCCAAGTTTGTGTTCAATCCCCAGCAAAGGTCTAGACACCACCAGCAAACCGGGTGGTTAAACTTGGATGGCAGCTTATTTAAGTAAAGAAAAACTCAGAATTCAAACGCGGAGATGGAGTGCCGTTGACACAATGAAAATTCCATGCGCCTCTGGTGCCAAGCTGTATCATCCACATATAATGTTCTCTTAGGTTATCCATGTGCGTATAGATTTGCTGTCTAGGGTACCAGCTTATCCCCCTAAAGAAAAAGAAAAATCCCCAGAACTTGCGAAGTCTACACCATCGTCACATTGTGACGTCTACACCATCGTCACATTTTGACGTCTATACCGTCATCACATTTTGACGTCTAAACCATCGTCACATTTTGACGTCTATACCGTCGTCACATTTTGACGTCTATACCGTCGTCACATTTTGACGTTTATATGGTCCTCACATTTTGAAGTCTATACCATCGTCATTCTTTGACGGACGGATGCCAGAAATGTTTAACTTAACACCTACAGTGTATTGATCATGAGTGCCCTTAAGATTGTCAATACAGTGAAACCTGCAAAGAACATCCCTTGATATAGCGTTATAGCTAATGGCATGGAAGACACGAGGAGACGGAACCAATCATGAAAATAAAATAAATTGTGCAACCCATGTCTGTCCGTCCAGCACTGACCAAGTGTCAACACCCGTCATGCACATCTCTCATTCTCGGCCGGATTTCAGAAATCTCAAAGCGTCATCCCTCGCTCACCGCCCATCCATCCTGCCCACCCCATACTTGAGTTTCTGTTCTTTCTTTCATACAGCTGTCCAGAGTTTCTGACGTTGCATCTCTTGACCTGTGACGTGCCGACATGTATATAAGCTCTGGCCATCCTCGGGATGGACTTTACACGACATAGCATTCATTAGTGATGTTGTCAGTTTAATCTGCTTTAATACGGCACGTGCTTCTGCATGCAGGTTGCAAACAAATGGCCCAGATGGAGATTGGTGTATTCTCAATTCCGTATTTATAAAAAAAAATTAAAAATAAAAAAAAATAAAAAAATTGCCATCTTTAATTTATTTTGTGCTAATTAATGCTAAGAAAATGGCTGTTTTCCCCCTTTTCAATGTCTTTACTCGTTTAAATTTAGAGAAATTAGGAATTTCCAGAGCAGGTAAAACATATTATTTCCTGACACAAATTTAACTGTTTGTAATAAATAACATAAAGTTACAATAGTTCATCTGAAATTTTGAAAAACCTATAAAGTATAACTCCAAATCGATATCCAAAAGTCCTATCATAATTGTATCAATTATTGTATCACGCACAATTATATATTTCATGTTCATAGCATCTTATACACAATAAGTGATACAAAAAGGGTACATAACGATTCAATATGTTCAAATGTACGAAAGAACAGACACGTTTTGCTGAGATGTTACAATACAGCAAACGGTTCACAGCACCAGCCTACAACCCAAAAAATGGCCTGCACTTACCCGACCACCAATAAAACTAACTGTTTTGTATGCAACACTGCTGAGCGGCCGCAAATTGTCAATAAGCTCCTGCCCGGCTTTCATCAAAAACCCAATAACAGTGCCGAGCAGGCTCACCCCGGCAAGAAAAGGGGCACCTTTTGTGTGAGACACTGGTACGATGGTTGGTAATCAAAAGACTTTTTACAAAGAAGTACGCCTGGCCAGAACCGGTGCGGAAACTGGAATCTCCCACCAGCTCTGCGGTGCGTAAAATAAATGTAATGGGGAATCGTGTGAGCTCTTGTAAAACACAATATGGCGACATTCAGATTTTCAATAAAAATATTTGGGTTCTAGATGAATGAAATGTGTATGTATGGGGAAAAAAGTATAAATTCGGTTTTTATATACACTGAACCTCAATTTCACTAGCGATATAAGTATTTATTTTTTATGTGTCAACTTTTTGTACTTAGTATAAAAAGCGGCGTATTATTAATTATTATTGTGTACACAGGTGTGCGCTGTTTTTAAGTGATATCGTTATATTTTTTTGTTGTCGGTTATAAATTTCACTACAAATATGTAAATAATTTTGAGATTAAGTATAAAGCTAAGACCCATTTGTACCAAAGATTAGCTCTTTAGTCTTTTTTGCCAACCAAAGATTCGAGCATTTCAATAGTGTTCCAAAACGAAACAAATAAATGTATATACATAATAATACATATGTCTATGAGGCTGATAAAAAGGGAGGTATGTTTACGATTTATCCCTGAATCTTACAGTCTCATTGAGTCATTTTAGAATAGTAAACAACCTATTATTTAATGGAGCCTTACAGCCTAAGTCCACTTTTTGTTTTGATTTTTTGTAGGAGGGCAGCCAAAGACCGACAACGTTATTTAACACACAAGTAGTGGTCGTATGGCGTTGGCTCCCCACTGGGCTCTTGTGACCCCTCGAAACGGCTCGACCAGTGTGTACAAGTGGCCGCCAGAGAGCAGCCCAATGTCCACTAGACGTCACGTTACGGTGGCTTCCCGGACAAGCCACAATCTTGTTTGGTGGCCCAGTCGAGAGGGTACCCAGGGTATCAGTGACGGGAGGACGAGACCTTGAAGAGGTTAGAGTCGGGTATAAGTGTCGGGGTGTGAAGAGGTCAGACTGCTAGACACAGAGAGCTGGGGGCTGAGGAGGTTAGAGAAGGATATTTAGAAAAGAAACAACAATATCTGGATCTAGAACTGGTTTTTAAGAGCAATTTTAGGAGAATTTCTTTGGAAGAATCCGGCCTTGTTGAGGATGATTTGACCATGGGCTATTTTTCCAGTGGTGATTAGATCCTGTTTCATGATCTTTGTTGGGTCAGAAACGTAATTACCAATAATTACCCTTGCAGTGTAGGATCACTCTTAGGACAGGAAATGTAGGCACATAATGAAGAATACCAAAATAATACCTATTTACCATTATCCAGGTGAAGTCAATATAGTATTATTATTATTAAGGTGGTTTTATTTAGCGCAGTACACCAGTCTAGGGCTAGGCTAACTGCAGTACACCAGACTAGGGCTAGGCTCACTGTTTTAAGATGCCTAAAATGTCATCATCATGTTTTTGTGTTTCTATAGGTTTTATCAACGAGTTTCCTCAAAGTTTATAAAATACGATTTTTTAAAGAAATATCCACATTAATAGTCCTCTATAATGGCCTAAGCTGTGTGCATCAATGACGTTGAAGGCTTAGATTACTGAGATTACAGGATGCGCTTCATCGTTTATTGATGGATCTCGGCCACAGTCGGCCCTTTATCTGAGAGATATCTTTAAGTGTACCTGATGGAACGGGATGCGGACCATGTGGGAACAAGGACCCAAGGAGAAACATAATTCCAGGGAAAGGAATCCCACTGGGGAACAAGAAAAGTAAGTAGAACGGGATGCCACTGGGTTATGGGATCCCTTAGGAATACTATTTTGTTTTAATTAACAATAGGTTTATTTTTATATATTTTTAATGGGACAATTTTTTTGGTAAAAAGTGTGATTAGATTTTCATCACGGTATTGACTAGACCCGGTCTGAATATTAAATGGATGACATTGACCCCATAATGTTTAAAAAAGGTATTATAAATTATTTTTAATATATTTTTTTTTCTTTAACGATTTTTATTCTATAGAGCAGCGGTTCTCAACATGTATGATACATTGAAAATGTTAGTTAAGTTCATCTTGTATGATATATTGAAAGTGTTAGTTAAGTTCATCTTGTATGATATATTGAAAGTGTTAGTTAAGTTCATCTTGTACGATACAAGGAAAGCGTTAGTTAATATCATCTTGTATGAAACATGGAAAGCGTTAGTTAAGTTCATCTAGTATGATACATTGAAAGTGTTAGTTAAGTTCATCTTGTATGATACATTGAAAGTGTTAGTTAAGTTCATCTTGTATGATACATTGAAAGTGTTAGTTAGTTCAACTTTTATGATACATCATAAACTTTGAAAAAATGTAAACATGCACTTAGCATGCCAGTATTGGGTTCATTCTACAAAAACACGAGAGCCATGTGCGCCTTAGACCTGCTGATCATCTTCCAGTTGTGTTTTTTTTTAGCTAAACACTTCCGGTATTATCATCCCGTTTTGTATCATCTCGTTTCCTCGTGTCCAACAAACATACACATTATTTATGACCCTTCCGAAGACATGTATATATTCTCTTAGCTCTGTCCATCTCATCCTTCCTGTTACACCCATTCATCCCCCCCCCCGGCCCCTTGCCCACCCTTTACAAGTTTCGACACCTCAGATCATTAAGGAAACGCCTCCGTGAGATCGGAACCCTCTGACCCCCATTTCCATTTCCGGCCGTACTTTACGCGCCGCCTATGTGATCATGCATACATTCATGCTTAATTTTGATCTCGCTTTTTTCTTCTCCATTTTTGTGTGTGTGGCTTTTTCCAGGCAGCCTTTCATAAATCCCACTTCCTTTGGCTTGTTTCACACCCCTCCCCCGGCCCCACGTTTCTGACATAGAATATGCTATTGCGCATGCAGGAGATTTCTCAAGGCTATAAGGCTAACAAGACGAGATCGAGTGTGTTTGCATCGGAACAGTGTATCCTACAATGTTTTATCTGTCTTTACTTGTTGATTTGAACGTTGCGATGTTATGTTGGAATTCTGGGTTTTGCGTAAATGAGTCACCAACTAAACTACAACAAGGGAATTTATCATCTAGTGAGTCAACGTCTCTGACGCTCACTCCCTTTATTTAACAAGGTGACACGCAAGATAAAGAAAATAAAAACAAAAAAACAACAACTAGATATGATTATGGCGCAAGGTCATTTAATCATAATTTATAACGAACATTTTCAACACTTCTTAACAAATTGTGGGAATTCAATGTCGGGCTACAAACACATGTCCCCACATGACCGACAACATATCCTTGTGAAACAGTCAAATATGTCTATGTGGAAGGCAAATATCTCAGCTTTATAGACATACTGCCGCACATCACAGACAAACATCCCAACGTCATAGACAACTATCCGCATATCACATACATGTATATGTACCTATGCACTCTAAACCTATGTCAAAGAAAACTATATATACATCACGGACACAATATCTGAATTCAAAAGACAAAAATACACCACATATCAAAGTCACCAATCAGAGACTAATATCCACACGTCACCGATATCATATAGCCATGTCATTGATGCTGATATCATATAGCCATGTCATTGATGCTGATATCATATAGCCATGGCATTGATGCTGATATCATATAGCCATGCCATTGATGCTGATATCATATAGCCATGTCATTGATGCTGATATCATATAGCCATGTCATTGATGCTGATATCATAAGCCATGTCATTGATGCTGATATCATATAGCCATGTCATTGATAATTATATCATATAGCCATGTCATTGATACTGATATCATATAGCCATGCCATTGATGCTGATATCATATAGCCATGTCATTGATGCTGATATCATATAGCCATGTCATTGATAATTATATCATATAGCCATGTCATTGATACTGATATCATATAGCCATGCCATTGATGCTGATATCATATAGCCATGTCATTGATGCTGATATCATATAGCCATGTCATTGATGCTGATATCATATAGCCATGTCATTGATAATTATATCATATAGCCATGTCATTGATACTGATATCATATAGCCATGCCATTGATGCTGATATCATAAGCCATGCCATTGATGCTGATATCATATAGCCATGTCATTGATGCTGATATCATATAGCCATGTCATTGATGCTGATATCATAAGCCATGTCATTGATGCTGATATCATATAGCCATGTCATTGATAATTATATCATATAGCCATGTCATTGATGCTGATATCATATAGCCATGTCATTGATGCTGATATCATATAGCCATGTCATTGATGCTGATATCATATAGCCATGTCATTGATACGGATATCATATAGCCATGTCATTGATGCTGATATCATATAGCCATGTCATTGATGCTGATATCATATAGCCATGTCATTGATAATTATATCATATAGCCATGTCATTGATACTGATATCATATAGCCATGCCATTGATGCTGATATCATAAGCCATGCCATTGATGCTGATATCATATAGCCATGTCATTGATAATTATATCATATAGCCATGTCATTGATACTGATATCATATAGCCATGCCATTGATGCTGATATCATATAGCCATGTCATTGATGCTGATATCATATAGCCATGTCATTGATGCTGATATCATATAGCCATGTCATTGATGCTGATATCATATAGCCATGTCATTGATACTGATATCATATAGCCATGCCATTGACACTTCGCAAAACGTAGCAATTGCAACACACTGAAAAAATGTTAAACATCATTCTCGCCTTCACAGCTTATTATATTTGTTCGGTTTCGGGCTGTCAGTTATCAGTCACTATCGAATATGAGAAGATTTAAGTCACAACGATAAATATTTCTCTGTTATCTGCTTTGTTATCTTTCATGTTATCTGCCTTGTTTTCTTCCATGTTATCTCACTTGTTCTCTTCGATGTTATCTGCCTTGTTGTCTTCCACGTTATCGGCCTTGTTCTCTTCCATGTTATCTGCCTTGTTCTCTTCCATGTTATATGCCTTGTTCTCTGCCATGTTATCTGCTTTGTTCTCTTCCAAGTTATCTGTCTTTTTCTTTTCCACGTTTTCTGCATTGTTCTCTTGCGTGTTATCTCCCCTGTTCTCTTCTATGTTATCTGCGATATCTCATCTCTCTGTACCACGATCAACATTTACACCCGCGAAAATCATGTCAAATAATAATGTTTCTTTCAGGAATATTCCTAACCCAATTCCAGCATTTTTACACCACATATTTGATTTCTTTTTTTTTTTTAAGAAAAAAAAAAGTATCCATCCATCACTGCTACATGATACATCGTTAGTTGATAAGCAAAGGTTGGATACTCCTCCCATACGCGCTCGGTTAGGCTGTGTTGCGTCCCTTTCCATATTTTCCTCTTTCTTGAAAATGTTACCATTCGACCCCTTTCCGCTAAGAGGGGAAATCATTCTGAACGTAATCGATAGCTCCACAGTGGGGTATCCTCCCCATTTTCTGGGCTATTTTTAGCCTTGTAATTTGTGTGTATAAATTCACCCCCTTAAACAAGACGCCAATTCTCCTCCTTAAAGAAGGCTGCCCTCCAATTCTGAATTTCGACTACACGGTAACTTTCCATATTCTTCATGTTGACGACACTCTACCCTAAAATATTCTGTATATTTGACTTGGCGCTACACTTAAACTTTCTGTATGTGGACTACACGCTACACTTAAACTTTCTGTATGTGGACTACACGCTACACTTAAACTTTCTGTACGTGGACTACACGCTACACTTAAATGATTTGTCATTTGATGACGTGGGTTACATTTTAAAAACAAGATTGTCTGTGTCTTACGTCCACAGCATCAACCCGGACTCATTGATGTGTTGTCACGAATCTAGTTTTGTCTGTGTCTTACGTCCACAACATCCACCCGGACTCATTGATGTGTTGTCACGAATCTAGTTTTGTCTGTGTCTTACGTCCACAACATCCACCCGGACTCATTGATGTGTTGTCACGAATCTAGTTTTGTCTGTGTCTTACGTCCACAACATCAACCCGGACTCATTGATGTGTTGTCACGAATCTAGTTTTGTCTGTGTCTTACGTCCACAACATCAACCCGGACTCATTGATGTGTTGTCACGAATCTAGTTTTTAACACAATTGTGCTTAAAACCTAGGTGGTTTTAATGCTTTATTTTGTTCCTTTCTTAGAGTTCGCCCACAATTTAGGAACCAGATCCTTGGGTATTTAACAAAATCAGTTTCAAAATTATAATTCTTTTTTACTAGCATAATGCATTTAGGAATGGGGGGAGGGAGAAAATATATAGATGACTGAGTTAATTTGTGTGAAGGAATACGCGGAAATGGGTTTGGGGGGGGGGGGATATCAATTTGTCCCTTCTCTCTTCTTTCTTTGTTTATTGATGAAAGCTTCAAGCTAACACGTTCTTTTGATTGCCCTGTCCTTTCCATTCAACCTTATACGTATCCATATTATACTAGTGCTGACAATTGGAAGACATGGAGCTGTACAGGGCATTGGCTTGGTCTGTGGGGCTGTACAACGCGTTACTATCGTATGTGGAACGCTGGTTTGTGATAGTTTGTTCTGTGCGTTGTTCAAGGCGCTGGTTTGATCTGTAAGGTTGTTCAAGGCGCTGGTTTGATCTGTAAGGTTGTTCATGGCGTGATTTTTTTCTGTGGGGTTGTTCAAGGTGATAGTTTGTTCTGTGGGGTTGTTCAAGGTGATAGTTTGTTCTGTGCGTTGTTCAAGGCGCTGGTTTGATCTGTAAGGTTGTTCAAGGCGCTGGTTTGATCTGTAAGGTTGTTCAAGGCGCTGGTTTGATCTGTAAGGTTGTTCATGGCGTGATTTTTTTCTGTGGGGTTGTTCAAGGTGATAGTTTGTTCTGTGGGGTTGTTCAAGGTGATAGTTTGTTCTGTGGGGTTGTTCAACGTGTTGGTTTGTTCTGTGGGGTTGTACAAGGTGATGGTTTGTTCTGTGGGGTTGTACAAGGCGCTGGTTTGTTCTGTGGGGTTGTTCAAGGCGTTGGTTTGGTCTGATTGTTGTATTTTAAATTTGAGTAAAAGTTACATTTGATTTATTTGTGTGATGTCTACAGGCGCCAAAAATGTATATATTCGTAACAATCTACTCATTAGTTTTTTATTTATTGCCGCCTTAAGCGCTTTTTGGACATGATTAATTTCTAAAAAATAGATTTACGGAAATATCCGTGATGCCCCTAAAAATCAAACAATAACTTTTTTTTTTTTAAATTCTTTAAAAAGTCTGCTTTTCCACAAGAAAAAAACAACAAAAACACACGCTAAAAAGTATAAAATAAATATAAAAAACTACAGAGTAGCACACAAATTCAGCACAATGGGAGATCAGGAGATCGGGAGATCAGGTCAAAACTGAGTTAAAAAATATGAGCCGTATGAAGAGACGATAAGAAAGAATCGCAAGCGTGATAGACGCGTGTCAAAAACAGAAAACATTTCTGCATCAAAATGGAAGTGAGTGATAAGTCTAATGAAAACAAACCACACAAAAACATAATAAAATAATTGGGGTCGAAGCGTAAGCACTTTAAACAAAGCGATTTTTTTTTCATTTGTCTCCTTAAAGTCGTGTTGTTTGATCTTAACATACACCAGGCCATGAGAATAAACCATATATAGGAACCTCAAGTTGGAGTTTGACGGGAAATCCCGACAGAAAGCGAAAGTAGCAGCAAATAAAATAAAATCAAAGCGGTGATGTCATTGAACACACGTTTCTCTTTCTGAGTGAATTGAAATCAACTTGTTATAGAATAGCCAGCACTCAGATCAAAGATGGACGTGTTTTACTGCAGGCCTCGACGAAATAAACAAAAACAAATTCCGGTGATTGGCGCATAGAGTTACTCCCCGTGGGGACTGTATGTACAAGTTAGTTGATGTTCAAAAATTGTAGATGCTTTTCGTAAACTTAAGGTGCACTCCCAAAGAAGGCTTGACAACGCACTCGTGAAATTATTGACATCATAGTTCGGGGACTAGATTGCGAGCTTTGACGGAAATCTGACAAAGTTCTAAGTAAAAACAAAATAGTTCACGTTATTATGGGATACAAAATGATTCGATTTCGGATCTGTCCCTCTCCTAGACTGTCTCAAAAATACGCCTCGCAAAACGTTCTCGCCAACCGTCTCACCAAACCGCCTCGCCCAACCATCTCACCACACCGTCCCACACAAGAGTCTCACCACACCGTTCCACCCAAGAGTCTCACCACACCGTCCCACCCAACAGTCTCACCACACCGTCCCACCCAACAGTCTCACCACGTCGTCTCACCAAGCCAATTCGATCATTAGGCTTCACGTCTCAAACAATAAACGTCTCATTACTATGTACCCCATTTTCTACTTTCTCTAATCCCCCCACCCCACCTTATATCCGGCTGAGACTGAAATCACAGACACTGTTTGTGATACTTCGAGCCAAACTCCGCCAAATCTCTCAACTCCTCCTCCACACTCTCGTCGTGTCTCAGACATTGAATCCGTAGCAGTACACATCTCAGGACGAGCACACAAAATAGCTCCTACCGGACTTGTAAGGTTTCCCATGAGACGCTCTCATTGAAGGTATCTCTATTCATCACGGAGAAAAACTGTGTAGTTATACGGACTACAACGTGATATGAGCCAAACCGATATTTGCAAGGAATATGAACGGACTTTGAAATCTTTATATTTCAGTATCGATACATATCGACTCCGTTGTGTAGTTTTTTTACCATCTCTGTTAGAGATATCTTTTTTTTTTAAATGCAAGGGAAGACTGCTGTTAGGATTTTTACATGCCATTATAAATCATGTGGTGTGTCATGGATACCTGCTGATAAGTTATGTCTATGTATTAAATGATAATTAGTTTGTTTATCTTTGATTAAATTTTGGTGTTTACATTGAACCTCAGGGCCACGAGTGTACAGCCTCAGGGCCACGAGTGTGCAGCCTCAGGTCCACGAGTGTGCAGCCTCATGTCAACGAGTGTACAGCATCAGGTCCACAACTGTGCAGACTCGGATCAACGAGTGTGCAGCCTCGGATCAACGAGTGTACAGCCTCAGTTCCACGAGTGTACAGCCACAGATCAACGAGTGTACAACAGCTGGTCCACGAGTATACAAACTCAGGTCCACCAGTGTACAACCTCAGGTCCACGATTGTACAATCTCAGGTCCTCGAGTGTACAACCTCAGGTCCACGAGTGTACAACCTCAGGTCCACGAGTGTACAACCTCAGGTCCACGAGTGTACAACCTCAGGTCCACGAGTGTACAACCTCAGGTCCACGAGTGTACAACCTCAGGTCCACGAGTGTACAACCTCAGGTCCACGAGTGTACAACCTCAGGTCCACGAGTGTACAACCTCAGGTCCACGAGTGTACAATCTCAGGTCCACGAGTGTACAACCTCAGGTCCACGAGTGTACAACCTCAGGTCCACGAGTGTACAACCTCAGGTCCACGAGTGTACAACCTCAGGTCCACGAGTGTACAATCTCAGGTCCACGAGTGTACAACCTCAGGTCCACGAGTGTACAACCTCAGGTCCACGAGTGTACAACCTCAGGTCCACGAGTGTACAACCTCAGGTCCACGAGTGTACAACCTCAGGTCCACGAGTGTACAACCTCAGGTCCACGAGTGTACAACCTCAGGTCCACGAGTGTACAACCTCAGGTCCACGAGTGTACAACCTCAGGTCCACGAGTGTACAACCTCAGGTCCACGAGTGTACAGCTCTAACCGTTCACAGATGACATTTAGCATTGTACAGGATTGAGCTCAAGTGATTGGTATTGTTTGTGTTTTTTTAAGTTACGAGTGGAGAGACTCGATTGGCCGTACATGTTTTACAGCAAGATTTCCTAATCAACGTGTCCTTAATTTATCCCCACCAAATAATCAAGTCGCTTGATTCAGTAGCGGCCTAATGTCATTCTGAGGTAACCGGAAGAAGCACAGGTAACTTACGAGGAAGGGGCGAGGGTAATGTTGATTGAAATAACGGATGTGACCTTCCAAATGTTTATCCGTCTTTGATGACCTGAGAATTATTTTTGGACAATCGTCCCGTGGTTGGCTGGTGCGTTCAAGTTCAATATTCGAAGCAAAGATCACATTCTGAACAAGAGGAGGCAAGCTACCAAAAAGGAGATCAATCTCGATAGCATGATCATTGCTACATTACACGAGTTGTGTCCAGATAGGGCAATGCAGACATGCACGACGTAAAAATAAGCTTGTGCTGTACATTCAAACAAGCCTTGTAGAGCCCCAAGAGCTTGATGACTATGTCATATGCAGAACCAGAAGCAAAAGTCGAGTCTGAGACAGATGTTGAAGACTTCAAAGAGGAAAAAAAAAGAGGAAATTTTACGACAAAATGTTGATGTTATTGTTATCATAAAAAAATCAAAGCATGGAATCAGAATTGTATTTTCTGTTTCCCTGATCGGTCGTGGATTTGAAAGAATGAAACGCCATTGTTGTATTGATATTATTTTCTTTAATGTCTAGACGCCCACTTCATTATCATCGCGTGTATCTTCTTCACATCTGAGAGAAGGAAACAAAAAGATGAATCCGCTCATGATAATGTCATGTCTACATGACATTCGTTAATTGGCTGATCTTGGAATGCGAATATTTATTCAAAAGATATCAGTTGACCGATTGTGAGAAAATTGTGTCATTGGAGCCAGATAAAGAGATAATTGACCTAAATATCTTTGTTAAAAAAACATCTGAATACGATAATTGCTGTGGGGAATAAAAATCAACGAGCCAATCCAAAGGCGTTTAAGAGAAACATCAATTCGAGTGTTGACGTGTCATTGTTTTTAATTGTGCATCGTGTCGGTTTTTTAGTTGAACTATGTCGTTCGGAGAAGTTAAGAAGCCAAGACAATAACGGCGTAAAATGATATGCAGAGCAGTGAACAATTTACGACACGTATTAGTCATGATCTGGACGAACAAGCTATAACTTTTATGGTTTAATTTGATGCGGGAGGAGTCGCTAACACAGGCGATCATACAAGTACCACACAGATGCCGTGGGGAAAGAAATACTTTTTTTTTTTTTTAGAAGAGCGCGATTTGATCCCTGTAGCGAGAAAGCAAAGGTCAGAGGTCGTGACGTAGAGAAGCCAGATAAGTGGACAAAGAAATGGAGTTAGCAGAAATGTCCCCAAACTAAACTGTTGAGAGAAAGAAAAGGGGGGGGGGGGGAACTTGTTTAAATATAAAAGATGTGTAAGAATGTAAGCGATAAAGATTGAGCGAGAGCGTAAGAGATAAGTAAGAGATTCTGTGATGAATATACCGAAGAAGGAATGTGAGAGAGACATGAAAATATTCAGTTTTTTCAAGAGAATGATGAAAAGGCAATTGTAAAGGGGAAACAATATAGTTATTAGTTTAACGGAGATGCAATTAAGTTTAAATGACTACCGGTTATAATCAAAAGATGGACACACAGTTTGCTGAAGGAATAGGGACGAAAGTCAAGACTGATAAGTGATAGAGAAAACAGAGAATGAAAGAGACGGGAAGATTGCTAGAATAGTAGAAAGAGAGAAACAGGATGAGAGAGAGAAAAAAAAATGAAAGAGTGAGAAAAAAATTGAAACGAAAATGAGGTAAGAAAGAGGGAAATAAACTGTGGGAGAGAAAGAGAAAGAAGGAAAGAAACAAATAAACAAACAAAAAGAAAAAAAGACTATAAAATGAATGAGAAATAGAAAGAGAGATATATATATAGAGAGAGAAAAGCAAATGAGAAAAAGAGAGAGAGAGAGTGAGAGAGATAAAGAAAAAAAGAACAAAATGAGATAGACAACGAAAGTAAAAGAGAAAAGGAAACGAGAGAATGAGAGAGGTAGAGAGAAAGAAAACGGACAAGAAAATTAGAGAGAGACAGTGAGAGAGAGAGAGTGAGAGAGAGAGAGAGAGAGGGAGGGAAATACATAAATATATAATCAACTAAGAGGGAAAAAAAGATAGAGGAGACAAGATAGAGATAGACACAGCGAGAGAAGTGACAAGCACCAATTGAAAACACGGAGCTAGGCTCGTTTATCTACAGCGATTCACGGGCTCGGCAAAACTAATGGGCTCCCAAATCCCCTGATTTTTTCTGCATTAAAGCCAAGAATATGGGGGCCGGGTATTTCTGGCCTCGGAGCGGGCCATTTACAGTGTATCTCGTCGACTTCTCGCGGGAGAACTCGGGCGACGAGAGGGCTAATGTGGGGCTCTCGAGGAAACTCTTTTAATGTTGCCACTAAAGGGGACATAATTACAGGCGCAGGCCGGAGAGTGTTTTAAGAGTGAATCGACCTGATTGGTGCTTTGATGTTCAGAGTAGACTTACCTCCCCTCGCCCGCCCCTCAAAATTGGATGATGTTGAGACTTGACTTGCGTCAATTAAATTTTGGTATTTTTTAAAATAATTATCGTCATTAATTGAAATCTGGATATGACGACAAAAACCAGGAGTCGAGATATCTAAATCCATCATGTATTTCCGGAGTCAACTTTCTAGTCTTTTGCTCAGAGCCAAACCGGCTCATTAAAATGTGTGAGATGATTGTTGGTTATTAACACAGGCGGGGGAATCTCTATAATCATAGAACGAATATGTTGGGCACCGACATCACGCAGCACAATGTATTCAAGAAGCACATTTGGAGAAACCATAATTTTTCATTAAAATGGGGTTTGTTTGGTGTCGCTTTGAGTCCCTGAGGTTTGTTTGGTGTCAATTTGTGTCTTTGATGTTTGTTTGGTGTCACTTTGTGTCTTTGATGTTTGTTTGGTGTCACTTTGTGTCCCTGATGTTTGTATGGTGTCACTTTGTGTCTCTGATGTTTGTTTGGTGTCACTTTGTGTCCCTGATGTTTGTTTGGTGTTACTTTGTGTCCCTCTTTGTGTCCCTGATGTTTGTTTGGTGTCACTTTGTGTCACTGAGGTTTGTTTGGTGTCGCTTTGTGTCCCTGAGGTTTTTTTGGTGTCACTTTGTGTCCCTGATGTTTGTTTAATGTCGCTTTTTGTCCCTGAGGTTTGCTTGGTGTCACTTTGTCTGACTTTAAATATTATTATTATTATCATGTGTCCGATGGAGTGCAGGTACAGAATGATATCACTTTACAGCCAGGTGTGCAGGAAGAAATTTTCATCCTTATAATACCACAAGTACAGGTAAGAAAGCATACCGTTAAACAGCTAGGAGTTCAGATAGATAAACAGACATATGGAAGTTGAGGCATTTATCCAGAGTAGCAAATGTGAAGATAGACCGTCGACCTTACTATTGGCGATATTTTACTATTTAAGTATCACCGAGAACTGTGGTAAGTCTACTCGTATCTCTCTCTCTCTCTCTATATATATATATATATATAAATGAACTGAATTCAACAGCCCAAATCCATCTTCGTGTGGCACATTATCCCACATGGATTGATATTATGGATGGCAACAATTAAAAAAACAAAAATGGCGTGAAAAACAAACACACTTCAGGTGGAGATGCTTTTGCGACCTCAACACTTCGTCTCAACAGCTTTCCCTGTGAAGCATGCTTATTCAATTGATTATATCACTAGATTTTCCCACTGTCCACACGGGCCTGGCCTGTCTGCAAGGTGGTGTGTGTGTGTGGGGGGGGGCGTTCGTTTAACCATGGTCAGCTTACATGCCCATCCCGCCTCGTGATCGATAAGGTCTGAGGTCCTGACAATTATACGCCCCTGGGATAAACCCCACCGCCACCCCATTTTGTTTCAATTTGTATCTGTGTTAATGAAAATCTAAGCCATCTAGTTTCATTTTACAAAAACTGCTGTATACGTTTATGAAATATAAGAACAAGGTATGCTAAACTTGAATTCATAGACAAGACTAAAGATGTTGACAGTTCGGCTTAGCGCCTTCATCAGAAAACAAGAAAAAAAGAAATATAAAACGTATCAGATAACATTAAAATTATTATCTTGTACAAGTTTATCTTAGTTTATGGTGGTGAATCGGTTTTTCGACATTTTCATTGACATACCTCTGGAAGATTGAAATGGATTGATACGTTTCAAAATACCGTTAAAATATATATTTAAAAATAATAATAAACAAAAATAACCCTATTATTTTAACAATTGGGAAGAAATACAGTTTATTAAACGAAGCCATCTTTACTCAAAAAGTTAAACCTTATTTTACAGCGACATATCTACATATTATTGTTATTTGCAATAAAGTACACCTGTGTCCAATTTTACAGATACCTAATTTTTAAACTTTTTTTTGGGATATGTAAAAAGTCTCAAAACTAAGCATTCTGTTTTAATTAGTTATGTAAATCATAATTTTTTTTTACAATTTTCTTTTTTTTTAAAAATATTTGAACATGTTTTACATTTAAACACTTAATAATACTGCTTGTATACAGCCCCTTCAATAAACTGATTGTATACAGCCACTTCAATAAACTGCTTGTATACAGCCCCTTCAATAAACTGATTGTATACAGCCCCTTCAATAAACTGATTGTATACAGCCCCTTCAATAAACTGATTGTATACAGCCCCTTCAATAAACTGATTGTATACAGCCCCTTCAATAAACTGATTGTATACAGTCCCTTCAATAAACTGATAGTATACAGCCCCTTTAATAAACTGATTGTATCTACATACAGTTTTAAAAATGTGCATCTTGCTTCACTCAAACTGGCAGTGTGATAAACATATTGAATACAATGTTTTTACCATGGGATCAGGTCCTGTCGTTTCTTCTGATTCCATTAAATATAAACGAGGTGACCAAGGACAGCTGGACAACCACGATGTCGAGGTGACCAAGGACACAACTCGGCAGCAATTCTGTCAGAGAGCCTAGCAAATGACGGTCGTGTAGTGCGAAAAAAAGAAAACAAAAACAACCAAGAAACAAAAATCCAACCAAAAAAAAAAAACACCACACAATTCTATCTGCACCGGAACAAACCGATGTTAGAAGGTGTTGTGGCATAAAGCTGCGCGTGGAGGGGTTCGAGATTAATTCCGCTGGATGCACGGACATATTTATATTAATCTTGAGTTTTTTGCGTAACGAAATGAGAAATTAAAGCAAGAAGTGCATATCTGATGGCGAATCCGGTTCAAAAGATGATTCGAACTTCGAGATTTTCCCGTAGTCGAAAGAAACCGACATTGTTTTGGATCTAATCAAGACTTGTTTCCCCCCCCCCCCCCCCCCCAAATTAAGTATTTGTAGGAAATATTTGGCAGTCGCTTTAGACTGTTAGAACCTTAATATAACGAACAACAAGATGGTAAGTGCATGTTTATAGAATGCCAGACAAGCAGACCGGCTAACCAACTAACATAGGTTGAATGAGAAACGAAGGGCTCTCAGATTCAAAGGACATCGACCCAAACTATTGGGAACTCCTGTGAGAGCAAAGGCGCCGCTTACGCCCAAAGAAATGCAAAATCAAGGAAAATAAGAATAGCCCCCCAATACCACTAGGACCTCAAAACGCGTGTATCCTACACGCGGGCAAGCTTTCGAGAAACAACTAGAACTGACCGGCCATCTTACGTACTCACAGTCCAGTGGAGCAGTTGTCCACCTCACAAGCCAATGACAAACAACAGCTTTGTGTTAAAGGGTGTGTGTTGACCTAGTTCTGGCCGAGGCATGCAACCCTTAGGGATGTCGTTCGCAAATTACGTCACGCCCGGGGGGGGGGGGGGGAGGAGGCTGTCGGGAATTTGTGAAACTTTGTGACAAGAGGAAGGGTGGGGGTAAAAGCGTTGTGACTGCAAAATCTAAAATTTTGAAATTTTGAGAAATATATTTATTTAATTAATTTTAAAAACAATAATTTGAGGTCGAAATTGCCTCAGGTATTATAAATACTATGAACTTAGTCGCTCACACCTTTTGTGCATATCAAAAAATGACGCAAAAACGTTTGTGGTCATTTTACATTCGGCTTGTGGATGACTTAGTTGTTTCTCGTCACAGTTTTCTAATAATACTACATCTTAATCCATTATGGGAAAATGTTAAAAAATATAATAACATCTTAGTTTATTTATGAAAATTGTAGGTATGTTTTGATTTTATTAGAGTGTGACGTGACACGGGCTTGGAGGGGTGGGGGTAAAGAATTTGTGACACTTCGTAACAGTGGCGAGGGGTAACTAAAAAGTTCATTTTTTGCGTGACGTAATTTACGAATAACCCTTACCCACCTCCCTATACTTATATTTTTACCGACGTCACCAATTAACTTGATGTCACGTGCTGCCACTCCTCCTCCCCCCCCGCCCCCGAAATCGCCCCTGATCCGGAAAGTATATTTACGATTCTTGAAGGTTCTACATTCAGAGATAAAAATCCCTTTGACCATTGCATTTCTAGACTTTTTAATTTTGAGGGTTCCGACTCCATCACTTTAAATACGACGGTCGACTATGACCGACATACTTTTAAGAGAATTACCAGAGATAATGCCAAGACACCTTACAATATGTGGATTAATATTTGGACCTTTCTAGTATTATACTAGTATTGCTGTGCTGTAAGTGAATATAGTTTTTATTTCTTTTTGATTTTTTAATATCAACATATTAGTATGATTAAATTGATTAATTAGTTAATATGACTTACTCTGGTGTCGTGTTATCTTTGTATGCTGGTTTTATGTCCTTTGTTACGTAATATGTGTTCACCCAACGAGCAACATCTTAAAACAAATTAAGCTCGTAAACCCGAAAACGTAACGTAACATTTGTAACCCTAATTAATTTACTCTCAGTTCTTTCAATTGTTTATATGCATTTGTTACGAACTTTCCTTGACTACAGATCAGAACATATTTAGAGGAGACCATTGTTACGAACTTTCCCTGACTACAGATCAGAATATATTTAGAGGAGACCATTGTTACGAACTTTCCCTGACTACAGATCAGAATATATTTAGAGGAGACCATTGTTACAAACTTTCCCTGACTGCAGATCAGAATATATTTAGAGGAGACCATTGTTACGAACTTTCCCTGACTATAGATCAGAATATATTTAGAAGAGACCATTGTTACGAACTTTCCCTGACTACAGATCAGAATATATTTAGAGGAGACCATTGTTACGAACTTTCTCTGACTATAAATATATATTTAGTGGAGAGCATTGTTTAGAAATTATGTATATTACTTTTGTTCTTTCAAAGAGCATCCATTTTAAAAATTACAAAAACATATAATTTTCTAGGTATGTACGTATTGATGTAACGCTATGCTTAAATAGGTGCGCAAAATAAAATTTCCATGAGTTAGAAACCATTTGGGATCCTTACAAAGTGAGTTATTTGAATGCTTGCCTTCTCAAGTGACTTTTGTAGA
Organism: Omphiscola glabra; assembly: GCA_964017045.1. NCBI lineage: Eukaryota > Metazoa > Mollusca > Gastropoda > Lymnaeidae > Omphiscola > Omphiscola glabra. The sequence continues at coordinate 3,490,794 of OZ024810.1, read as the reverse complement.
TGGGGGTGGAATTCATGCATTGCCGCCACCATTGCTTGCCTTCTCAAGTGACTTTTGTAGATGGGGGTGGACTTCATGCATTGCCGCCACCATTGCTTGCCTTCTCAAGTGACCTTTGTAGATGGGGGTGGAATTCATGCATTGCCGCCACCATTGCTTGCCTTCTCAAGTGACTTTTGTAGATGGGGGTGGAATTCATGCATTGCCGCCACCATTGCTTGCCTTCTCAAGTGACTTTTGTAGATGGGGGTGGAATTCATGCATTGCCGCCACCATTGCTTGCCTTCTCAAGTGACTTTTGTAGATGGGGGTGGAATTCATGCATTGCCGCCACCATTGCTTGCCTTCTCAAGTGACTTTTGTAGATGGGGGTGGAATTCATGCATTGCCGCCACCATTGCTTGCCTTCTCAAGTGACTTTTGTAGATGGGGGTGGAATTCATGCATTGCCGCCACCATTGCTTGCCTTCTCAAGTGACTTTTGTAGATGGGGGTGGAATTCATGCATTGCCGCCACCATTGCTTGCCTTCTCAAGTGACTTTTGTAGATGGGGGTGGAATTCATGCATTGCCGCCACCATTGTTTTGGCGCTTTATTTCAAGTCTACAATTGCCCACAATTGCCCACCCTTTAGGCTATTCAGCAATGACGTTTACATCAGATTCATCTAAAGATGTGCCTGTGACGCATTAAAGTTAAGAGCATTTGGCTGATTAGAATGGAATTTATAGATATAAGGATTGAGTCAGAAAACGGATTTCAGTGACTCCTTCAAAAACGTGTTAGTTGCCTCTGAAATAAAAATGCTATGGGATGTTCATATTAAATGGTTGATGGAGTTTATCTGATAAGCCAGTCAATAACGGATTTTTGTTTTTTTGAATGTTACTTTGGTTCCTGTTTTAAAAAATTGTTTATGCAGGTCAAGTGACTGAACTGATAATGCTTTCTAGGAATGAATATACGTGACCAGGCACTAGAAATGACCAGGCACTAAACGTGACCTTGCACTAAACGTGACCAAGCACTAAACGTTATCAGGCACTAAACGTGAGCAGGCACTAAACGTGACCAGGCACTAAACGTGACCAGGCACTAAACGTGACCAGGCATTAAAAGGGACCATAAACTAAACGTGACCAGGCACTAAACGTGACCAGGCACCGAACGTGACCAGGCACCGAGCGTGACCAGGCACCGAACGTGACCAGGCACCGAACGTGACCAGACACCGAACGTGACCAGGCACCGAACGTGACCAGGCACCGAACGTGACCAGGCACCGCACGTGACCAGGTACCGCACGTGACCAGGCACCGAACGTGACAAGGCCCCGAACGTGGCCAGGCACCGAACGTGACCAGGCACCAAACGTGACCAAGCAAAAACGTGACCAGACACCGAAAGTGACCAGGCAAAACACGTAACCAGGAACCGAACGTGACTAGGCACCGAACGTGACCAGGCATATAATGGTAATAAAAAGTCAACACGCCTTGTTAAGACAATTGCCTACACATTTTGTCCCAACAACGCGAGGTCACACTGCTCCCGGTTTGTTGTCTAGATTTGATGATGATAACATCTTTATGCTTTCAATTTCAAGTGCAGACTTAATACATTCATCGCTTATTTTTTCCCTTACATAATTTATTTTTTCGGGGAGATAATAAAATAAGCGTGACGAAAGCACGCAGGGAATATTGATCTCCTCTTGCGGTAATGACGTGGAGGATCTGAAACTCATTGAACTTAAACTAAATATTTGTCCCGGGTAAAGTTTAGGTGATTTAGTGGTAAATCAGAGTAGAGTTCGATGTTGGGAGCTACGTTAAGAAATATGCTGTGTTGATGAAGTGTGTTTTTTTTGGGGGGGGGGGGGGGAATTAGAATTTTTTCAAATAAAATATTTATTTTAAAAATATAGTAGTAATAAAGTCTACACCGATTAGTTCAATACAACACCTTAGGATGGAATTTTTTGGAGTGGGGGGGGGGGTGTTTGGTAATAGAGTGGTGTATATTTGGTGTTTGGTGATCAAGTGGAGTTTCGTAAAATAAGGGGTAAATGTGGTGTTTGGTAATACAGTGGTATTTGGTAATAGAGTAGTGGAGATGTGTTTAGTATAATATTGGTGTAAATGTGGTGTTGTGTAAAATAGGTTTTGTGTAATTATGTGCTGTTGATGTGGTATTTGTGAATTGTGTGCTGTTAATGTGGTGCTTGGTAATTGTGTGATGTTAATGTGGTGCTTGGTAATTGTGTGATGTTAATGTGGTGCTTGGTAATTGTGTGATGTTAATGTGGTGCTTGGTAATTGTGTGCTGTTAATGTGGTGCTTGGTAATTGTGTGTATTATTCTATAGAGGCGGTGTTCGATAATTAATAATTAGATTTTTAAAGGGACATCGATACGTTAAAGGGACATCGATACGTTAAAAGGATATCGATACGTTTAAGGGACATCGATACGTTATAGGGACATCGATACCTTAAAGGGACATCGATACGTTAAAGGGACATCGATACGTTAAAGGGACATCGATACGTTAAAGGGACATCGATACGTTAAAGGGACATCGATACCTTAAAGGGACATCGATACGTTAAAGGGACATCGATACGTTAAAGGGACATCGATACGTTAAAGGGACATCGATACGTTAAAGGGACATCGATACGTTAAAGGGACATCGATACCTTAAAGGGACATCGATACGTTAAAGGGACATCGATACATTAAAGGGACATCGATACATTAAAGTTTGAATTGTATAATTAACTTGATGACATTGAATTTAAATGGATATTGCTTTATTAGTTTCTTTCTCTCTTCCTTCCTCCTCTCTCTCTCTCTCTCTCTTTATTTTTATCCTTCTCTCGTTCACATTCTCTTTGGCTCTTTTTCTCTGTCCTCCCTATCTCTCTCTATCTCACTAGATTATTCAATTTTCCTCTCCTCTCCCATCTCTGCCTTTATCTACCCCCTCATTCTCTCCAAATCTGATTCTCTCTATCTCTGCGTGTATCAGCTGGTGTGTGTGTGTGTTTGTTTATTGTTTCCATGTATAGAGGAGCGATGTACTAGATTAAAAGCAGGTGTACACATATACATATATTTTTTTTTCAGTGACAACCGTTTCCTATTCTCGCCAACTATAATCGTCACTTCCACCGGTTCCTATTCTCGCCAACTATAATCGTCACTTCCACCGGTTCCTATTCTCGCCAACTATAATCGTCACTTCCACCGGCTCCTATTCTCGCCAACTATAATCGTCACTTCCACCGGTTCCTATTCTCGCCAACTATAATCGTCACTTCCACCGGTTCCTATTCTCACCAACTATAATCGTCACTTCCACCGGTTCCTATTCTCGCCAACTATAATCGTCACTTCCACCGGTTCCTATTCTCGCCAACTATAATCGTCACTTCCACCGGTTCCTATTCTCGCCAACTATAATCGTCACTTCCACCGGTTCCTATTCTCGCCAACTATAATCGCCACTTCCACCGGTTCCTATTCTCGCCAACTATAATCGTCACTTCCACCGGTTCCTATTCTCGCCAACTATAATCGTCACTTCCACCGGTTCCTATTCTCGCCAACTATAATCGTCACTTCCACCGGTTCCTATTCTCACCAACTATAATCGTCACTTCCACCGGCTCCTAGTCTCTCACCAACTATAATCTCCAGCGTTCACTCCCTGTCCGTGGACTCAATGGGCGAGGCCGATGAATTATTGATCATCTCCGCGCTCTTGGCGTACCTGCTAGGGACTCTGAGCATCAAGGTGACAGAGAATATTTCCCATCGGTCTTGCGTGGCTACCCTCCCCCCTGTATCTCTCTCTCTCACACACGTACACCCTTAATGACACGATGGTGAGGTCAGAGAGTGAGTTCCGGGCGCCCTCGGGTTGACCTTAAAGTCAGAGAACATTTGCTTGGAACACCAAACAACACGTGCTGTAATGTCGGAATAAATTAATGACATGATGAGAGTGGCGTAGCAATGGGGAGCAGATGGGCTGGTCCGCCTGGGGCGTCACTTTGTTTTAGATTGGGTGGGGGGGGGGAGGAATTTCGGAAAACTACAGACTTGTTTTTTTAAGAGGAAAAGGCGGCAATATGATCGGCCTGCCCCGATAGGGGGACACCAACCATTGCTAAACCACTGCATGCTGGGTTATCAGTTGAGCTTCACATATACGTTATTTGTACCCAGTGGCACGTGGAGTGGAGCAGTTGTAAAGTGATGAATGTTAATTTGTTGCCATGTGAGTTGTATAACCGAACCAGAAATAGTGATGTGTTCTTTTAGTTGCACGATCTCAGTTCTATGTTACAATGAGATTGTCTCACCTTACCCTTATCTTAACCCACACACAGTTGGGTCCCATTTCTCCCAAGGCTAAAGGTTACCTAAAAGTAAAGTCAGTTCTTGTGCTCTAGGAAAGCAGCCACGTGACTGTTATTTAGTCATGTGATGAGCTGTTGCTCAGTCATAATTGCTGTTGTTCAGAACTAGTGTTGACCTAATGAGTCAATGTTGTACAACTCGGAGCACATTGAACTAGTGCAGACCTAATGAGTCAAAGGTGTACACAATCTGAGCACATTGAACTAGTGTTGATCTAATGAGTCAAGGGTGTATATAATCGGAGCACATTAAAGCTAGTGCTGACCGACTGATAGATTGTTGTAGAGTCATGTCATCTAAGCCCCGTGAAATAGTACCGGCAAAGGAATAAAATAAAAGACATCCAATCCAAGGTTAGAGCTGGTGGGGCTGACAACACGGACATATTTAAACAAAGCTAATTTCGTTTCGTCCTGGCCTGGGTTGAGGTTTTAAGTTACGTGAAGTCTAACAAAGTCTCGAAATTTTGATTCCAAAATTTTTAGAATAACAACGTCAACGATGATATCGTAAGATACCATCATTACCCTAACGAGAAAACGTCTGATATATCACATAATACACTTTGCCTATGTAACATTTTCGGCATAAAAATGGCGTGTAATATTTTACAACATCAAAAATAATATTACTAATTTGTCCTTTAAATTTGTGTTATGGCTTATATAGGTCCTTATGAATTTATGATCCTCAAGCTAAAAACTTATCACCGTATATTCAATATAGTCCCTGTATGAATATAGAATCGCAAAGCTAACAACTGCTCATTATATGTGCAATTTATCTCCACGTATGAATTTAGCATCCCCAAAGAAAGAGCTGCTCAAAGCGTTTTCAATATAGTTTCTGTATGAATTTAGCATCACCGAAAACTGGTCATAGCATATTCAAGATTGCCAACGACTGCTCATAGTTACTCCTAGGTTTTTAACCTGCTGATAGGTTCTTAAGGTTTACAAAGGTTTTGTCTAAGTGTCTTCAATGTCTGTAATGCCCGCACACGTTGTTTGATCCATGCAGTTGATGTCTACTGGTGAAATCTTCCTTTCATAATGTCGTCGTTTTTTTCCCCAGTATTCGAAGCAAGCGATGTCTTGAATTTCGTACATCGTTAAATAATTAATGATCTAAAAAAATGTTATTTTATGTATCTCATTTGTGACAATGTAAGCCGGTGGTGTAGCTTAACATTACTATTTTTGATGTTAACGGTTTATTTATAATACACTCCATAGATCTCCTGAAAACTGATTGTTCGTACATCTCGTCACAAGAACCTAGTGAAGCTCGTTATTTTTTCATGACACGCGACAAACAATAGGCTATCAGGTTGTATTACCATTAGCATTAGAGTTAGGTAACTGCAGACACAAGTAACTATATATCGATACCCCAATTCTACAAGGAATGATGAATTGTGGACGGATGGCAAAGAAGAATGTAGTTGTCAAGCATTTTATGTTATGTTGGTTTTAAAAATAAATAAATAAACTAATATATTTTTCAATTTTAATCTATATATGAATGTAGCATATTTCTATGATATTATACAATTATTATTTTAAAAGTTTCAAGTAAACAAAACAAAAGTTATATAGTAATTTACCTGATGAGATCTTTCAACCTACATCAAATGCAGTTGTTTTATTTTATTTGGGAGTAATAGGACGTACAAACACAGTGGCTACTCACCAGAGGCTCCCAAAGTGACCACCGTGTCCATGTCCGTGGGCATGCGCATGGGCATGGGTGTGGGCGTGTCCGTGACCGTGGGCGCCCGCCCCGGGGTGGTGACGTGCGCGATGGCGCTCCCTCGTCATTGTCGCGTCAGTAAAATTGTCACAATTTGAGAACTGAAGTCGACACCCGCAGTAAGACTAACGGCATTCGAAGGTCGCCTGAACGTATTCAAGTCCACACATTTAATGGTCCATAATCCAAACACAATCGTTTTCAGAGAAACGTAACAATGCGGGAATTTCCGCTTCGGTATGCAGGAATTTCCGCTCGTTGATTACAGATGATGAAAGTTCCTATTCACAACGACTTGATTGAGAAGTGAAAATGCTTGAAAAGAGATTATCGTCTTCGGACGGCCAAACAAATCTCCCTTTGAGAATACGTCCCGCACTTCGGCGTAGACGGGTAATTCGATAGCGACATGACACTCTCTCAGACTCTAGTATTGTTGTTTATAAGAATGATCCACCCCGTTAACAAATCAGGCCCAGGGCCATACCTTCTTCTTGGTTTAGTAGACAGAACTTACGTGGTGGCCATAATAGTGCCCTCCAGAGAAATGAGTTCCCTGCGAAATGTGTGTTCGTATCCCTTGAGACGATGTTCAAATAATTGTTGGTTCATTGGAGTGAGTACGGTATGTACGGGCGCGCTTAGGATGCTAAGTACAGTTTAAGTCAATGTGATGTCTAAAGGATTATCCGACCCACTTCTTTTAACGTTGACATCTCTCTAAAAACCAATCATTGACAGTATTTTAGTATCACTCCCCGGCAATGCGTATTTGGCAAAGAGATTATGTTTCTGACATGATAGAGCTTTGATCCTCCAACCATAATACAAAGAGGATTTAAAACACACTAAATTTAACATGATTACTGTACACTTTAGGAATGTATTTAAGTAAGCAAAAATATTTCAAGTGGAACAGGGAAAGATCTTTATGAACACAACTTTTTTTTTCTTAAGTATTTCTTTTTGTTGTGTATGGCCCACCTTCCCGATCTTCATAAATATTCAGTACAATTCAACCAGTTCCATCAACCCTTGTCTCGCGAGAGAAAAAAATCGAGATAACTGTGTTTGTCGCGTCTCGGATTGATCTCCCCGGATAATACAGTTTGACTTAACAGTAGCGTCTTTTGAAAGGTTACTTCTGGATGAATATCCATGAAACATTGGGCGGCCCTTCCCTCCGTACGTGGGCGGCCCTTTCCTCCGTCCCTGGTCGGCTTACTATAATGACATTAGTCGCCGTAGATGATATGATATCATGAGAAAAGACACACAGAGAAGGGGGCGGGTATCTGTGTGCGTGCTTGTGTGAGTTTCGGGGTATTGTGAGGGGGGAAGTGGGTAATTGTAATGCCGTAGTTGTAATTGCTGCGTAAAGCAATACATAAGAGTCTCAGCAGAGGTGAACCTTTCAATGACATTGTCTGGAGCACGCAAATATTTAATCACATTGGCATCAATGGATAAACGTGTCTGAAACCGGCAAACCCCGTGTATTGCCAGTCGAAAGGTTTTACCGTTTCCAGGTGGAAACTGGGTCACCGACACTAGGGTCTGGTGTCTTAAACGCGAACGGACCACTTAAAAAGGCTAGACAGCAACAATGATCAGAATTGCCGGCGTTGCACGCTTGCTCCGGGGACAAAAGCGCATTTGTTGACTTCGTGCCCCCTCACTGCATGTCGCGGAGGAGGCCAGGGTGCCGGGAGAGTCCTACGTTCAGACAAAGTTACATCGCACTGCCCAGCATATTGAGCAGGTTGCCACGGTACTAGCTAGTACAGCCCAGCATATCGAGCAGGTTGCCACGGTACTAGCTGGTACAGCCCAGCATATCGAGCAGGTTGCCACGGTACTAGCTGGTACAGCCCAGCATATCGAGCAGGTTGCCACGGTACTAGCTGGTACAGCCCAGCATATCGAGCAGGTTGCCACTGTACTAGCTGGTACAGCCCAGCATATTGAGCAGGTTGTCACGGTACTAGCCAGGGCTTTAAGATCAAAAGCTCTCGCCCAAACCAGAATAAGCAGGTTAATTAGTACTGTGTCAAGTATCGGTGATTTTATGTGTCTTTCTTCCTTGTAATTATAAAAAAAGGTATTTTCGACTTTGGACAGGTTCCTAGGGTTATATATATATATATATATTTAATCAGTTACCTTCTTCGTTGGCAAGAAGCACCCAATTAGTTACTTGACTTTTTGAAGGAAAAAAAAAAACAATCTTAAAAGAGGCTAACTTTGTTATTCATTTATCTGACATCATTTATTTAAAAAACGAAACTGAATTTAATTCCCGAAAACGAAAAGCAGATAACTCCGGATTAGGAGTCATAAAAAAACAATAATCCACTTACATACGAATCAAACGAAACAACTCATAACAACATCTTTTAACAATGCTTCGCCGAAACTGTGTTCATCACTTGAAACGTTACGACTAGAACGCTAAGTATAAATACAAGTCTTGATCAAGTAGAAACGTGTTTAGTTTCTTTTGTAAGGCTTGAAACGTACAACTTTTTAAAAACCCTATTGGTAATTTTGATGAGTATAAATTTAACTATCATACAATGGTACTTGTCAGTTTCCAAACTCATCAAAGAGCCGTGTGCTGGTACACATGTCTTATTTCTCATCACACTCTGAGTTATTCCATATGAATAATTATTCCAGTAATCGCAATCGTTAGGTCAGGTGACCTTTGAGTATCAGATCAGTTGGGAGGCTGGACTGCGTTAGGCTTTGGTTAAGTTTAACTGATGAACAGGAAATGATGTCACCGCGGTGAATGAAGAGAGAGAGAGAAAAAAAAATTAGGGCCTTATTGATTTTTTTAAGGGTCGAAAAAAAAATCCTCTTACTCGTACGGTGCGCAGCATCTGGGGTCCTTGTCTATGAGATGAAGTTACACAGTACATTTATCTGAGACCTTGTCTATGATGTAATGTCACACAATAGACCTAATGTCATCTACGGCATTGTCTATGTGGGGAGGTCACACAGTACATTTATCTGAGGCCTTGTCTATGATATAATGTCACACGGTATATCCTACTGTCATCTGGGGCCTTGTCTATGAGGTAAACTCACACAGTACGTTTCTCCGAGACCGTGTCAATGATGCAATATCACGCACTAGACCTACTGTCATCTGGGACCATTTCTATGCGGGGATGTCATACAGTACATTTACCTGAGGCCTTGCCTATGATGTAATGTTGTCACATAATAGACCTACTGACATCTGGGGCCTTGTCTATGATGTAATGTTACGAAATATACCTATTGTCATCTGGGGTCTTGTCTATGATGTGAACTCACACAGTAAATTTATCTGAGGCATTGTCTATGATGTAATGTCACACAATAGACCTACTGTCATCCGGGGCCTTGTCTATGATGTAATGTCACAAAATATACCTATTGTCATCCGGGGCCTTGTCTATGATGTAAATTCACACTTGCTAGTCATCCCAGGCCTGTCATAAATCACAGTACAGTCATTTTATGGCGAAACAGAATTCCTGTACTGGATACGGTGCGGACGTACATAAGTCGAGGCTTACTCTCAAACAAACGACTTGCAGAGTTATGAATTTTTATTTTTATTATTTTTTATATAAATAGTCTTAGAGTTTGTGAAAAGGCGGCACCCTATGTTGAGACTAAAGAGTGACGCACTTCTTTGTATTTCTTCCCATGTGAAATGTATATTCTGATCACGTATGATTTTAAAATCCCGATTTTTGTTAACAACCCCCCCCCCTCCACCTTTAGTTAAATAAAGTGATGTGTCATTGTTGACAAAGCACATTTTGGAGTATATTCACCCCTATTACTTGACAATGATCAGTTTCACCATATTTCTGTTCATTTAATATGGGCGATATTGTATGTATGATTTATATATAATATATATACACACATGAATTTACATAATATAGTGGCTTCCGGTCTTACTTAAAACCTTAATTCAGCGATCAAAGAAAGTGCAGAGCTCAATTTAGACCAAAGTTTTGCTTTTTGGTCGATGAAACGTAAACATTTACTAGATGTGCCAATTATGTAATCACGCGTGCCATGGTATCGAACCGACAACGACCGCACTTCAACGACATCTCCGCTTTTAAAGTCTAGAACATTTAAAACCCGACTCTAAGAAAGTAGAAAATAATGCCATACCACCACACCCCCCCACACAAAAAAAACCAAACAAAAAACCCCACACACTTATAAAATAAAAGACTAGTTTTAAAAAATCTGCTAAAAATTTCCAATTTCTTGATGTTTGTATTTGAAAGTAAATAACGTTTTTTGTTTGTTATTTTTGGTTTTTTGTTTGTTTAGTGCACAGTCGTTAGTTCAAGTTGTCACTATTTCACACGTCCTTGTCATTTCTTGTAAATATTCATAATTGTTTGTGAACACATTCTCATGTTTTCCCCACATCACAGCCTTCAAAACTGCACTCAAAACCCATCTCTTGAAACTCTACTATCCTGACTGATTCTCCCATCTGAACGTTAAACGATGCTGCTGAGTGCCGTCCATGGCTTCACATGTAAATAGTTATGGAATGGCTTAAGCGAATACACATTTTTTTTTTGTTTTATTTAATTAATGCAAATTTATTTTTAAATTCATGATTGTATGTTAAATCGTATGTACAGCGTGGTGAGTTCAGCCCTAGGCTGGGGTACCACGCTATGTAAAACTACCTATAATAATAATAATAATAATATAATAAAGTCGACCTTCACCTTCGTAAGAAAATAATTGTTCATGTTTCGCTTGAGCCCAGAGCAAATTTTCCAAATATTTCAAGGAAAAATGTCTTTTGAAGCTGTTAATCTCAGAACAGGACAAGAAAAAGAGAACATTTCGACCAAAAGTCTTCGTCAGCAGACAGGACAAATTAAAAAAACAACAAAGAAATAGAAATGAGTTAAAACCATTAGTGTCAATGGTTCGCTGTGTTGTCCAGAGACAGTAAAGGCGGAAGTGCTATATTATTGACAGAAGTTATGTTTGTCCAAAACATAACAAAATCTGTACTGCCCGAAAAGTTACAGGAGGTAAAATAATTTAGGTATGATTATTGTGGAAGTTAAGATTGTAAGCAACCCAAAAAATATAAAAAAATATAAATATTACAAGAAATAAAAAATAAAAATAAAAAATATCCAAATATTTCAATAACACCTTATTTAAAAAATTAAATGTACATTTTATAACTTAAGAAAGTTCCGGACCTATAGCCCGGTATTACGACTTGAAGGCGTAGGCAGCAAATTCCCAGTTCTCTTAAAACGCCAGCATCAGATATCGATATAAGAACGTTTCGGAGTGTGGGGACCGTACGGTCTATTTATAGAATATGTAATTATTCAAAGTAAAAAAAAATATATTTTTAAAACAAGAATCAGGAGGAAAAACCATTTTTTTAAAAATGATTTTATGACGGCGAAGAAGGAAAGTTGGAAGCGTGCCATGTTTTTTTTAGGACGTGAGTCCTCCGGTCCTGGTCAGGACTTTCGAACAGGAAACCTCTTTGGAAGAAAAATAAAATAAAAAACCAACTCATATTCAGACCAGAGATTTATGGTATTGTTCCAGTCCAGGGTGAAATGAACGATTTCCTACTTGCTCTAAACTAAGGCATTTTCCCTGAAAATTGGGGTGGGGTGGGGGCAGGGGGTTGGGGGGGACTCAAAGCCAACAGAGATTACTTAAACAGATTAAGTTCCAAGCACTCTGAAGAAATCATTTTCATGTAAATGAGACCCAGTGAAATGAAAGCAATGAAGTGGGTGTGTGCATTTATACAATCGTATTTTAATTGCTCACTGCCCAGCCACACATGTGGCAAGTAAACATTAGCTTTGACCACTGCCCAGCCCAACATGTGGCAAGTAAACATTAGCTTTGACCACTGCCCAGCCAAACATGTGGCAAATACACATCAGCTTTGACCATTGCCCAGCCCCACATGTGGCAAGTAAACATTAGCTTTGACCACTGCCCAGTCACACATGTGGCAAATACACATCAGCTTTGACCACTGCCCAGCCCCCCATGTGGCAAGTAAACATTAGCTTTGACCACTGCCCAGCCACAAATGTGGCAAGTAAACATTAGCTTTGACCACTGCCCAGCCCCACATGTGGCAAATACACATCAGCTTTGACCACTGCCCAGCCCCACATGTTGCAAATACACATTAGTTTTGACCACTGCCCAGCCCCACATGTGGCAAATACACATCAGCTTTGATCACTGCCCAGCCACACATGTGGCAAGTAAACATCAGCTTTCTGAATTGGAAATGATGACTTTTTATTTATTTTAAAATACAAAGAGTACATTTTAACATTAAGAGGTTTATTTTAAAACTAAGAAGTACATTTTAACTTTAAGAAATACAGTTCAACATTCAGAAGTATATTTCAACATTCAGAAGTATATTTCAACATTCAGAAGTACAGTTCAACATTCAGAAGAATATTTCAACATTCAGAAGTATAATATTTCAACATTCAGAAGTATATTTCAACATTCAGAAGTATATTTTAAAATTCAGAAGTATATTTTAACATTCAGAAGTATATTTTAACAATAAGAAGCTAATTTCAAATGAAAACTTTTGGTAATATTTCATTTGAAGATAAATGGGTGTCTCTTGACCTTTGATTTAAGTTGAAACAATCTACCTACAACTGAATAAAAGATCATTCAACTTTTGCTACTTTCTCTTGTTTTTTACAACCATGATTTACATTTAAACAATCAATTTTTTAAAGGTGCACAGAAGTGATTTCAATCATTTGAAAAGTTTCCCCAACTTAAAAGAGACGACATAAAAAGTGTGTTCTCGAAATTTAAGAAGGCAGTCACGTAAATGACACACAGTTATCTATGGAAGGAAGTTCACTAAATGACATCAATGTCATTACATGACACAAAATATATATTAAAGGGTGATAACGGCTCACAAACTTTAAATGTTGCACACCCCTGGGTCATCCCCAAATCCTTCTCTTTATGCGCCCCCAAAAGATGGAATTTTCTCTCATTACACATCCGCAAATACCAACCATCCAAGCATTCAAAACTGCCATTAAAACACATATCTTCAAACTCTACTATCCCGACTGATCCCCGACCGATAAACGATGCAGCTGAGTGCCGTCCGTGGCGCGACATGTAAATAGTTCTGGAGTGGGAGGGTTAATAAATTTTAAAAAAAAAAAAAAAAAAAATTATTTGTTTTTATAAAGTTGTTTTTTTAAATTAAATAAATGTAAGTACTTTTTTAATGTCATTATTATGTTTGCTAATATTTGTATGTGCAGCGCGGTGAGCCCAGCCCTAGGCTAGGGTACCGCGCTATATACAATTAGACTAATAATAATAATAAATGAAAAACATGAATGCCGGTGTTACAATTCTAAGATTAAATTATTTTGTAAAAGTAAAGTCGAATGAGGCTTTAGGTCGGGACGAAGGGTAAAGGTCACAAGCCTGACATAGCCGATTAAGAAGTTAAGACAGTTTAGATTTGGAGTAATGATGAAGGTCAAAAGCCTGACAAAGTCCATTGAGAAGTCAAAGGATTGTATAAACAATTCCTGAAGGAAGACAAAAGTCACAATTGTCGAAGCACGTCTCTTAAGTCTAACTGTGTGCCCTGTGATGTTATCTTTGGCGGGATTTTTCATTAACGTAAGTTTCATGAAACTCTGGTGAACCCTGTAGGCAGGACTGTAGAGAGAGAAAAGCAATCGTACTTTCCCTTTCTGCCTACATTCTAAATGCATTGGTCCTTGCAGGGCAATAACTCCTTTAAATTCCCCTTGACACTTCCGGTATTCATTCTACTCTACAGACGTCGCAGATATTATCCCCCCCCCCACCCCAAACTGGTTTCAAGTAAAGCGTTGAGGTAGTAGCTGTCATCTTCTTGTGTGAGCTACTTGGTGGGGATTAGAATCGGTGTCATTCATTGACTGTCTTTGGGGATAATCAATCTTGGTGTCATTTAGTGAGCTTCATTGCATTGATAAAATTCGGTGTCATTCGGTGAACTTCATTGCATAGATAATAGTTGGTGTCATTTAGTGAACTTCATATCATAGATAATAGTTGGAGTCATTTTGTGAACTTCATTGCATAGATAATGGTTGGTGTCATTTAGTGAACTTCATTGCATAGGTAAACGTTGTTGTGGTTTAGTTGACTACTGTTCCAAGTGGCGTCTTCAATATATATAAACAAATTAGTAGAGATTGAGGCACATGTTTAAAAGTTATATGAGCAAGCACGTCCAGAGAATGTGTGAACTTGAGTCCACCTCTAGGTTGTATGACTCACTTAATTTTGCGGAAAACGATCCGACGTACACGATTTTAAGCTCTATCGCCACTTGGACTATCTGTCGTGTTGATCAGTTGCGAGGAGAATGCCGATTATGCTGAATGGAAACCAGTTGATTATCCATCAATAAGAATCTCATCCGCACATTGCAAATTAAGTCTACAGCAAAAATACACGGTCCTCTATTGAAAAATGACGAATTACCATAACATGTATGACTAAATTTGTAGGAAAAAACGGATGGGCTGTATAATAAATGTAGACTTTGTTTAATCATTGAAATTATTTGACTGATTTAACTAATTTAAATTAGCCTTTCCCAGACGACACAATGTCTGTTTCGCATCTTTCCCAGACGACACAATATCTTTTTCACATCTTTCCTAGACGACACAATATCTTTTTCACATCTTTCACAGACGACACAATATTTTTTCACATATTTCCCAGACGACACAATATATTTTTCACATCTTTCCCAGACGACACAATGTCTGTTTCGCATCTTTCCCAGACGACACAATATCTTTTTCACATCTTTCCCAGACGACACAATATCTGTTTCACATTTTTCCCAGATGACACTATGCCAGTTTCACATCTTTCCCTGATGACACTATGCCAGGTTCACATCTTTCCCTGATGACACTATGCCAGGTTCACATCTTTCCCTGATGACACTATGCCAGTTTCACATCTTTCCCTGATGACACTATGCCAGGTTCACATCTTTCCCTGATGACACTATGCCAGGTTCACATCTTTCCCTGATGACACTATGCCAGGTTCACATCTTCCCTGATGACACTATGCCAGGTTCACATCTTTCCCTGATGACACTATGCCAGGTTCACATCTTTCCCAGATGACACTATGCCGGGTTCACATCTATCCAGCCGCACTCATTAGATCCCCGCCTATTCCACAGCCAGACACCAATAAGTGTTTCAATCGCTGTGGATTTGTCCTCTGTGAATTTACTGTCACCGAGTTAACTACGGTCACGTTACACGCGCTGGGGGCGGGAGGGGGGTGGGGCGCACATATAAATGTACTGATTGCACGAGTAAGGGAGGAATGAATGTTGTCCTTAAACAACCGTCCCATCCCTGGTGGGACTAATCGGTGGCTCAAAGGCGACCAGTAATTGGGCCTTTCAGAGACGTGTTCGCTTGAATCGCAAAGCCTTAAGTCTTTAGAATGACTTCTATTAAAGTAGTTGATCTATGTGAAATGCGACGAAAGTAGTTGATCTATGTGAAATGTGACCAATGGAAGTCTTGAGGGCGTCTCATTTCTGTTAACGCGGTCAAATTTGACTAAAGTAAAAAGGGGGGGGGGGGGATTCAAAATGATGGTTTCCCTTGATACTGTGAGTAAAAAAAAATCTATTGACTTGATCCAAGTTTATTTAATGGGAATAATTTGAAATGAGATCCGTCTGCAGTAATTAAACTATATCTAAAAACAAGATCGCCTCTGATACTGAGAGCCACCAACAAGAACCAGATGAGGTGCGTTTGAAATTAGGCTGCGTTAATGCGAACACCCCCTCCTCCATCCGTTTCTCGATATTGATAAGAGGGTCGTAACGATGGGCCTAGTCAAACAAGCGCCTAGTCAAACAAGCGCACAACTTATTCCAAGTCTACTCTATAGGTAATTCTAAGTAGGTCGTAACGATGGGCTTACACCATTGGACCGCCAAAACTCTAAATCTACTATTGATACATCGATGAGCAGGTCGTAGCGATGGGTTAAGGTGAGAAAGCCACCAAGACCCCGAGTCTACTCTAGATGTCACAAAGGCGAGATTAGGTCATACCATGTCTTGGAGCCCCCCTCCCCCCCTTTTCCCCAAGTCTATATATATATATATTGATGAGCAGGTTGTGGCAATGGGTGTATGTCTTAAACACGCTAACCCCTAAATCTACTATACATGTTGCAACGGTGAGATTAGATCATTATCACCACACCAAGCCCCCCAAGTCTATATTGATATATTGATGAGCGGGTCGTAACGGTGGGCTAAGGTCATAAGAACGTCGCCGCCCCCTAAGTCTACTCCAGAAATATTGATGAGCAGGTCGTAACGATGGGCTTAGGTCATAGGAACGCTCCGGGCAGACAGCTCACCGAACAAAACCCTGGCGAGCATTACCCGT
The DNA here is from genome assembly GCA_964017045.1 of Omphiscola glabra. Lineage (NCBI taxonomy): Eukaryota > Metazoa > Mollusca > Gastropoda > Lymnaeidae > Omphiscola > Omphiscola glabra. Next base: position 3,474,064 of record OZ024810.1, on the reverse strand, counting down.
GTCGCATTGATTTCCTAATTCATTTAGGCTTCAGACCATCGAGCAAATCAGACCGTTCATCATTGATGGCGATACTAGAGGTATAATCGGTCTTTCTCCCTCCCTCTCTCACTCCCTCTCTCATCTGTCTATGTTTCCTGCTGTAACTCTGAATACAGAAGTAAAGTACATGGAAGAATGCGTACACGGTAGAATGCTGTAGATAGTTACGTTCAGAAATAGTTCCTAGTTATTAGAGAGTATCCACGATGTATTCTACTGACATATCTGTGTTCCTTTGTACGTGCGACTTGCATTATTTTGTTAAAGTTTCGTCGGTCGAAGTCACATTGAACTGGTTACATGCCTGGTTAGATCACTGGTAAGATGTCAGTTTAGATGTCTGGTTACATGACTGGTTAGATGGTTGCTTAGATCACTGGTTAGAGGCGTGGTTACATCACTGGTTAGATGATTGGCTAGATAATTGGCTTGAGCTCTGGGTAGATCACTGGTTTAAGCACTGATTAGATTATTGGTTTGAGCACTAGTTAGATAACTGGTTAGATCACTGGTTAGATAACTGGTTAGATCACTGGTTAGATAACTGGTTAGATCACTGGTTAGATGATTGGTTAGATAATTGGCTTGAGCTCTGGGTAGATCACTGGTTTAAGCACTGATTAGATTATTGGTTTGAGCACTAGTTAGATAACTGGTTAGATCACTGGTTAGATAACTGGTTAGATCACTGGTTAGATGACAGCTCAGATCACTGGTTCGACATCACTGGTTAGATGATTGGTTAGATAATTGGCTTGAGCTCTGGGTAGATCACTGGTTTAAGCACTGATTAGATTATTGTTTTGAGCGCTGGTTAGATCACTCGTTTGAGCACAGGTTATATCACTGGTTTGAGCACTGGTCAGATTGCTGGTTAGAGAGCTGGTTTGAGAACTACTCCAGCTGAAATGTGATACGTTTTAAGCAAAGTACGCGTTGTAACACTTTGAATCAAACCATTGAAACAACACGTATCTGGCCGTGTGATGGAAAAACAAGTATTCGCATATGGTAATCGTTGTTAGACGTAAACGGGTTTAGGTTTACAGCTCGCTTCATTATAAAATAACTTGTTTAATGTTTATTTTTTTTTTTAATTTAGTTTTTTGGAATTGACACAAAGATTATGTTATTTGATACCGATTAAGACGAAGCGCTATGACATTTCTTAACTTTGTCAAACTTAGGGTGTTTGTTAATGTAAAAAGGTTTTTTATGCCTCATTGGCGTATATTTCTTTTTTTTTTTTTTTATGTTTCCAAAAGCACTCTAATAATGCCGTCCCGTTTTAATATAGTTTATCGCCTCTTGGCTTCAAGGGACTGACGCAGCTCAATATTTGCGACACTGTCTCCGGCCACGTCACGCAATATTTTATAGTCTGACGCCCTCGACTAATGAAGTGTGAAGATAACGTTGGTGGTCTTTCCCTGCCACAACCCCCGCCCCCTTTTTCCATCTTCCCTAGGGTACGCCAGCCGCAATATGGTGTTAACACTGTGTACATTATTTTTTTTAAATTTTAAATCTTCTACTGAAAGGAATAATAAATATGTCAGTGTATGCTCTCATCAAAACAAATAATGCTCTATAGAACAATGGAACTAACGCTACCAGATGGCGCTGATTGCAATAAATACAAATCACGATGACTTTTCTAAATGAGATTCTTAAAAATACCGCAAGTGTTTTTGGCAACTTAAATAATATTAAATGAACCTATCTTTTGTTATCAAAGTAACACCAAGTTTTTTGTGGCACATTAGATTTTAAGCTGTAAGCCTCGATTTACAGCACGTCATGCAAGAGATTTTTTAAAACAATAAAAGAGTAAATTTATTCCCAACACACCAGAAAGATATTTGAAAACAAATACACATAAAGTAGGTTGATAAAGAAATGACGCTTTTTAAAGTAATTTAAAACATTTAAAAATATCGTTTGGTAACACAAAGTAGTCCAACGTTATCTAGCTATAAAGCCAAGACAAAGAAGTCCACTGATATCTGGCTGTAAAGCCAAGACAAAGAAGTCCAGTGGTATCTGGCTGTAAAGCCAAGACAAAGAAGTCCAGTGGTATCTGGCTGTAAAGCCAAGACAAAGAAGTCCAGTGGTATCTGGCTGTAAAGCCAAGACAAAGAAGTCCAGTGGTATCTGGCTGTAAAGCCAAGACAAAGAAGTCCTGTGGTATCTGGCTGTAAATCCTCTCCGTACAATCACTCAATGGCTTTCAGAATCCAACGGCCCCTGCAGAGATATCGTCCCTGAAAGATAACTCCATCAGACCCCTGAGCAGCCAGCCTACTACCCTGCTGGTCTAACTATTCTGTTTTAGTCGTTCCTAAACATAGCTGTACCAATTAAACATAGTCCTACCATTATTATTATTATGGGTAGTTTTCTATAGCGTGGTACCCCTGCCTAGGGCTTGGCTCACCACGCTGTACATGCAAATTAAAATGAACTTAAAAAATATAAATTAAAAACCAACCATTCCATATCAATTTACATGTGAAGCCATGGACGGCACTCAGCAGCATCGTTTAACTTTCAGAGGGGGAATCAGTCAGGATAGTAAAGTTTAAACATAGTCCTAACAGCTACTCGATGTCAGCGTTGTATCTCAGCATCTAGCAGCTGACAGACGGCAACGTGGCATAACTGTAGAGAATGCTATTCAAAACAAACGGGACACAGTCTCTAAGGTTTACGAGACGCAGTCTCTAAGGTTTACGGGACATAGACTCTAAGGTTTACGGGACACAGGCTCTATGATTACGGGACACAGGCTCTAAGGTTTACGGGACACATAATTAGGGTTAACAGGATACACACTCTAAGGTTTTGAAAACAACTTAATGCGTGGCATTGTCTTCATGTGAAGTTGACAACCAAGACCCTGTCAACTACTTCACGCCGTATTGCAATATCCTGTCAACTATTCCCATCTGCATTCGACTATCCTGATGACTACTTCCTGTTGTATCCGACCATCCTGACCACTACTTCCTGTTGTATCCTACTATCCTGACCCCGACTTCCTGTTGTATCTGAATATCCTGACTACTACTTCCTGTTGTATCCGACGCTGCCAAACCTAACCTGTCTTCTACACATGACAGCTTCTTTCTCGTGACGACATATAATAACAGACGTATGCTGTTGCCTAAGCTAGCCGTTAAAGGGCAACCATTGATTGTTACAGCAAAATCCATACAGGGAGGTCACGATTTATAGAAGTATACGTCTTCCTTGTGATTCATTCAATTTAAAACTTTTGTTTTCAGCTTGGTTTCTCCTTCTTTTCTCTCTCTCTATCTCTCTCTCTACCTCTGTCTCTCTCTTGTTTCTCTCTCTCTCTCTCAACCTCTGTCTCTCCAAAGTTCTCTTTTTCTATGTCTCTATATAACAATCCACATCTTTCATTCACTTACTTCCTCTCGCTATCTCTCTTTCTCTCTATCTCTCGCTCTGTTTCTGGGTACTAAGTTCATAATCGCCTTCGTTCGATCTAGTATGTATGTTATTTGAATCAGACACCTATATTTATTATATTTTATCTGAATCAGTCACCTATATTTACTGTATGCTGAAGAACACAGCAGTATTTATTGTATGCTGAATCAGACACCTATATTTACTGTATGCTGAAGAACACAGCAATATTTATTGTATGCTCAACCAGACACCTATATGTTCTGTATGTTATCTGAATCAGACCAAAAAATATTTACTGCATAATTTGAAAACTATAATAAATTATCTCTTATACATATTACACTTTTGGTTGAGTGCTTTCATTTCCGGCTGCTTTCTAAAAATCTTGGCTACTTCCTAATAAGCGAATTTGGTGCAGAGATTATTTTCTTAGCGTTTGCTATATGCTGTTTATATTGTGACGTACATTTGTGTATGATAAATCACGTTGTTTCCGGATAGCGCGCAAAATAAAATTCCCGATAACTTCGCTCAATAACTTTTTTTAATAACGCAACTGCGATTGTTGTGTAATATTTACTCTACTTTTCGGAAAATGAAATCGTCTAAATTTAAATATGGCGTAATTAATAGTAGGTTTCAAAGTGATTGGGACATTAGAATATTTATATATTTCATGGGCGTCAAATAAAAAGTATGCAATGACGTATCACTGATGGAAGGTGTGACGTATAAATTGGGATTCTTAAATGTGCGTTACTTGAGTTCAGGTTTTGTCAAGTAACTTAAGTAGATGGGAAGTTCACGCATTGCTGTAGCCAATGTTTTGCGGGCTATATCTATTAGATGGGAAGTTCACTTTGACATGGCGCATGTACCACCCATCTACTTTGACACGGCGCATGTACCACCCATCTACTTTGACATGGCGCATGTACCACCCATCTACTTTGACATGGCACATACACCACCCATCTACTTTGACATGGCACATATACCACCCATCTACCCTGTCATGGCGCATGTACCACTCATCTAACCTGTCATGGCGCATATACCACCCATCTACCCTGTCATGGCGCATATATCGCCCATCTACACTGTCATGGCGCATGTACCACTCATCTACCCTGTCATGGCGCATATACCACCAATCTAAACTGGTATGGTGCATATACCGCCCATCTACACTGTCATGGTACATATTCAACCCATCTACACTGTCATGGTACATATACCACCCATCTACCCTGTCATGGTAGATATAACACCTATCTACACTGTCATGGCGCATATACCGCCCATCTACACTGTCATGGCGCATATACCGCCCATCTACACTGTCATGGCGCATATACCGCCCATCTACACTGTCATGGTACATATAACACTTATCTACCTCACATGGCGTACCACACATCTACCCCGACTTTGCGCATGTACTCCCCCCATATACCCTGACAAAGTGCATGTATCACCCATCTATCCCATCATGGCGTATAATACACCATCTACCGCGACATTGCGCATATACCACCCATTTACAATGACATGGCGCTTATGCCATCCAATTACCCTGACATTGCGCAAATACCAGAAATCTACCCTGTTATGGCGCATATACCAACCATCTACCCTGACATGGAGCTTATATCATCGCCGTGTACATATTTCCTGGGCCCTTCGTGTGCAAATAAGTAATTAGCCCAAAAGCGAAGATCAGACCAGGGCTAATCGATAACACTGATGCCTGGGAACAAATCACATCTTCAGCATTGGCGAAGATCATCCACACGACGAAACAAAGGATTACAATAGAATCAAAGGCGTTCCTTTAATCAAGGCAGTGGCGAGGATCAAATGGAGGTGATTTTTTCTTTTTTAAATACTTCACGGGTTATTGTATAACTCCCATTTTAGCTATAGAATCAATACAACATGGGTTATTGTTCTAGATATATAATTATTATAGTTTGTGGATTTTTTTTCCTCTTCAGAGCACAAGAACTACTACAAGATTAGCAAAGCTTACACTTTTCTTAATTCATTTTCAAAGTATTTTTGGAGTCGGAGAACGATTCACAACTTTTAATCCAGCCTAAATACACGTTGCTAACGGATTGTTGGTCTAAATACACGTTGCTAACAAACAGATTGTTAGTCTATATACACGTTGCTAACAGATTGTTGGTCTAAATACACGTTGCTAACATATTGTTAGCCTAAATACACGTTGCTAACATATTGTTGGTCTAAATACACGTTGCTAACAGATTGTTAACCTAAATACACCTTGCTAACAGATTGTTAGTCTAAATACACATTGCTAACATATTGTTAGTCTAAATACACATTGCTAACAGATTGTTAGCCTAATACACGTTGCTAACAGATTGTTAGTTTAAATACACGTTGCTAACATATTGTTAGTCTAAATACACGTTGCTAACAGATTGTTAGCCTAAATACACGTTGCTAACAGATTGTTAGCCTAAATACACGTTGCTAAGAAATTTTGTTGTCTAAATACACGATGCTAACACGTTGTTATTCTAAATTATCATCGCACCGAAGCATCTGAACGCCATTTAAATAATCCCATACTTATTTTCTGGTGACAAGGAAACGAAAAAGGTTTAACACCAGAGGGATGCATTCGTTTCTGAGATCTCTTTCCTTCAGCAAGGGATTTAGATGAAACTGAAATGTGTACCAAAATAATAATCCTTCAGTTCAGAATAGGTTACATTTTTATATACTTTCTTTTAAACGATGATTGGGAGGGCAATAAACGAATGATGTAATGATCACGATAATTCTTTTACAGGCCGATGAACTCTCTTTTTACTTTCAAGAAATTTCTCATTAAGATCCCGCTCGACATTTTAAATTATCCCATTGTCACACAAGGGGGTGCGTGCTGGACGATCTGACCCGATCCGGAGAAAACCGAACATAAAGACAATAGAAAATATCCCATAATAGAACACTTAACGTTTACACTACAAGCTAATTTTTCTAGAAAAAATTACATGATGTTTTTATTTTTATTATTAGCTGTCTTATATAGCGCGGTACCCCAGCCTAGGACTAGGCTCACCGCGCTGTACAAAAAAAATATATTTGCAAAATATCCATAATCATGGCATTAAAATAACATAAAATACATGTATGTAATAAAGAACAGCTGTATAAAGACAAAACAAAAACAAATGCATATTCACCCCAATCCACCCCAGAACTTTTACATGACAAGCCATGGACGGCGGCCAGCAGCATCGTTTAGCTTTCAGATGTGGGGAAGCAGTCGGGGTGGTAGAGTTTAAAGAGATGTGTTTTGAGTGCAGTTTTAAAGCCCTGGGTGGTTGGTATATTGCGGATGTGTAGTAGCATAGAATTCCATTGTTCGGGGACGCAGAAAGAGAAAGATCTTCACCATATGTTTTAGTACGGGTCTTAGCAACGGACAGAATACGCGTGTCTGCGGAGGAGCGAAGCTGTCGAAGGGGTGAATAGACAGAAAGAAGTTTACTAACCTTGCAGTCCCCTCTCCCCAACCTACACCCCCCCCCCCCAAAATAAATAAATAAATAAACAAATAAAAAAAAAAGAAAAATATTTAATAAATAATTAAAATATTGCACTATTTTTAAAATATATTTACTAGCAGTGTTTTATGATTTATATATAATGTAGTTAATTTTACTCTTCATTCACCACAAATGTGGTTATTATGGAAGAAGGTTCCCCCTCCCCGGTCTAGGAATAACTATTCAATGCTGATAGGTCTCACAGCATTCAGTTATTTAACACTAATACATTGTTCTCATAAAAAGAGCAAAGCTATCTTACGCACCGCGCGCATGAAGAACGTTCATTTGTGCGCACCAATAATACCTTACATTAAGCGTTCATAATCGATTGACCGCGGCGCCATGATGTTGTCCATGATGGTACAACATTTTATAGCCAGCTGGACATTATGGTCAAGCTTTAGCCACGTTCTGTACTATGTAAATCAATTCTTTCCATCCAATCTCTACACACATTATCTTTAGGAGATAGTGTGGCATTGACTCGGAAACACACCAATAGATCAACCAGATATTTCAATATTTCCCCCCCCCCCCCTTTTTTTTTTCCTCTTTCTTCTCATAACGATGTCACAGTAACCAGCAAGTGTACTGTTCTTGCCTGAGCAGGATCAGACCGAAGGGCATTCAATTGTTAAGTCCAATTTCAGCAAAGGTTTTTTACGGTCTTCTCGTTCGTGTCCTTCTTTCCCTTTTAATCCATGGCTTCTGTCACTCTTCTGCCAGTCTTTGCCCGGGAAATATTCGCTGTACTTTTAAAGATTTGTGACTTGAAGTCAGACAACACTTGACTCATTTGTGGCTTGAAGTCAGACAACACTTGACTCATTTGTGACTTGAAGTCAGACAACACTTGACTCATTTGTGGCTTGAAGTCAGACAACACTTGACTCATTTGTGGCTTGAAGTCAGACAACACTTGACTCATTTGCGTCTATTGCCTCAGGCCTTCCAACCCCTAGTGCATGATACCCTCAAACAGTTACTCTTGTAATCAGTGAAATATCCTCATCAACACCAGGCACAGAAACATTGCAAATCCCAATTACATTCACAGGAGCCATAATGATCAATAAATTGATCGTGGGCCCTTAATATCTAGAAGTAGAAGAAGAAGAGCGCTAAATGGGGTTGTGTTTTTGTTTGACTTCAGTTATTTACTGATATTAAAGTAATGTATGCTTTTAGGATACACGTGCATTAAGAAAGTGAGGTTCGAAATGTTTAGACACAGCAACATTAAGAATGTAAGGTTTGAAAACGTTTAGGATACAGTAACATTAAGAATGTAAGGTTTGAAATGTTTAGGGTACACTGGCATTAAGAATGTAACCTTCGAAAAATTTAAAAGAGCTCTGTGACAAATAGAAAAGGGACACGCTATAGAGCAATGTAACACACACAGTTACGTTTCGACAGCTTTGTGATGCATCTTTTACTTTCATAATTTAAGAGTTTGAGTTTGTTCACATATTGTGATAAAAGTACATATATAGTGATACAAATTAAACTTAAATATGTTGATACAACTTACACACATATTGATACAAATTACACACATAGTGATATGACTTACACACATAACGTGATACAACTAACACCCACAAAACGTGATGTAACTTACACACATATATTGATACAGCATACACATATATGGTGATACAACTTACACATATAGTGATACTACTTACACCCACATATAGTGATACAACTTGCAATTAAAATTTACAAAATATGGTGTACATTCATCACACAAACATATTTAAGTAAGGTTTAGTTATACGCTAAGTTAGGTAAGAGTTCTCGGTAAGGATATGCTTAAAAATGATTAGAATCATGGAGCACACAATGTATGTGGTCATCATATCATCCAAGACCAGTCGGTGATGTGCCTGTAATCATTATATCATCCAAGACCAGCGGTGGTGTGCCTGTGGTCATCATATCACCCAAGACCAGTCGGTGATGTGCCTGTGGTCATCATATCATCCATGACCAGCGGGTGATGTGCCTGTGGTGATCATATCATCCAAGACCAGTCGGTGATGTGCCTGTGGTCATCATATCATCCAAGACCAGTCGGTGATGTGCCTGTGGTCATCATATCATCCAAGACCAGTCGGTGATGTGACTGTGGTCATCATATCATCCAAGACCAGTCGGTGATGTGCCTGTGGTCATCATATCATCCAAGACCAGTCGGTGATGTGCCTGTGGTCATCATATCATCCAAGACCAGTCGGTGATGTGCCTGTGGTCATCATATCATCCAAGACCAGTCGGTGATGTGCCTGTGGTCATCATATCATCCAAGACCAGTCGGTGATGTGCCTGTGGTCATCATATCATCCAAGACCAGTCGGTGATGTGACTGTGGTCATCATATCATCCAAGACCAGTCGGTGATGTGCCTGTGGTCATCATATCATCCAAGACCAGTCGGTGATGTGCCTGTGGTCATCATATCATCCAAGACCAGTCGGTGATGTGCCTGTGGTCATCATATCATCCAAGACCAGTCGGTGATGTGCCTTTGGTCATCATATCATCCAAGACCAGCCAGTGATGTGCCTGTGATCATCATATCATACATGACCAGTCGGTGATGTGACTGTGGTCATCATATCATCCAAGACCAGTCGGTGATGTGCCTGTGGTCATCATATCATCCAAGACCAGCCGGTGATGTGCCTGTGGTCATCATATCATCCAAGACCAGTCGGTGATGTGCCTGTGGTCATTATATCATCCAAGACCAGTCGGTGATGTGCCTGTGGTCATCATATCATCCAAGACCAGTCGGTGATGTGCCTGTGGTCATCATATCATCCAAGACCAGTCGGTGATGTGCCTGTGGTCATTATATCATCCAAGACCAGTCGGTGATGTGCCTTTGGTCATCATATCATCCAAGACCAGCCAGTGATGTGCCTGTGATCATCATATCATACATGACCAGTCGGTGATGTGACTGTGGTCATCATATCATCCAAGACCAGTCGGTGATGTGCCTGTGGTCATCATATCATCCAAGACCAGCCGGTGATGTGCCTGTGGTCATCATATCATCCAAGACCAGTCGGTGATGTGCCTGTGGTCATTATATCATCCAAGACCAGTCGGTGATGTGCCTTTGGTCATCATATCATCCAAGACCAGCCAGTGATGTGCCTGTGATCATCATATCATACATGACCAGTCGGTGATGTGACTGTGGTCATCATATCATCCAAGACCAGTCGGTGATGTGCCTGTGGTCATCATATCATCCAAGACCAGCCGGTGATGTGCCTGTGGTCATCATATCATCCAAGACCAGTCGGTGATGTGCCTGTGGTCATTATATCATCCAAGACCAGTCGGTGATGTGCCTGTGGTCATCATATCATCCAAGACCAGCCGGTGATGTGCCTGTGGTCATCATATCATCCAAGACCAGTCGGTGATGTGACTGTGGTCATTATATCATCCAAGACCAGTCGGTGATGTGCCTGTGGTCATCATATCATCCAAGACCAGCCGGTGATGTGCCTGTGGTCATCATATCATCCAAGACCAGTCGGTGATGTGACTGTGGTCATTATATCATCCAAGACCAGTCGGTGATGTGCCTGTGGTCATCATATCATCCAAGACCAGTCGGTGATGTGCCTGTGGTCATCATATCATCCAAGACCAGTCGGTGATGTGCCTGTGGTCATCATATCATCCATGTGCTCTAAGAAACCTAATTGCGGGTTGTAAGCATTCTTTTTTCGGTTGTAAGTAATTTGATTGCGGTAGTACATAATCTGATTGTGGGTGTAAGTAACCTGATTGCCGGTTGCAAGTGACCTGATTGCGGGATGCAAGTAACCTGATTGCGGATGTAAGTAACCTGATTGCTGGTTGCAAATAACTTGATTTCAGGTTGTAAGTAACCTGATTGCAGGTAGTTAGTAACCTGATTTTGGGTTGTAAGATTCTGCTTGTGGGTTAGACCAGATACACATATATCAGATACACATATATCAGATACACATAGATCAGATACACATATATCAGATACACATATATAAGATACACATATATCAGATACACATATATCAGATACACATATATCAGATACACATATATCAGATACACATATATCAGATACATACGTAAGTGGGAATTTAGCACGGGCCAAGACACTCTGCGTGTGTGTGTGTGGGGGGGGAGAGGTGAATAAGACTAAAACAATATTATTCCCCGAAAATGTTGTGCTCAAGTTGCTACCAGATCCACCCGATTGCAATGTTTCAATGTCATTGAAATATACTCTTGGAATCGGTGTAACACATTGGACCTACCATAAATTAGCTCGGACCTTCTGTCGTACTTACACACATAAACATTAGATGCACACATAAACATTAGATACACACATAAACATTAGATACACACATAAACATTAGATACACACATAAACATTAGATACACACATAAACATTAGATACACACATAAACATTAGATACACACATAAACATTAGATACACACATAAACATTAGATACACACATAAACATTAGATACACACATAAACATTATATACACACATAAACATTAGATATGTTTTAATTTAAAGAGCTCGGTGGGCGTTTTCAGTTTGTCATGGAAGATATATTATTACATGGACATCGACAAAGTCCTTGAACTTTGACATTTGGAAAAAGTAATACAACAAATGTCAAGCGTAGCAGATTAACATTTTTAAAATGTTTCTTTAAACTTTGAACAATGTTTAACATTTGGTGAACTTAACTTCTCAATGTTTAACATTTGGTGAACTTAACTTCTCAATATCTGAAGTAAGCTGATCTGGTCATTCAAACTGGCATGTACGATGTTTTCACTATTGTTTCTTGAAAATCAACATCATTACTTAGATCAGCGGTTCTTAACCTGTGGGGCGCCTTAGACCATCAGAAAACATATATACTCTACAGTTATGAAACAGAAACTAAAATAATTTTGTGGCTGGGGGTCGCCACAACATGAGCAACTGTATTATTAAAGGGTCGCGGCAATAGGAAGGTTGAGAACCACTGACTTAGATGAAAGTATTTCGCAGCACCGGCATTGAATAGAGAAGAGTTGGGCTGTGTTTTACTTGACGCGGCTACCTGCTCGAAATACTTTGGCGGCCAGTTGAACCTGTTCATCAGATTCAGGCCTAAAGTTAGTGCAAAAACACATTTTAAAGTATCTTCTTGTGATATCTTCTCACAGCGTTCACTTTTTTTTTTTTTGTTGTATGAAGAAGAAATGTAAAAACTGTGACATGTAAAAGAAATGAGCCCATAATGTGTTTTGTTTGTTTGCGTTTCTTAAACGTATATACTATATTAGTCGTTAGGGTACTTAAGTGAAACTTGGACCCTTAAAAAACGTCAGAAAACATGTTAAACACATGGGAGAGAAAAGTTATCCGGAAAATATATGGACCAACAAAGGATGAATATGGATGGAGAATACGAACCAACCGGGAAATTTACAGTCTATTTCAGGATCCCACACTAACAGCAGAAATTAAATAAGGGCCGGCTACGCCGGGCGGGACACTTAGAGAGAATGCCAAATGACAGAGGAGTGAAGAGGGTACATCACCAAAAGCCCAGAGGAAAACGGCTCAGGGGCAGAGCCACGCTTGGATTGATGGACGATGTGAAAAAAAAAAGATCTACAGCAGCTGGTGAACCAAGCATGGAAGAGAAAAGCATCAGTTAGAGCTGGGTGGACGTAAATAGTGAGGCGTTTCATTGGCTGTAGCGACACGGGGTGGGTGGACGTAAGTAGTGAGGCGTTTCATTGGCTGTAGCGACACGGGGTGTGTGGACGTAAGTAGTGAGGCGTTTCATTGGCTGTAGCGACACGGGGTGGGTGGATGACGTTTAAAAGAAATTAGCCCACATTGTGTTCTGTTTGCTCTTCTGAAACGTATCTACTATATTAAGCTTTTGGGTACTTAAGTTTCTGAAACGTATCTACTCTATTAAGCTTTTGGGTACTTAAGTTTCTGAAACGTATCTACTCTATTAAGCTTTTGGGTACGTAAGTTTCTGAAACGTATCTACTCTATTAAGCTTTTGGGTACTTAAGTTTCTGAAACGTATCTACTCTATTAAACTTTTGGGTACTTAAGTTTCTGAAACGTATCTACTCTATTAAGCTTTTGGGTACTAAAGTTTCTGAAACGTATCTACTCTATTAAGCTTTTGGGTACTTAAGTTTCCCCGGCTTTGCGTCATGTCAACCAGCTATTGTTACATTTCATTTAAAACAAGCGTGCGCAATAAATAATTGCGTAACTTCAGTCTTTACCGTGCAGTCCTATTCTCGTTTTCCACTTACAATCTCTGATACAGAGTGCCAACAAGAAACTCTGAAAATTCCCCTTTCAAATCTCTGATACAGTGTGCCAACAAGAAACTCTGAAATTGCCCCTTTCAAATCTCTGATACAGAGTGCCAACAAGAAACTCTCAAATTTCCCCTTTCAAATCTCTGATACAGAGTGCCAACAAGAAACTCTGAAATTTCCCTCCAATAAAAATTATTATTTTGTCTCTGTATGCACTACCTGTTAGTCTTACGAAAGTACTCTCCAAGCAAACAGGGATAGCGAATATATTTTTGTTGGTTTCTCACAATATCATGGGTTGCTTTCACGTTGTTTTACGTAGCATAGCGACACATGACTCAAGTCTAGACAGCTTTGGATGGAAATGACACAAGTTTTATTTTATTCTAACTACAATCGATTGATTTTTCTTAAGCTGACAATTAGGCGGGAATGCATCAAGTGTTAAAGTGTGAGTTAGCAGGGGCGAATACGTATGTGTGTTTAAGTGTTGGAAACTGTGGGCGCCTAAAGGTGTCTTTTAGTGTGGGTTAGCAAGGGCGTCTACCGAGGGCATCCACATGTGTGTGAGACTAAGGGTGTCAATATCTGCGTTATAGCGGGCGGTACCAAGGGCTTCAATATATGTTTTCAAGGGTAAGAGGCACAGTAGCTGTCCCCCATTCCCGAACACACAAATATATATATATATATATATATATATATATATATATACCTATATATATATATATATATTATTATCAATTTTTTTTTAAATATACATATTAGATTTTGAAGAAAACAAATATCCTCAGTTTAAATGTTAATGTCTGAACTGTTTTAAGCTCTTTAGCCTGGTCTTCTTGTGTGTCTGCCCCACTCTGATGGCAGATTGAAGATGTTTCCAGATAGCGTTATTTTCCAAAAGTTCAAAACACCACGGCGTCACGGGGTCGCCATAGCAACCGGGGCCGATGAGGTTTACACGCCAGCGCAGTTGACATGGAGGATGTGATACACGGTGTTGACACACACATGCCGGACAGCTCGCCTTTGATCAATAGACACGAAGGCCGTGCTTGTATCACGTCTTATCTCAAGAGATGTATGCGTTCATTACTGTTGGCAGCAGCGTCACTATGGAGGGGGGGGGGCGGGGTGCTGGGGCTGGCGACAGTACCAAGTGACACCCTCGTAGTTGAGAGCAAAAAATGGAAATTATCCCTTTTGACAGAGCTGTCTCGTTTCTGTTTCACATCAGACTTAAGTTAAGTACCAGAGTAGGGTGCCGTCAGTTCAGGGTGCGAAAAGAGAGGTTTGACAATCAGAGCATGACGCCAACAGAACAGGATGCTACTGGAACAGGGTGCTACCAGAACAGGGTGTTGATGATGATGATTGAGTACTTTTATAGCCCATTCGTCCATGCTATTTTAGCATGCTCACAGCGCTCTGATGTCCTAAAATATGTTTAAAGAAAAAAAAGTCTTTAAATGGTTCTTATATTACTCTTTATCATTTTCAATCTCCAGAACATGTTGTCACCAAAAGAGGTAGCGTCAAGAACAGCGTGCCAACAGAACAGGGTGTCACCAGAACAGGGTGTCACCTGAACAGGTTGCCTCCAGAACACGGTGTCATAAGAGCAGGCAGGCTCTGAGTTCTATTAGAAGATCTTCGTGGGTTACGCCATGATTTATCACACTGGTTGACACCAACCGTGGTGATGCTATTGACTAGAAATTAAGTCTCGGGAATATTCTTTTTTAACTATCCTTATTTCGTTGTATGTTCCTATAGAAGTGGCCATTCTATTGTGTAAAATTGTATGAGACATTACAATCGAGGACTCATCAATAATTATTATAAAGAAAGTCATCATTAATAGTGTGAATACTTTCAATGAAAGAGTAATTAAAACTACGTTTTAAGATAATTGTTACCTATGATATATATTATAAAATATTTTAAAGCGTTTAATTTTCTCTCTCTCTCTCTGTCTCTCTTATACACACACATTCACACAAATATATATATCTATATTGTTATAAGGGATGACGTATTTTGAGACGCTTTGCCCGCCTTCCACGTGCATGACCTCTTTCAAGTCGGTCCTGTGTTGGGGCGGCTAGAAAAAAAATATCCCTTTGTTGATACTTTTGTTTACTATCGTCCGTTTCTGTGGAACAGGATCGAACGATCTAGAGAATGCGAGAAGCAGTAAGACTGCGTATTCCTTTTTCCAGAATGATCATCTGAAACTGAGTATAAAAGGGATAAGAATAAATGACGGGAGAGATTTTCCTTTCCTTGATTACGAGGCATGCTATGTGTCATTATACTTTGTTGTGTGTAGAGAATTTTATTTCCTCGTACAATTTTGTGCTCATTGTATTTTTATATACAGTACCTGTACCAGCAAATCTGTAAGTTTATAATTTTAATCATATTTTCTCTTGCTGTTATTATTTAATTGAAGTTCACAAATTAAACAAGTTATTAATTGTAATTAGCTCTGGCCTTAATTGTCGTTTTATTTGTTATTATTTTTAACCTTTGGTATCGTCCTTTATTATGGACTGTTTTTAGAACGAGCCCTAGACAAAACAACAGAGATTAAATTCTCCATCTATAAAGGTCTGTAATAATATATATATATTTATATACACATACATTATTTCATCGTCGATGACTGGAACAAATATCAAATATGAACTCTCTTAAAGATTATATTCTTTGAATAAAGCAATCAATAATTGCTTTTAATGAGCGTGGTTATAAAACTTAGCTGTAATTAAACATTAAATATAATATATATGTATATATTTCTTTTTGGTTTATTAAAAATCCATATTATTTTCGACCGCTGTTTTAGTCGAAGTACAATAGTCCGATACTTGTGTGCACACAAATGAACAAACGTTTTAATTAACAATATTACAATCCAATAAAAACGTTTAAAATAATTTAAACAATCTGAAACACATACGCACAGCTGAGAAAGGGGCAGACTATATCTGAAACACACATACGCACAGATGCGACAGGGGCAGACTATATCTGAAACACACATACGCACAGATGAGACAGGGGCAGACTATATCTGAAGCACAGATGAGACAGAGGCAGACTATGTCTGAAACACACATACGCACAGATGAGACAGGGGCAGCTATGTCTGAAACACACATACGCACAGATGAGACAGAGGCAGACTATGTCTGAAACACACATACGCACAGATGAGCCCCCAACAGCACTAGAGAGAAAATTGCTCTAAGAAAATAAATCACCTGGCTTAATTGTTTATTGATTGCGTCTATTGCTCTTCTTCTCGTTACGACACGGCCACCAGTTAGTGTGCTTCTAATAATGTGATTCTAGCATCGGGATTACCCAGTAGATCACCGAAGACACTGGGCGGCGTCCTGCACTCGTGCCCCATACAGCCGATGCAAGTACGGCAATGAAAGCAAGTAGCAAGAAATGTATTTCAAACTAACCAGTTCTTGGAACACCAAACTGGGGCTGAGAACGTGAAAAGTGGAACTTCGATCTTAAAGAAACGAAAATAAGCTTAATCTAAAATTATTTATTATCAAATCATTACCTGTTCTAAGACCAAGGTTCAGGTTTAAATGTTCGGGTGACAGAAAAGCACTGGCAATCGCTTCTATTTCTTGAACTGGTTATAGTCACACACAGTATAGTTTGTTCACACATACATTTTGGTTTGACCTCACTCCCTCTATACGACACGTGACCTCCCGTTATAACATTTAAAATGAAATATTATGAGTTACCTCAAATGTATCTTTACAAGAGTCATTTCAGTTTCATTAATTTCAAAGTTAAATAAACAGTAATTAATCGGTGGCCGATTAATCGGTAATAGGTGATCGGTCAATTATGCGATCGGTGATCAATCTGTAGATGTATATATAGATACAGTGCTCACGCTTATTTGGCCAGTTGAAAACATAATTTGAATTTGTATAGTTCTTGACAATGACAATCTATTTTGCATGTAATAAACAGTAATGCATCTCACACGGTACGCAGTCCATATGGAAATGATGAATGAAGTGGCACCTGGGCTTATAGTACATCATGGTACTTTTCTTTAAAGATCTAAACGTAATTTTCATCGTACTTGCACTTATAGTGCTAATAGAATGTCGAGGTACTAATAGAATGCCATGAGACTTATATGCTATATATTGAATGCCGTCGGAATGTCCTAAAAGTGCTTATATAATGTCGCACTACTAATACGTATATGACGTATACGTTACTGAGTACTTTTAGAACTTACACAAAAGTTTCCTGGGTTTAGCACCTACAGCGCATTTTAGATTGTCGGGGTACTTGTACTTATAGTACTTATAGAATGTCAAGGCACGAGTACTTATAGAACATCGATAGCACTTCTACTGATAATACGTATGTAATATCGGTGGTACTTTTACTGATAGTACTCATGTAATATCGGTGGTACTTCTACTGATAGTACTTATATAACATCGGTGGTACTTTTACTGATAGTACTTATAGAACATCGGTGGTACTTCTACTGATAGTACTTATGTAATATCGGTGGTACTTTTACTGATAGTACTTATGTAATATCGGTGGTACTTCTACTGATAGTACTTATGTAATATCGGTGGTACTTTTACTGATAGTACTTATAGAACATCGGTGATACTTTCACTGATAGTACTTATTGAATATCCCGGCACCCGGGCTTAGCACATCGATTAAAGTTTGTTTCCTCTAAACTAGCAGGACTCGTGGCTGACCAGGAAGTGTTAAGATCAATTGAGCTGATTGATCGCTGCTCGGACCATCGAAACGGGTTAGCTGGGAATAGCCGAGATGGTAGATTTGGCGTCCAATTGGTCAACGGGTGTCTCGTTTCACCGTCGAGCAACCTGGGGACGTACTCTTTTTGGTTTACACTGTTCTCTTTTCGGGAAGTCGCGGAATGTTTTGTTTGGGGAGGGGGGTTGGGGTGTATGGGGGTGGGTGGGGGAGTGGGAGGGGGGGGGTTCGTGTCACTTTTAGAAAAAATAAATTGTCTAGGGACATCTCTATGATAAACAAAATATGTCAAAGACTTGATGGGTGTCCTTTAAGTTAGAATGAAATATTGTATACAATTTAACAAATGCTACGGAACAAAAACGCCTCGTCAAGACACATACCGCCCTAGAAAACCTAAGATACACTCGACTAACATTCGCCCTAGTTGAAACAAAGACACACTACGACATTACCCGCAGTAGAGCGCACATGACTAAAATAGAAAACTGTGACATTACACACTGTAGAGTGCATATCATGTAGACTAAAAAGACACTACGACATAGCCGCTGTAGAACGCACATAACTAAAACTATAACATTATACACATTAGAGCGCATATAGACTTAAAAAGGCACACTATGATATTGTGGCGTGTCCAGACCTGTAGTCTGTGGAGTGTCCAGACAATAGTCGACCCGTAAGGGATGATGGCGTTGGTTTTATGACCTAAGACCAACTGACCAAACAAAGTGTCAAGATTGTCAGATGCCCACGACGGAATGGCGGCGTTGGTTTATGACCTAACGGTGTGTTACATAAGAAGGGGATTGGGGCCCTGGGAACTTGGGACTTATAAAAGGGACAGTCGGACGGACTAAGGAGAACTCAGCCGTGGAGAACTCAGCCGGGCAGGCAGGTGGACGGACAGGAGTTAGAGAGGGACCGTGACAGTCGGAGTGGAGTACGACAGAGAGAGCGAGAGAAATAAGTGAAGTCAAAGGATAAGACAAATAAATGTTCAAAGACTATAACCCTCGTTGAGTTGTCATATTGGTGCACACGAGAGACAGAGTGAACAAGGTTGCAAATTAATTAGAGAGCAGAGACGACGAAGGTTCTCTACAATATAACCAGCTGTAAAATTATAAAAGTTAAAAAGTCACTATGACATTACCCGCTGTAGAAGGCATATTGTCTAATAAAAGAAACACTATGACATTACCCGCTGTAGAAGGCATATTGTCTAATAAAACACTATGATATTACACGCTGTAGAAGGCCTATACGCTACAAAATACACACCCCTCTGACATATTATGCATATTAGAAGAGTCTACACCGTCCAAATTTTTTTTTTTTAATTTAGTTTTAAATGACAGGTCTGGGGAACATGGATATTATTAATTAGACTATGTAAGTCAATGAAGAAACTATTTCATTTTTCATTCCCACAATTTTTGGGAACGCCCAAAGAAAGGCATAGTTGACGCGGCAGAGTGGTCAGACAGGGCAACAGAGTTGGCCAAGAGTGGTCAAAGCGATATCATAGTTGATCCAGGGTGGTCAGCCAACGAAAAATAGTTTATGCAGCGTGGTCAGACCGCGCACCATTGTTTATCCAGACTGGTCAGACAGGACAAGCAAGGATAGTTCACAATGTAAGTGCCAACATTTAAACGGCATCTAGTTAGTTATTCCTGAATGTAATGTTATAGAGTAGACGATGTAGAGAAATGGGTTTCTATTAATTGGCGTTTTGCCAGCACAAAGTTCCAGCCATGATCACAAATCACGGAAACACGACAACTCCAGCCATGATCACATAACGTGATAGCACCACGACTGTTCCAGCCATGATCACATAACGTGGTAGCTCCAGCCATGATCACAAATAACGGGAACACGACAGCTCCAGCCATGATCACATAACATGGTAGCTCCAGCCATGATCACAAATCACGGGAACACCGCGACTGTTCCAGTCATGATCACATATCACGGGAACACGACAGCTCCAGCCATGATCACATAACGTGGTAGCTCCAGCCATGATCACATAACGTGGTAGCTCCAGCCATGATCACATAACGTGGTAGCTCCAGCCATGATCACATATCACGGGAACACCACGACTGTTCCAGCCATGATCACATATCACGGGAACACCACGACTGTTCCAGTCATGATCACATATCACGGGAACACCAAGACTGTTCCAGAAATGATCACATATCACGGGAACACCACGACTGTTCCAGCCATGATCACATATCACGGGAACACCACGACTGTTCCAGTCATGATCACATATCACGGGAACACCACGACTGTTCCAGCAATGATCACATATCACGGGAACACGACACCATGATCACATATCACGGGAACAGGACACCATGATCACAAATCACGGGAACACGACAGATCCAGCCATGATCACATAACGTGGTAGCACGACTGTTCCAGCCATGATCACATATCACGGGAACACCACGACCGAAACAGTGACCTAAAAAAACATATTAATTATTATTTTTTTTTAAAATAGTATAAAACATTGCACAGGCTTAACTGAATTAGTATTCTCATTTTCAATAGAGTGATGCATTATTTAAACATTTCTTGCTCAAAATTAATGGAGACTTCAAGGTGGGCACAACATGCTCGCCCTTCACATGCAATATTCTACATTAGTAGGAGTGTTGTGAACTAAATTTAGTAGCGTGAAGTTTTGGAATGAAACGTTGTTCATGGATGGTGAGAGTTTGTATGACAATCACTGTTGTTAGTGTGAACACGTTTTGGTCCATGAGTTATGTCATGAATTGTATTATTGTGGTTAATGGTCATTTGAGGACAGAGAAATTCTAATAAACAAGTGAGTGGATATAGGTTGTAGGATTGTTCATGAACCAGGGCTCTGTGATAGAGGGAGATCACGATGAACACGAGGCTACTTCATACCTGTTTAATAATGATTTGATTATGTGCTTCTAAAGGATTAGTGACTCTTGCTAGTACTGCATATGTTTATGAGGAATAAAGGAATAGTGACTCTTGCTAGTACCGCATGTGTTTATGAGGAATAAAGGAATAGTGACTCTTGCTAGTACTGCATGTGTTTATGAGGAATAAAGGAATAGGGACTCTTGCTAGTACTACATGTGTTTATGAGGAATAAAGGAATAGGGACTCTTGCTAGTACTACATGTGTTTATGAGGAATAAAGTAATAGTGACTCTTGCTAGTACCGCATGTGTTTATGAGGAATAAAGTAATAGTGACTCTTGCTAGTACTGAATGTGTTTATGAGGAATAAAAGGCGTACTGGGACATACTCATGCGAGCGTACTACGTAACAATAGTATTAATCATAGACGTAATAAAGAATTAACATGCATCAATAGACCGTAGTCAACGAAAGAAGGCCGCAACAAGGAGCCTTGACTTCAGCTGTATTTTGTCGAAAGTGGGGAGACAGTTTTTCAATTCGTCAGCCTCATTCTCTAGCCCTGCTCTACTTGATCCCATGTACAGACTTAGTCAAGTCGACTGGAAATAGACAATGATGCAGTGGATGACCAGCAGTGTCGTATTTTAAAATTATTTTTATGAGGTTTTTTTTCCTGTTTCGCCGTGCCCTTTGTGCGTTTAACGTCGCAGGAGTTCGCAGAATTTTCATTGTGTCGATGTTTATACCGCCTGCGGGACTCCATCTCGGGGTTCGATTTCAGAGTTTTCTTCTGTTAGATGAACAGCCAACCCGGGCTGACGTGTCCCTTCCACCCAGGGTGCTGGTGTTGTTTTTGCCTGTCTAAGTTTTTGGCAAAACATTATATCCGACTGAAAGAACCTTTTACAAAACACATTAGGGATGCAGAGCTAAACGTGGTACAAACTACCCAGAACATGCAGTTTTCGTTGATGTATTGATTCATTTATTTTAATTTGGAATGTCAGACATTCAGGGCAGACTTGGAGCCCAGTGGAGCAGAGTGCCGCACGTTATAAATGGATAATGCATGAAGACGTATTACATTCATTGAATAGATGCTGGGCCGGCGTCCGTATTAGGGCGTCATACAAACATAAAATATGTGAATGTTGGTGGCATTTTGAGCACACAAAAAATCACATGCAATGGAGAAGTTCTAAATCCAGACATCCCTAGGAATGGTCAAGCTGTATCTCATTTTCTGCTCATGACACTGTGTTTAAAAACTGTTGAATTAAAGCGATTGCTTCCAGTGTCGACAAGATTAAAGACACATGGTAACTCACACAAAGGACCGTACAGTCCATCCTAAATGTGTGCATTTTTTTAATCAAAGAATTCCTTTCTGCTCAAGGTGATAATCATGCAAAGTCGAGCAATGGGGTCAGAAACAAGCATCCTAGTTGTTAAGACTCGTTTATGTATTTATGTAAAATAAATGTACATTAAAAAAAAAGAAGCATGCATATGGTAAGAAATTCAATGCGCAACGTGATAGTGGCATCCAAAGGTTTTATCTGAAAGTGTAGTACACAATTTGGTCAATTAAGTTTAAGATCATGATGCATCATTCGTATAATTCATTTACACTTGAGAAGCATTTAACATCTAGTTTTACATCTGATCTTTAATTTAAAGCCAATGTTTTAAGGGTAAGAGTAAGAGGTTTATATTATTTGGTGTAATGAAGTAGACGAAATCACTGTATGATAAAGAAATCACTGGATGATAAAGAAATCAATGGATGATAAAGAAATCACTGGATGATAAAGACATCACTGGCTGATAAAGAAATCACTGGAAGATAAAGAAATCACTGGATGATAAAGAAATAACTGGATGATAAAGAAATCACTGGATGATAAAGAAATCACTGGATGATAAAGAAATCACTGGATGATAAAGAAATCACTGGATGATAAAGAAATCACTGGATGATAAAGAAATCACTGGATGATAAAGAAATCACTGGATGATAAAGAAATCACTGGATGATAAAGAAATCACTGGATGATAAAGAAATCACTGGATGATAAAGAAATCATCGGAAGTGAAAGAAATCACTGGATGATAAAGAAATCACTGGATGATAAAGAAATCATCGGAAGTGAAAGAAATCACTGGATGATAAAGAAATCACTGGGTGATAAAGAAATCACTGGATAATAAAGAAATCACTGGATGATAAAGAAATCACTGGATGATAAAGAAATCACTGGATGATAAAGAAATCACTGGATGATAAAGAAATCACTGGATGATAAAGAAATCACTGGATGATAAAGAAATCACTGGATGATAAAGAAATCACTGGATGATAAAGAAATCACTGGATGATAAAGAAATCACTGGATGATAAAGAAATCACTGGATGATAAAGAAATCACTGGATGATAAAGAAATCACTGGATGATAAAGAAATCACTGGATGATAAAGAAATCACTGGATGATAAAGAAATCAATGGATGATAAAGAAATCATCGGAAGTGAAAGAAATCACTGGATGATAAAGAAATCACTGGATGATAAAGAAATCACTGGATGATAAAGAAATCACTGGATGATAAAGAAATCAATGGATGATAAAGAAATCATCGGAAGTGAAAGAAATCACTGGATGATAAAGAAATCACTGGATGATAAAGAAATCACTGAATGATAAAGAAATCACTGGATGATAAAGAAATCGCTGGATGATAAAGAAATCACTGGATGATAAAGAAATCACTGGATGATAAAGAAATCACTGGGTGATAAAGAAATCACTGGATGATAAAGAAATCACTGGATGATAAAGAAATCACTGGATGATAAAGAAATCACTGGATGATAAAGAAATCACTGGATGATAAAGAAATCACTGGATGATAAAGAAATCACTGGATGATAAAGAAATCACTGGATGATAAAGAAATCACTGGATGATAAAGAAATCACTGGATGATAAAGAAATCATTAAATGTGAATGAAAGCATTGTAATTGCCAAAAGTGAATGTCATCCTTACTGACCCAAGCCTAATGACATCCTTACTGACCAAAGTGAATGTCATCCTTACTGACAAAAGTGAATGTCATCCTTACTGCCCCAATGCTAAAATCTAAGATTATCATCTGGAGGAGGAGTTCCATTCCTTTGAAGCGAGTAATGAAATGATTACTTAATGACGACAAGAGAATAATGAAATGATTAATTAATGAAGACAAGAGAGTAATGAAATGATTACTTAACGAAGACAAGAGAGTAATGAAATGATTACTTAATGACGACAAGAGAGTAATGAAATGATTACTTAACGAAGACAAGAGAGTAATGACATGATTACTTGATGACGACAAGAGAGTATTGACATGATTACTTAACGAAGACAAGAGAGTAATGACATGATTACTTGATGAAGACAAGAGAGTAATGACATGATTACTTAACGAAGACAAGATTTAGCTGATCTAACGAAAGATTGTAATCTCGTTTATTGTCTATGACGAGTCACAACCAGCTTTCGAAGCCGCGTGTTAATATTTCATCCCATATATAAATGACACGTTTACATGAGATATGTTGTGTAATCAAGCTCTGTGTTGTTGCACGTTATGTCTTGATATGGGTTACTCTAGCCCCAGTGTACTGGTGAAACCCACTTATTGCGCTGCCAAATGATCTATGCCTAAAAGGTGCGAGGCCAACCTGAAACGTTTGGAAATCACTGAGGTGGCGCCCCCCCACCCCCCACCCTGAATCCCGGACTGGGGCTCTACACAGACTTAAGCCTGACGGGAGGTCTTCATAATAATATTGAAAAAAAAAATCTGTGATAGTGGAACGCTGGAAAGCTGATTGGTAGCACTTGCAGCGCTATAAGATGAAGCAATTTGAAGAGAGGAATTTGGCAATAAAGGTTGTCTGGCCATCTTTTGCCTCACTCGATAGTTTTTAGTAGAGTCGGCTTGTCACACGAAGTGAACTATTAGGGCTTAAGTCATCAAACTGACAGAAATCCTCCGTCATGCAAAAGTCACATCTAAAACAATAAAATGATCGTATCTTCTGATCAATGTTCTTTTAAACACGCTTAGGCGATGTGTCAGTGTATTGACCAATATGTAACCATGTCCCAGTTTTTTGTATTATAATTTGTTGATCATTTAAATTTATAATTTTATTTTTAAAGTTAAATTTGAGTAATTCAACTACCTGACAGGTAATCTTTGAGTAATTCAACTACCTGTCAGGTAAACTACGTCAATTACTTTTAATTTCCGTTGAGAAATTGAAATAAAAAGATTATGGTTTGAGGGAAAAGGAGGGGGGGGGGGATTGTTTGCTAAATGAAAAGTACGAAAAGGGAATGTACTGGGTCTTGAGTCTTATTGTAACGGTGCAGTTAAATTTACATCGCCAGAATATTTTGCTTAATCTTTGTTTCGGACAAACAATATTAAACTCTGAAACTTAGGTTTGCAGACCTGTTCTTATATTTTATTGACCAGAAGTCTGCATACGGGTATGCCGTAAAAAATATGTAAGGTTGGGAGGGTTGGAGGCTATGAAATATGTCCCCTTAATAGCCCCGTTAATTTAGTGGCATGCTGCGAATCAATACCCAATTTCCATGGTCGTAGAGAACGTGTAGAATTCGCAGTCTGGCGGATATGACTGGCAATTCTTGGTGTGTAGCTAGATAGCTTACTGGCCGGCATTACTGATGTGTAGTTACATCGCTTACTGGCCTACAATACTGATGTGGTTACATAGCTTACAGATGTACAACAATATGTTTAGAAAATTGGAAAAAAAGGGGGGATGACACATGACTTGCTCAGATTTGTTTGACGTACAGCAATCATGACTTTATGTTTTTGTTGGAAGTCAGGTTCTAAGTGATTTATGAAAAACGCTGGGATAACAACAGTGACCATACGACTGGCAAGTATTAACATCATGTGTACTGACGGAACGTAGTGACCCACAGTGACCGGATTGTCTTGTGATGTTCTCATGTTGTCTGATTGGACTTGGTTAGTTTTAAAAAAAAATTGTTATAAATGTCATTTTGGTTGTATAACTGAAGCTAGTGGTCATGTGATGTGAATATTGGTCTTAAAACTTGAGTGGGTGGACATGTGATGTTGTATAAAAAAAAATGTAGGATAGAGTACAACGCACGTTAACCCTTTTTGGATATGAAATTAAAAAAATAAATATTTTGCATTTGCTGTTAACCTTTAACTGCCAGGTGGCATGTTAACTTTTCACTGCTATTCTAGGTTCTAGGTTAATTTTCACTGCGATTCTAGGTAGTATTTTAACTTTTCACTGCGATTCTAGGAAGTATTTTAACTTTTCACTTCGATTCTAGGAAGTATTTTATCTTTTCACTTCGATTCTAGGAAGTATTTTAACTTTTCACTGCGATTCTAGGTAGTTGTTCTGATAATTAAAGCTCGAATCATTTATTTCCATATATGATTGTGAAGTTATGGACTTTTATTAAGACATTTAATTATGCATTGTTCATGTATTATTCAACCAGTTTCTACTAAGAATGCTGTCTGTCTGCCGTCGCACTTTGCGCGACTCTTTCATATGGTACCGACAATAACCCAATGTGGAGTTAAGCATTTATTCTTCTGATATCATGTTGAATGGAGTTGTGCCTTCTTTCAGGTTCATCCCAGCAATACCCCAAGAATAACCCCAGCTTTCGACGTTCATCTCAGTGTTTTAGATCCAACGTTTCCACTGCAGTCGAAGCTTGGATGTGCCAACACTGTTTCAAAGTATGCTCCTCACAGAAAGCGCGACCAATATTTGAACGTAGGCTCCTCACAGAAACAGCGACCAATCTTTGAACGTAGGCTCCTCACAGAAACAGCGACCAATCTTTAAACGTAGGCTCCTCACAGAAAGCGCGATCAATCTTTGAACGTAAGCTCCTCACAGAAACAGCGACCACCGTTTGAAAGTATACTTCCCAAACAAAATGTGACCACTGTATGAACGTAAGCTTCTCAAACAAATGGGCGACTACTGTTTCAAAGTATGGTCCTCACACAAAGGAAGACCACTGTTTGATTTCCTGCTCACTGAGGAGTGACTGAATGAGCCGACCACTGTTGACACGCCAAAATCTGTCCCAGAATGCAAAGCTGTGATTTTTACGTTAATTGCTCACCGGACTTGAGACCGGTGTGGGGGGGGGGGGGGGTATTTATAAAAGTGTGAAGGAAACATAATTTTACTTTGACAAACAGTGTGACTACATTGGCTTAAAGTTTCATTGGTTACAAAAAAAATATATTTTAAAATAAAGATGCTATGGACTTCATGGCAAATTTGTAGGCCTACTACTCTTTTTCTAGCCTTTTCGCTACCGATGACGTCAACGCGACGTCACGATCACACACTTTCAAATACCAAGGACGTCACATAGTCGTCATAACAAAAAGGCAACGAATTTTTCTGAAATACCAAGGACGTCACGTCGACGTCATATTTCAATGCTATATATTTCTTTATTCGTTTATCTATAGGGGAGTTAAAAAGCGAATTAGATAAAAATATTGATGAGTCAGCAAAAATAGTTGTCAAAACCCAGCGGTAGTGACGGGGCTAGGAAATATATATTTTTCGTCTCATTGCAATTTCTTAGTGCTTAACGATCTGTTTCCATCTCATACGTTCGATCCATGTTACTCTTTCTATTTTTCTCTCTTTGTTTCCGTCTCGAAAGCATCACTCTAAAAAATTTCTCAGACTGCTCTATATTTCTTTCTCCCAACATGAGTTGCTTTCTTAATACAATCTGTAATACTGACAGATGGTCTGCAAATAATTTGCGTATTCAAGTGATGCAATGAAGGTACCACATAAATCAACACAAATGACAGCAAATATTGCAAATGATTTGCTTCATAAACAACCAACCAAAGCAGACCAGGTTGTTAAGATGTTTTTTAAAATATTTATTTTTGTAATGAAGCGCACGACAAGATCAAAGAATTCTAGACACATTGTTACATCACCTGCATCCGGTCTGGACGCAATTATAAAATAAGATAAAATTCTGAACGAAGGAAGGTTCTCAAATGCCACATAAATTTCCGGATATTTATCCACTATTATTATGTTTCATACTAAACATAATCTCATACTAAAAGATAATTTCCGGACGGATCTTATCCATCCGCTCTCTTTGCGCACAATGCTGAGCTCTACTTCACTGCTCCCCCCTCTCTCTCTCTCTCTCCGTCGTATGCATCAAATGCACACAAAAGAACACATTCGGTACCCACAGCTAATTGGCAATTTAAAAACCATGCCTAAAATAAATTCATATGAATGTTGTGAGGACAGAGGTGGAAGAGATTTGAACACTCACGTATTTACTCACTGGTATGGTGGTAATTAATTTCATACGCTCATTGCTACGCCATTGACAACTTACAAGCTAAGTCTAAAAGAAAGTGCACATGAACGTACGGAGCAGTATTTTACACGCACGTCGTGTTTACGTTGTCCCAGCAAGTAAAGAAATGAAATCCGTGCACACAAGACCCAACCATGCTAGTCAAAACCAGTGAATGAAGCCATAGTCTTTTTGCATTTAACAGGAAGGTGTGCTGTCAAAGATATTCGATGCGGATTAGAACTTGGTTACAGGAATACATGCTAAGTTAAAAAATAAATAAAAGATCTATGTGATATAAATCAACTCTAGTGGAATAAAGTGCCATAATGGTCTAATGTTAGTTAAGAGTGACTACATTTATCTCAATACCAGCTGCAGCCAGCCAAACAATGGCAGATACAATGCGTGAACTATCCATGTACTAAAGTTACTGGACATAACTTGCATTCAAGTAACGCACATTATAAGAATCCCAATCAGTCCTCCCCTCTGTCACGTGCGCAACCGTAGACCTTCTTCACGCACTGAAATGACCCAATCCTTGTTTCATGACAAATTTATAACACTATACTCAATTTGAGACTATTTATAACACTATACTTAATTTAGACTATTCATAACACTATACTTAATTTGAGACTATTTATAACACTATACACCTATACCTTGCTACACGGCCGCTCTTTATACGGCATTTCGCTTTACGGCCAACTTTAAATTATGGCACTTTTTCGGTTTACGGCCCACGATGTTTCATTATACGGCCAATATATACCCTAACTTTAGTTTCAGCTTCTCCCCTTAGGCGGCTCTGCTTTAGTAGTCTGCCTTATTTCCTGTGCTATCCCACCTTATTCATATCCTGTGACTCAGTAAGTTGACGTGTTTGTTCCTGTGTCTTTTCTGGTTGGGTTTTGTTTCTGTTTTGTTTGTTTGGATTAATTGTTGAATTGTAAGCATATTTGGTACGTATGAATCAGATTGATTGTATTTTCGTTATTTATTACATGGTTAAGAAGTAACGAATATATTATATTCGTTACTTTTTTTAGCAAAAAATGTCACTGAAACGTTCGTTGAAGTTAGATATCGGTACTGATAAAAAGAGAACATGAAAGTCTATCTCGCTAGAGACCAAATTAGACGTTTTACATTGCATTGAGGCTGGTGAAAAAATAATTAACATTTGTAATGCAATGGGACTAGTGAAGTCCACAGTTCAATGTATTCGGGATAGTTTATGAACATTTTATTTTATGTATAAATATGTGCATATGATTTCTTTAGTTTTTTAATTTATATTTTTATTTTTTAATTTATGTTTACTATTACAATGTTTTGTACTTTTATTTTTATAGGAAATGAAAAGAATAAAATGATTTATGAACTAACGACTTTATTATTTTATACAAAAATTGGAACAGATCAAATTAAATTTGTATGGGTTTATATCAAAATTATTGATTCATTATACGGCTTTTCGCTTTACGGCCAACTTTTCCGGAACGTATCTAGGCCGTAAAGCGAGGTATGGCTGTACTTAATTTGAGACTATTTATAACACTATACTTAATTTGAGACTATTTATAACATTATACTTAATTTGAGACTATTTATAACACTATACTTAATTTGAGACTATTTATAAGACTATTTCCGCAAAATAAATAAAATATAACGCACCAAACGAACTTTCGGTAATTATTTTTTTTAAAACAACATATACATATATAAATTAACAGAGGGATGGATTGACATATTAATGGCATAACAAATAGTTAAATCCAAATGTAACATTCGTCACAGTCTAAAAGTTATTTGTAAATGACAATCATAACGTAAAGACTGGTTCTCAAACAGAGAACCTAGCAAAGGTCTATGTCGGTTCTCGAAAGAGCTCCAAGTGATTCTCAAAATAAAATCATGTCTATGTTAAAGAAGCTCACAGTGGATCTCATTCTGTTCGTATTGGCTCTAATGACATCCCGTGCTGTTTAGAGCTACGACACCGCGTTTGAGAACCACCGACGTCGAGATCGTAACGTGCGCAAAATCCGAATCAAATGAGTTTTAAAACTAACATATCATTAAATTTGGATGGACCATGATCAGCCTGTCTGCGATCAATACGTGCTGGGAAAACATTTCTTTGAGACATGGCGTTAAAAATAACAAGCTCATCGAAATAAGATTATATGAAACACTGAAGACACCTAAATGTGACGGATCTCAAACGAGTTAAAAGGTGCAATGTAGTATCGAGCCCATTTAATGCTAACGATAGAGTTGAATTAAACACAGTGGCGTACCTAGGAGGGGGCGGAGGATGGCGACCACCCAGGTGGCACTGATATATGCGTGTGGTTGTCAGGGGCATTACTTTACGAGTTCGGCCAGTTGGAATTTTTTCACCAGGGTGCACAAATGAATATACAATATGAGTACAAGCTTTCGATAACATTATTCACCTTTGACAGTATTCGGAAAACATCCTATTGGCTTGGTTCATACATTTTAAGCAGTATGCTTTTATATTAAAATGTGTACTGAATGCGTCATAGTTACACATTGTATTATCGACGTCCGCATATTAGACACAAGCTTCACTGTTGAAAAGGACATTTTGATAAATGCATGGACAAAACGAACAATGTGAATTTAAATTTTAAAAACAAATGTGGGCATTTTCTGAAAATTGCAAAAGGGTCTTTATATTTATTGATTCTCGAGTTCTAGTGAAGACTGTTCGAAACACCATCACGAGTTCTAGAGAAGACAGAACTAACAACACGAAATCTATTGAAGACTGTTAGAAGCACCAAGACGAGTTCTACTGAAGACTGTTAGAAGCACCAACTCGAGTTCTACTGAATACTGTTATAGCGTTTGCTTTTTAATTGTTTTAGTGAAACATGGAATAGATAATTCAAATATGGGTGTAATTACTAATATAGATGGCGCCATGGTCGATTTTACGACATTGGGGATTGGCCAATTGGGATGTGGAATTGTTTTCATTATAAATATTCCAAGCTCGGCCTTTTGCCCTGAAGATCCGATAAGGACATAAATATCGAATGTGATATTACCTTGAATTTACATCGTGTGATTTTTAGTGTCTTAGAACAGTTAGGGTAAATATATGTCTTAAATGTGTCTTACAGAACCATACATGTATCATTCAGGTGCAATACTTGTATCATACTGGCATCATACAGTAGTCCTCCGGTATCAGAATGTATTAAACAGGAACCTCACAGTACATGCATCATATAGGTATCATATAGGTATCATTCAGTTATCATACATATCGTATCACACAATCATGGTGCATGTATTATATATGTATGACTCATGCATCATACATGTTTAAAATAGGTATTTATTTTTACACGCGTCAAGTGGATTAGATCTCTCATCCCAATGACGCATTACGTTATACTTCCACTGACTCCCGAAACCACTGCTAAATGAAGCAATCACGATGCACAAAGAACATGTCCACTAATCAGTTTTGATCATGCACTCACGCTGATCATACTAAGTATCCTCCCTGATTGCATCTCCAGTGACTGTTGACACAATAATTAGGACGGTGATTCGGTTTGTCAGCTGGACAGACAGTTCTGCTCTAACTCACTGACAGGTGACTCGCATTTCTGTGACAAGTCGTCAGTGCAGTGAAAACACTTCAGAGGTCACCAGACCACGGTCATCAATAGTGGCGTCAAGTGTGGCGGCATCTGAGACGATTTAGTAAATGTATCGCTCGATTCACGCATTTGGACTAAAAAAGTTCACATTTAATTTTTATCTAGGTCATGTTGAGTAATGTTGACGTGACATCTGACGTCATGTTTTGTTGTTTTATGTCTAAATAGGTTGACAGGACCAGTTTCTAAAGACGTCACGCGTAATTGGCTGAGACTAGAAAATGAAATATTAATTGAAGACGTCAGTTATGCTAATGAGTCTATGTTGTTTACCAATTTGTTTCTTCTCTATTTAGACTACACACATGCTTGTCGTTACATTGCAAATATGGTACCGCATTAATGGTATTACATCGCATTAATGACATCGCCTTGATGGTATCGCATTAATGACATCACACTGATGGTATCGTATTGATGACATCGTATTAATAGAATCGCACTCATGACATCGCACTGACGGTATCTCACTGATGTAATCACACTGACGGCATCGTATTGATAGTATCGCACCGAGGAACGTCTCGTGTTAAACAACAGTATTTAATAAAATAACAGGATTGTCTAATTTCATAATAGACTTTGGGGTTCTGAATAATTTATTGGATGGGAAAATAAAACATCTCATTTTTAGCCTGAAATATATATTTTTTCCCCTTCATTTTATGGAATTATGTTCGTATTTATAATGTTTATTTTATGCGGCTTTAGTTTTTTATATTTAGCAAATTACTTGAAGAATAAACGATGTTAAAAAAATTTGAAAAAAAACCATATTGTAAGATTCTTCTGAGTGGCGAAAGAAATAATGTCCGACGAAGATTGATGACAGCGTTCTATGGTAATAGGGGGTTGGGGGGGGGGGGGGGGAGACTCCAACCAGTGAGGTAAAGGGTAGTGAGACAAAAAGAAGTATGGGAAACCTGAAACTTTGCTCTTGCTGTCCTCTCGGATACTTCATTGAAAGTAAGTGTTTATTTATTTATTTTTGAAGTATTTTATATTGCTGTAAATGTTGTTTGTTCGCTGAAAAAGGCGTCGTGCATATACGATTCTTTGTTTTGTTTGTGCTTTTTTTTTTTTTTTTTTTTGGTCAGTATTACGGACTGTAATGTAGAATGTTATCTCTTATTTAAGTCTATGGCTCGTTCAGTCATAACATTCCATAACAAAGGACGATGCCGATGTTTAAATACAATAACACATAGAACGATACTAAAAGCCAGGGCTAATTAAAGTTAATACGTTTTTTATGTGTTAATTTCAATGAATTACATAAGCAAGGGAATATGATTAAAACTATTAACTTACAATTTGGCTGGTACCGGTACTGTGTTAATGAAAAATACGATGAGCAAAAGTTGTACAATGAAAGAAAATCTACACACAACAAAGCACTGAATAGTAGTACAATAATAGTACACGCTCCACGTCTCGGGATAAGGGATCTCCCTCACATTCAATCGTTCACCCTTTTTATAGGCATTTCCTACTAATGTCTCTAGAACTGCCTAACGCATTCTTTTGCTTTCCCGTTTTATCCAGATTCTTCTATACTGTTCTGACTAACTAAACTTTTTGTAAACAAGGTTAAATTTCGCTAGCCACACCCCAAAACGGCCTGGAGTGGGCTGACTACAAGAGGTCATGCACGTGGAAAGCGAGGAAGGCGTGTTTCAAAACACTTCAACTACATAACAGTCCGGTTTTCCCATAATTTGTTGTTTTGCTAATTTCCTTATTTCCTTTAGACACCTCGCTCTCGGGTGTACAGTAAAGTTCCATTGTGTAACTAATACGAAAGGTCTTGAGGTAAAGTATTTAATAACTGAACAGGAAGTTAGTTTTACTTTGTAAAATAATTTTGCATTTTGAATAAATTTTGTAAAAACGAATAAACGCTGGGTGGGGGGGGGGGTTGGAGTGGATATAAAATACATATAGAACGGATGTCATCATAGCAACTCACGATCAACTCTATAACGATAAGCTTACGGTTCAGCAGGCGGATCATGGAGAATCGTTTTCCACTTTACCAAATTCATTGTGCATATATGTCTTTAAAAAAAATTCAGACCCTTAACTTTGTGGATATGTGCTTCTATTCATTTCTATTTATAACTGGGACAACAATATGAGAGAAACGCCCATAAACAAATATATAAATATAAATGAATATAAATAAATAAATATATACATACATATAACTACTTTTGTTGCCACGTCAATATCAATTTATTTACAAAACGCGAGCTAATAGAATGTCGTTATGAATTTTCATGTTCAAACTGGCTTGTCTTACTATTTATTAAGTGTTCATGACACAACAATACGATTCTGTCAAGTAGAACTGCGGGACGAGCTATAGTGTCAACAATACGTTTTGTCTGGAAGGGATGCATGTCACAGGACCAGCGATATTGTCTCAATACAACAATACGACTCTATCACAGGACAAACGATATTGTCACAATACAACACTACGACTCTGTCACAGGACAAGCGATATTGTCACAATACAACAATACGACTCTGTCACAGGACAAGCGATATTGTCACAATACAACAATACGACTCTGTCACAGGACCAGCGATATTGTCACAATACAACACTACGACTCTGTCACAGGACCAGCGATATTGTCACAATACAACAATACGACTCTGTCACAGGACCAACGATATTGTCACAATACAACAATACGAATCTGTCACAGGACCAGCGATATTGTCACAATACAACACTACGACTCTGTCATAGTACCAGCGATATTGTCACAATACAACAATACGACTCTGTCACAGGACCAGCGATATTGTCACAATACAACAATACGACTCTGTCACAGGACCAGCTATATTGTCACAATACAACAATACGATTTTGCCACAGAACCAGCGACATTGTCACAATACAACAATAAGATTGTATCGTGTCGTCTACAGTACAAGCCATAATGCCACACACAACAATAAGATTCTGCCGAGTCGATCTACAGCACGAGCGATAATGTCAAAATACAGCAATAAGATTCTATCGTGTCGATCTACAGCACGAGTCATGATGCCACATACAACCATAAGATTCTGAAGTATGACAGCACCCGTGACCTCTCAAGACCTGGCCATCGATTTCCGCCTGGGGTTGTCATGTCACCCTCAGGTGGGCAGTGGACATGATTCGACGCGCTGTCTTGAAATGTCAGGTATTCGTAAGAACGTAATGGTGGACTCGGGTAATGGCGGACTCGGGTATTGTCGTTGCCGCTGAGTTGTTTTATAGAAAAAGGTCGAGTAGAGGTCATGAGTAAGCGCATTACTGTACCAGGTAAACTGATGGCGTGAACAATGAAATCTTGGTTGTTATCTAAATGAGGAGGGAATAAATGTCTCAGAGTCTTAGCACACCCAGCAAAGAGTAAGATACGTCTGAGAGTCTTAGCACACCCAGCAAAGAGTAAGATACGTCTAAGAGTCTTAGCACACCCAGCAAAGAGTAAGATACGTCTGAAAGTCTTAGCACGCCCAGCAAAGAGTAAGATACGTCTGAGAGTCTTAGCACACCCAGCAAAGAGTAAGATACGTCTGAGAGTAAAGAAGAAAAAGTAAGATACATCCAAGACACCTATCCCAATGATAAAAAATGTCGATACGTCTAAGACTCTTATCACAAAAATTAAAAAAAAAAAAAAAATAAGGATGCGTCAAAGACTCTTGACACATTTATCAATTAGTAAGATGCGTCTGATACTTTGGCAAATGTATCCCTAAAAATGGGATAGCAATCTGGGATAACGTCATTTGTAAGACAGGAATTGTTTGTTTCTATTGCGGATAAGAAAATACAGAGAAAAAAAAAAGCGATGGAAACCTGAATGGGGGTTTTATATTTTAGTTTCCGGGTTTATTGGATGTCAGAAAAATCGTTCCGATTCTGAATCCGATCCATTGTCCTCGCAGATAAATCTTTCAGATTTGTTCCCCAATCTTCATTACAACTACACTTTTTTTATATCGATTGAGAGAGTGTGAGACGGATAGAGAAG
The DNA here is from genome assembly GCA_964017045.1 of Omphiscola glabra. NCBI lineage: Eukaryota > Metazoa > Mollusca > Gastropoda > Lymnaeidae > Omphiscola > Omphiscola glabra. The sequence continues at coordinate 3,437,657 of OZ024810.1, read as the reverse complement.
GAGAAGGGTAGAGAGATGGGAAGGGGAGAGAGAGAAAGAGATATTGAGAGATGGAGAATGAGAGAAATAGCGAGTAATAGAGAAGGGAGTTGCAGGATATTATTGAGGGAATTGAAATATATAATAATTGTATATGAAATAAAAATCAAAATTCTGAAATGAAAATTGATTTTTTTCCTGTTTCTATTTCATCATTTCCTTTTTGATTCGTTTTTTAATTATTATTTTTGTTTTATTGAGCCGCGCACGCCTTTGTACAAAATAAAAAGAATTAGGATTGAAAGAAATGCGCAGATAACACATTTTAACTAAACACGTTTACAGGTTTATTTATTTTTTTTTGTAACAGTTCATGTAATCAGCCAGGTAAGAAATGTATTTTGTTCTTTAACGGTGCGCATGATGAAACCAAGGAATTCTAGACTTGGTAGAACACTCGCATCTCACCCAGGAGTGATTGTGAAAATCAGGTAAACTCTCACCTTCACGGAAGATTCCGGATAAGGCTCTGGAAATGTATTGTCGTTATTATGTGTAGTTTTCTATAGCGTGGTACCTCAGCCTAGGGCTGGGCTCAGCCACTCTGTACATATAATTTAACAAACAACATCATGAACTTAAAAAAAATAAAAAAAATACATTTATTAAAATTCTAACTGTGTTTAGTATCAGTAACAGTGCTTTACATCTCTCCACGCAAGACCCGTGCCAGCCGAAGCAAGGCGAAGTGGGCTAAATGGTTACATACTACTTTGTTGAAGTGGGATAAATGGTTACATACTACTTTGTTGAAGTGGGATAAATGGTTACATACTACTTTGTTGAAGTGGGCTAAATGGTTACATACTACTTTGTTGAAGTGGGATAAATGGTTACATATTACTTTGTTGAAGTGGGATAAATGGTTACATACTACTTTGTTGAAGTGGGCTAAATGGTTACATACTACTTTGTTGAAGTGGGCTAAATGGTTACATACTACTTTGTTGAAGTGGGCTAAATTGTTATAAACTACTTTGTTGAAGTGGGCTAAATTGTTATAAACTACTTTGTTGAAGTGGGCTAAATGGTTACATACTACTTTGTTGAAGTGGGCTAAATGGTTATAAACTACTTTGTTGAAGTGGGCTAAATTGTTATAAACTACTTTGTTGAAGTGGGCTAAATTGTTATAAACTACTTTGTTGAAGTGGGCTAAATGGTTACATACTACTTTGTTGAAGTGGGCTAAATGGTTATAAACTACTTTGTTGAAGTGGGCTAAATTGTTATAAACTACTTTGTTGAAGTGGGCTAAATTGTTATAAACTACTTTGTTGAAGTGGGCTAAATGGTTACATACTACTTTGTTGAAGTGGGCTAAATGGTTACATACTACTTTGTTGAAGTGGGCTAAATGGTTACATACTACTTTGTTGAAGTGGGCTAAATTGTTATAAACTACTTTGTTGAAGTGGGCTAAATTGTTACATACTACTTTGTTGAAGTGGGCTAAATTGTTATAAACTACTTTGTTGAAGTGGGCCATATGGTTAAATACTACGTTGTTACTTAACGAGATCTGGTGCAGCTACAGATTCAGACTGCTCATATAAATCCTAATACAACCAAGACACAAACTAACATACATCCTAATACATGAAAACACAAACTAAAATAAAAAATAAATAGTGTTTGAAAAAAGACACCTTTCAAAGTGTTGTATACGCCTGATTTTTTTTTTTTTTTTTTTTTTTAAGGTATGTTTTTTTTTTCCAAATGGTATAATATATAGTACCATATACAATGACATCAATGGAGAGAAACAAAGTTGTTTTGATCTTCTAAGTTATATGAACAATGACCCGGTAGATCTATGTATAGTAAACTGACGTCATCACTGTGTACAAAATGTATTAGCTTTTTTTTTTTTTTTTTTTTTCAAAATAGTATTTGCGCCATCTTGGGATCTTTTTGTAGGACTCCGAAGTCAGCTCTATGTACACAATGTCATGGTTGTTGTTTTTGTATAGTCTTCTGAAAGTAAGTTCCATGTCTTTGGGTCGATTTGAATGAATCTGGCGTCAGCGTTTTGTACGCAGCGTCATAATTTTTTATTTTTTTTTAAAATTCTTCTAAAAGTACCTGCGTGCGTCGACTTTTGATCTACTGGTATCAAGGTCACCTGAAGGTAAGCACGAAATGGAGTATGAAATCATCTTTGCATCGATCTTAACCGAGTGGCATTTTATTGTTTCCTTGTGATAAATAAACAGAAAAGAACCCAACTAAACACAGCTCTTTCTGATCTTTCTCTATTCATGCACTAGTGAAACACCAATACAATGTGTCTAGTGACACAACAATACAATGTGTCTAGTGAAACACCAATACAGTGTGTCTAGTGAGACACAAAGACAGTGTGTCTAGTGAGACACAAATGCAGTGTGTCTAGTGAAACACCAATACAGTGTGTCTAGTGAAACACAAAAACAGTGTGTCTAGTGAAAAACCAATACAGTGTGTCTAGTGAGACACAAAGACAGTGTGTCTAGTGAGACACAAATACAGTGTGTCTAGTGAAACACCAATACAGTGTGTCTAGTGAAACACCAATACAGTGTGTCTAGTGAAACACCATTAAAATGTGTCTGAGCTTGGGGGGGGGGGGGTATGCTTGTAGTCACTGTGTTGCCTAATGCACTAAATCGCAGTACTCTATATACGGGATAACGTGGACGCACAAATTGCAATATTGATTCAAATCAAACATCCGAGGTTAGGAATAAATTTGATGCTTTGATTCCAATCAAACATCCGATGTTGGGAATAGATTTGATGCCTTTCTTGGCGTTCTCTGTGCCTGGCGTGTTTTCCTTTTATTATCTAGTTTTTTAAAATTGAATTGTAATTTTAATTAAGCCCACCTGTCACAAAGAATTAAAACTAGAAGGGCGTTTGTGGATCGGGTCTCTACATTTGGTTCAATGCGACCGGTACATTAGTAAGTAGTTGGACGTGACTGTTTAAGGAATTTGGTGGAAAGATTTAACTGTGCAACTCTATAATGAAACTATGAGTTGAAAACTGCGGGTCTCAGTGCAAGTAAGGCGATGCGTTTGTCTCGGAAAATATGGAATTTTGTGACGCTGCCACTGAAATACACATTATATGTGTGTCCGTGTCAGGTAAAATCTATGTGTGCGTGAGATTAGTAGTTTGTGATAAAATAGATGTGCGTGAGTGAGATTAGTAGTTTGTGATAAAATAGATGTGTGTGAGTGAGATTAGTAGTTTGTGATAAAATAGATGTGCGTGAGTGAGATTAGTAGTTTGTGATAAAATAGATGTGCGTGAGTGAGATTAGTAGTTTGTGATAAAATAGATGTGCGTGAGTGAGATTAGTAGTTTGTGATAAAATAGATGTGCGTGAGTGAGATTAGTAGTTTGTGATAAAATAGGTGTGCGTGAGTGAGATTAGTAGTTTGTGATAAAATAGGTGTGCGTGAGTGAGATTAGTAGTTTGGGATAAAATAGGTGTGCGTGAGTGAGATTAGTAGTTTGTGATAAAATAGGTGTGCGTGAGTGAGATTAGTAGTTTGTGATAAAATAGGTGTGCGTGAGTAATTGAAAAGTGAAGAGAAGAAAAGAGGTAATATATCATTTGAAAAATAAAAGATCAATTGAATAAAAACTAAAATTAAAAGACCAGTTGACAAGACTCAAAGTGAGAGATCAATTTAAAAAAAACAATAAAAGTTAAGATCAATTTATGACAGATATATATATATATATATATTATTAGTTGTCTTATATAGCGCGGTACACCAGCCTAGGGGCTCACCGAGCTGTACATAAAAATATATATAAAAAGAGACATAATCGTGACAATAAAATAAAATACATTTATGTAATAAAGAACAGCTGTATAAAGACAAAACAAAAACAAATGCATATTCACCTCATCCACCCCAGAACTTTTACATGACAAGCCATAGACGGCGGCCAACAGCATCGTTAATATATATATATATATAAAGCTGGCTCTAATGTTTGAATATCATCAAAATAAAGAATACAAATACAACTGTCTTTGAATAATTGCTACATTGCTATCATGTTGAAGTTGCAATTATTAATAATTTGACAGTCAACATAAGTCAGTGACTTGTGGTAGTCAAGATTATGTCAAGTCAACAACCCCATTTGCCCTTCGGCAGTCAACATTTGTGGAGGTCATGTGTATATTCTGTGAGTAAATATGTTTTAAAGTCAATTAGGGACATGAGAAAAATCAACTTTATTCTAATCAACTTAGGGCTTAACCAATCTTCACCTTCTTCATCAATCCCATATTAATATTCGGACTTAAACAATCCTATACTAAATTTGGGGCTTGACCATTCCACATCTTGATTATCCTATACTAAATTTGGGGCTTGATCATTCTACACCTTGATTATCATATACTAAAATTGGAACTTGACCATTCTACACCTTGATCATCCTATACTAAAATTGGGGCTTGACCATTCTACAAATTAATCATCCTATACTAAAATTGGGGCTTGACCCTTCTACACCTTGATCACACTATACTAAAATTGGGACTTGACCATTCTACCCCTTGATCATCCTATACTAAAATTGGGGCTTGACCATTCTACACCTTGATCATCCTATACTAAATTTGGGGCTTGATCATTCTACACCTTGATTATCCGATACTAAAATTGGGACTTGACCATTCTACACATTGATCACCCTATACTAAAATTGGGACTTGACCATTCTACAGATTGATCATCCTATACTAAAATTGGGACTTGACAAGTATACCCCATGATCTATGTCATTGATCGGCAAACTCATTAGTCAAAAGAGCCACAAATCAGCAGCAGGACAACTTAAACAAATTTAAGAGCCACATTTCTTTTCAAGTCCTGGCACGAATTACGTTTTTTGGAGTCAACACCAATTTGTGGCCGACTGGCCGAGGCACACTCAGGTCGCTCGCAAGCCGTTGTTTGTCGACCACTGATCTTATCCTAAGCTAAACTTTGGGGCTTAACCGTTCTACACATTTATAATCCTATACAAAACGAATGTATCAGATGACAACTTAATTGTGTGATACAATGTCCGACGGGCGTGGGTGAGATGCAATGTCCGAAGGGATAGAGTGAGATGCAATGTCCGAAGGGATAGAGTGAGATGCAATGTCCGAAGGGATAGAGTGAGATGCAATGTCCGAAGTGTGGGGATGAGATGCAATGTCCGAAGTATGGCATGAGATGCAATGTCCGAAGTGTGGCATGAGATGCAATTTCCGCAGTGTGGGGATGAGATGCAATGTCCGAAGTGTGGGGATGAGATGCAATGTCCGAAGTATGGCATGAGACGCAATGTCCGAAGTGTGGGGATGAGATGCAATGTCCGAAGTGTGGCATGAGATGCAATGTCCGAAGTGTGGCATGAGATGCAATGTCCGAAGTGTAGCATGAGATGCAATGTCCGAAGTGTGGCATGAGATGCAATGTCCGAAGTGTGGCATAAGATGCAATGTCCGAAGTGTGGCATGAGATGCAATTTCCGAAGTGTGGGGATGAGATGCAATGTCCGAAGTGTGGGGATGAGATGCAATTTCCGAAGTGTGGCATGATATGCAATGTCCAAAGTGTGGCATGATATGCAATGTCCGAAGTGTGGCATGAGATGCAATGTCCGAAGTGTGGCATGAGATGCAATTTCCGAAGTGTGGGGATGAGAAGCAATGTCCGCAGTGTGGGGATGAGATGCAATTTCCGAAGTGTGGGGATGAGATGCAATGCCCGAAGCGTGTAGGTTAGATACAATGACCGAAAGGTAGGAGTGAGAAGCAATGTCCGAATTGCGGGTGGGGGGTAAGATGCAATGTCCCAAGGGCTGGGTGAGATTTAATCTCCAATCACACAACACCGCGTTAACAAAGTTGTTTTCCAGAATGTCTGGCTTATACGTCCGAGGTCAAGGTCATCATATGCCCACAATAAATCAATTCATTAAAAAATATTGAAAAACGAAAAATGAAAATGAAAACTGCAGACATTATTTTTATTCCGCTGCATGTCTGCACTTTAAACAAATAAAAATAATAAAATCAAGACCAGGGATATTCGGCATTTAAATTAGAAACATCTTTTTTTTTAGATCATTACTTACCCAGCAAAAAATTAATACTATTAATGAATAAGTGCTGATGCGTTGGGCAATTGTCATTGGCACACTAAACGTTCAGACTGCATCTCTGATCACAAACTTTGTTTAATCGCTAACAGTACTTTACTAAACGTTCAGACTGCATCTCTGATCACAAACTTTGTTTAATCGCTAACAGTACTTTACTAAACGTTCAGACTGCATCTCTGATCACATACTTTGTTTAATCGCTAACAATACTTCACTAAACGTTCAGACTACATCTCTGATCACATACTATGTTTAATCGCTAACAGTACTTTACCTTCATGACAGTAAATCCTCCACAGTGTGTGCGCGTTTGATGCGTCCCGTGCGGAAATTATTTTAAAAAAATTAAACACTATCGCATGCGGTGCACAGCACTAAAAAGACCCAGATCTAAACACAACTGTATTTAAAACTTTATTGCAATCATCAAACTCACACTAGGTTGAACAGAGCACGTGATACCTATACTTCTTCTTCCTTCCCTTCTTTCTCCAGATGACTTGAGAACAAAAAGAAAGTTCAATACAATTATTGAAGATTACGGCTACTGCGCGTCGCGCATCAGTTAAATTGGTGCGGTTCTTGGTGTCTTTCACAAAATCCTTTCTATGGAAGGCAACAGTTGAGAGGCATTGTCTGGCCGTGAAAACCTCAATATTATAATATATATATATATATATCTATATAACGAACACATACACATACCTTCACTACTATCAAAAATTCATTTCTCCTAAAATTGTTCGATCACTGCGCAGATCAGCAGGAGCCTGTGCATTCTGCGACCATTTCAGGTTTGGAGTGAAAGAGAGAGAGAAGGAAAGAGAGAGAGAGAGAACAAACGAACGGACGAGTAGGCGAAGGAAAGAACGATACGGTTCTCCCCCAACGACGTACAGGACCTGTTGTCGTCAGTCACATCCCCCACACCCCTCCACACAAAGCCCCCGTCCCTGATTGAGAGTTGAGAAGTATGGATTGGGACGCGGCGTAAGAATAAGGCGGGAGGGAGAAGGGACACAAAAAAAACACAACAAACTCAGATAGAAGCATCCAACGTGGAAGGTGCGAATATGAACAACTTGGGGGTTGTGTAGATTGATGGTGCTTAGATTTGATGGGGTTGGTGTAAAATCAGGATGGTATAAGGTAAGGATATGTTGTGGTAATTTTTTATATTTTTTTGTGTGGTTATATTCATTTCATTCCCCTTTCCCCCCCTTTCTTTGGCCCAACGCAGCTTACAGTTTGAACGGGTTATCGATCAGCTCTCCGTGAAGCTGCGCTTGTGCCGTGCTCGGCATGGGCGTCGCCGCGGACAAGGCGAAGAATGGGTGCTTTCGTGGCTCTCATACATTTAGAGTGGTGTTTACCTCCACGCCCATGAGACGTGTCAAGATGAGATTGTTTATCCGAGAATCTGCGCCAGAAAGAGAAAGGGGAAAACCGCGTGACGCAGCAGAAAATTAAGGTCCGCTGCCGACTTCTCTGGATGGTCTTAGTTCGCAAGCTTTGAACAGGAGAACCAAACAATTTCAACATTCATCGTTGCTTTCAACATTCAACATTCATCGTTGCTTTCAACATTCAACATCTAGCACTGTACTATCATCGTGTGAACACAGTGGGATCATATCAGGCGCAAGCGATCTTACTGGTGAACGGTTTACCCACATCGCAGTGGATCCACTGGGTGAGGCGTTCTTTAAAAACAACAAATACTGGCCATTGACATGGGACCTCATATGTTGGTAGGTTACAATAAATCCCACTTATTTAAATTACGGAGATTTGGGGCGTAGAAATCGAGGCGACACTTTTTGAGGCGACACTTTTTGAGGCGCCATTTTTTGGGGCGCCATTTCAGGCCCTCTTCAAATACTAAAAATGAGTTCCATTTGTATTCTGTACATTATCTGCTTTTCGCGAGGGAAGAGCGACACAATCGAGAACACCCCCAACCTTTCCGCGCGTCACAAACTCTAGCTACTAGAGCAGCGGTTCTCAACCTGTGGGTCGATCGACGCTTTCACGGGGGTCGCATTGGACCATGGAAAAACCCATATACTCTACAGTTTTAAACGACAATAATTTGTGATTGGGGGTCGCCAAGACATGAGAAACTGTATAAAAGGGTCGCGGCGCTAGGAAGGATGAGAGCCACTGTACTAGAGTATGTAATAATTTGTGTCTGACTTTAGACGCTTGGCGATTTTTTCCCCTATTTCAAGAAGTAAATATTTTATTTGAAATTTAAACATACATCGTGAATTGACGCTGGCAAACCTGTCAAGTCCAAAAAACAAAAATAGTGGGGGGGGGGGGGGAAGAGAGAGAGACAAAACAGTTGATTGCAAATTCGAAAAATACTATAATTTCTAAAGACATTATGTGGACGGTTTATAGTTTTCTTCTACCAGGGCTTACCAGAAAATCGTTGTCTGTCGTTGGTATTTTGATGGCAAGGAGACAATGTACTTCATTGATTTGGTTTGCAATGAGGAAGTCGATTGATCGTTTTCTTTTATGAAAGGCCAAACCTTATAAAGGGACTTTCCCTCGTGACTTTACGTGACTGGAAATTCGTCTGAGTTTAGCAAAATTATTTTAATCAGTTGTTTTTTGTTGTTGTTTTAAAAAAGTTATGTTGCAATAAGAGTAGTATGTTTTTTTAAAAATATTTTGTACTATACATCCAATGAATACGATAACACGGAAAAAATAGAAACAATATGATGACGGGAAATGTATATACGATTCATGGTTACAGCTGTAGGAACCGATTTATGGCGGTAAGGTACCTAGTTATGGCTGTAGGACACCGAGTTCTGGCACTTTGATACCTGGTTTTGCCGAAAGAGCATCGAGTTATGGCTGTAAGATATCTAGCTATGGCTTAGATCACCTGGTTATGGCTGTAAGATACATGTTATGGCTTGGTTACACCGGGTTATGGGTGTATGATACATGGTTAGAGCTGTAACATATACAGTTATGACTGTAGGACATCGGGTTATGGCAGTAAGATACCTGGTTATAGCCGTAGATCAGCGGGTTATGGCGGTAAGATACCTGGTTATAGCCGTAGATCAGCTGGTTATGGTGGTAAGATGCCTGGCTGTGGCTGACGGACACTGGGCTGTGAGCTCCCTGGTTCTGTAACTAAAGACAATAGAGTAAGCGATGGAGTCACAAACGGATTAAACTGAACCCATGTCAAATAACGTAAAATCAACTGAAGATATGGGTTACCGGAAATTTGATCGAAAGAAATTTCGTCGACGGAAAATTGATCGACGGTAATTTGATCGAACGGAAATTTGGTCGAATCTTTTTTTCAGTCGAGACGTTAAAATGTTCGTCAAATTTCTTTTTGAACGCACTATACTATATAGTAAAACAAAATAATGCGTTCAAAAAGAAATTTGACGCAAAATTTTAACGTTTAAATAAAAAAAACGATTCGACCAAATTTCCGTTCGATCAAATTTCCGTCGATCAATTTTCCGTCGACCAAATTTCTTTCGATCAAATTTCCGGATACGGAAGATATGTGGTAGCCTTATTTCATGTAGTTTGTGAAATGTGTAAGCCTAACAAACACAAGCTCGAGGTCGATCATCACACTCTTTGATAATCCTCACGTTCTTACAATGTTTCATCCACTAAAGATGTCAACCTTGTTTTGGATAAATACCATTTCGTCTTTTGTTATAGAAGATTATGTACCGCAATATTTCTGCTACACGTGAAAACTAAACTTGGAAGAGAAAAAAAACTGTACCTCCGCCATTTCAATAACTCTTTGGAAATACATTCGTATTGTGAGCTTAAAACACAAGTGTGTGTTGAAAACAAATAGTACTAAACTTTATGATGTCACGAGCCATGTTTAGTTATACAACGTAGTAAAATCCTGACCCAGAAAAATGTTTACAACTTGACACAAGTGACCTACTTAAGTTACAAACGAATTTTTTAATTTTTTTTTTTAAACGAAAGAAAAAGGTCAGACTTTTAAAAAATTGGATCCAGTCATTTCCAATTTCTGGAACAATTTTATTTGGTCCTAACATTATAAATGGACATCGCTCAGAAATGATTAAGTAATTGGGGAAGCGATGGGGGGAAAAGGGAGGGGGGGAGGGATTGACTTTCAAAAAATAGTTCACAATTGTAAAAAAAAATTACAGGCACAAACAACTACACGCACCACGATGCATGCGACAGCTACAGTCATTACGCTAAAAGTATCGTCTACACTCACCATGCTGAATGTCCAATCTACACTCACCACGCTAAATGTCCCATTTACACCCGCCACGCTGCATGCAACAGCTACACGCACCACGCTGCATTCAGTTATCATATAGCCATCACCTTTGGAGACCAGAGTTTGATCAATTGGACTTTGAGACTTTTACACCTTCCCCGTGCCGGAAGTCTCCTGCAGATCTCACCGAACAGTCCGTGCGGCCGGGGTCAAGCCCGATAATGGATTGAGATAAATGGACGGTAACCAAGTACACGGTGTCGTTTAAAACCCGATTAATATGACGGGACAGCCAGACCAGGCCTGGTGTTATATCAAACCTGTTGTAGGTGGGGGGCCGGGGGTGAAGAACTGTGTAACGGGGACTTTAAACAGTTTTGTAATGAAATACAAAGGGGAAATACATAACACAATGGCGTAACTGTAAGCACTTGTTTTTTTACACCGGGTCCGGGTATTTTGAGAAATAGACGTGCAGACAGTCCTACAACTTAACTGTCGGTACTTAAACAATAGGCCTTCAGACAGTCCTACACTATATCTGCCGTTCTTTAAATAATAGACCTATAGACAGTCCTACGTCCCACCTGTCGGCCTTGTAACAATAGACCTACATCCTGTCCTACACCCTACCTACCAGCCTACAGAAAATCCTGCACCCTACATGCCGGCCTACAGACAGTCCTGCACCATACCTCCTGGCCTACAGACAGTCCTGCACCATACCTGCCGGCCTACAGACAGTCCTGCGCCATACCTGCCGGCATACAGACTGTCCTACACCCTACCTGTGACCCTTTATTGATATTCTACGAGCAATGTGTTTAAAGAGTCAGTAACTGTTGTCATCTGTGAGTCAGTAACTGTTTTCATATGCGAGTCAGTAACTGTTGTCATCTGTGAGTCAGTAACGGTTGTCATCTGGGAATCATTACGTATTTGTACTGACCTCTAGACCCACATACGACACACGCACACCACTTGAAATCTTCTGGTCCTACCAACATTGACCACCTCACCGCCAACGGTATATGTTGTTGTTTTGCTCCGTTCTTGTTTGTTTGTTTTTATAATTTTAATTTGATCCGAACCCAATGATTTGAAAACATTACAACAACTGTTGTATCGTCTGTTGTATCGTTTGTTGTATCGTCTGTTGTATCGACACATTCATTTCCAAACCCCCACAGACCTAAACCTTTTTTATAATCATCTTTTGAATATTGAGAGAAAATATTTTAAAGACATGGTAAACAACCCTAGTTGCCCCACACAACTGCACGATTACGTGGTCCCGCCGTTGAACTGTCACGGTGTTTTAATGACCTTAAAACTGCTGGCTAGAATGACATAATTGAATAATTTCCTAGTAACTTTCGTCCTAAAATAGCAAGACCAGTAACAGCTTGGAGACTTTGCACCCGAGGGCTTGATCTTTTCTTCACGTATATTTTGAGAAATTCACTCAACAAGGACCGTGCGGGTTCTGGGTTTGCTTTTAAAGTACGCCAATCAACAATGTGTCTGTAAGTTTCAGTACGGGCGCGTGGTATCGACATCTCCAATTAAAGCATATTTTTCGAAGAATCGAATACCCCTCCAAAAAACATTTTAAAAAATCGAACACTCCAATCAAAACTTATTTTTCAAAAAATCGACTACTCCAAATAAGCA